>CM050928.1:14844540-15410680 GCA_027742785.1 Vigna reflexopilosa | reverse complement strand
CCTCGACGAGGTTGTTACACCTCAAAACCTTCATCCATATGGCTGTTACACACTTCGCGAGGTATTACACCTCATTCACTTTTCCATAGGGTTATTACACCATCCACGATGTTGTTACACCTCAGAACCTTCATCCATAGGGTTGTTACGCTCTCCACGAGGTTATTACAGCTCATTCACTTTTCCATAGGGTTATTACACCCTTCACGAGGTTGTTACCCCTCAAAACCTTCATCCATAGGGTTGTTACACCCTCCACGAGGTTATTACACCTCATTAACTTTTCCATAGTGTTGGTACACCATCCATGAGGTTAGTACACCTCACATCATTCATCCGTAGGGTTGGTTCACTCTCCACGAGGTTAGTACACCTCGCATCAGTCATCGATAGGGTTGGTACACCCTCCAAAAGGTTAGTACACCTCACATCGTTCATCCATAGGGTTAGTACACCCTCCACGAGGTTAGTACACCTCACATCATTCGTCCGCAGGGTTGGTACACCCTCCACGAGGTTAGTACACCTCACATCATTCATCCATAGGGTTGGTACACCCTCCACGAGGTTAGTGCACCTCACATCATTCATCCGTAGGGTTGGTACACCCTCCACGAGGTTAGTACACATCACATCATTCATCCGCAGGGTTGGTACACCCTCGACGAGGTTAGCACACCTCATATCATTCATCCATAGGGTTGGTACACCCTACACGAGGTTAGTACACCTCACATCATTCATCCATAGGGTTGGTACACCCTTCACGAGGCTAGTACACCTCACATCATTCATCCATAGGGTTGGTACACCCTCCACGAGGTTAGTACACCTCACATCATTGATCTACAGGGTTGGTACACCCTCCAAGAGGTCAATACACCTCACATGATTCATCCATAGGGTTGTTACATCCTCCACGAGGTTGTTACACCTCATTCAATCACCCATAGGGTTGTTACACGCTCCACGAGGTTGTTACACCTCATTCAATCATCCATAGGGTTGTTACACCCTCCACGAGGTTGTTACACCTCATTTCATTCATCCATGGGGTTATTACACCCTCCACGAGGTTAGTACACCTCATATCATTCATCCGTAGGGTCGTTACATCCTCCACGAGATTTGTACACATCATTTCTCTCAAGCACAACTTTGGTTTAGCATTTTTTTAAGCCCAGTTTTATCTGGCACCTTTGGTTCTCTCTGCAATATCGGTCGTTTGCTTGGCAATGGTCGAATTTGAGTTTTCTTCTACGATATTGGCCCTCTGTAAGGCAATGGTCAAATCCATGTTATTGTTCTGCGATATTGGCCCTCTACAAGGCAAATGGTCAAATCCAGATTTTATTTTTGCTTTCGGCCCTCTGCTTGGCAATGGTCGAGCTTTCTTTTGTTTGTTATATGTTTGAATCAATTTTCATTTTTTATTTCTCTTTGAAACCCAGACAAAATTAGTGTTTCTATCTTTACTTAGCTTTACTCAAATAATACGAAAATATGAAATTTTCGTATTATCTAGTATAATCTAAGAGAGGCAGCTGTCAACACCCAATTTTGTCCGGGTAAATAAAATTCATCACAAAAATAATAAATAAATAAATAAATAAATAAATAAATAAATAAAATAAAAAATACTATTTCGTTTTACTATTTGCACCCCCAAATTTACCTTTTAATCCTTGGCCCAATGGCCAGAAATAATCTCACATTTTTTTCTTTCTCACCACCATATTTTTCTTTTCACACCCCACTCTCCACATCACCTTCCATATCATCTTCCACATCACTCTCCACATCACCTACCTTTTTCATTTACTATTACATTTTTTATATATTTATCTTTTATTTAATTTTTTTTCTTCCTCCTAATTTTTCTAATTTTTCCACTTACCTTTTTTATTATATTTTACTTTACCTAATTTCTCCACCCACTTTTTATATTATTTCTTTCAGTTATTTTTCACATTAACTTTTATTATTTATTATATTTTATTTCACTTACTTTCTCCACCATATTTTTATATTATTTCTTTCACTTATTTTCCACATTAACTTTTTTCTATTTTTCCACTCACCTTTTAAAGAAAATTATATTTATTTAACACTTTCTTCATCCTTAACTCTATAAATACCCACATTCTCTTCACTTCATTTTTACACACACACACCTACACACCTACACACTTACACACACACACACACACTTTCATAATATCCATCTTTCTTCTCTCACACCAAATCTCTTCATCCAAAAATTCTATTTCATTTTTCTGTCACACATTTCCATTAAATCTCATACCAAATTTCTACTCCAAGTTCATCTTCTTTACCTCTCATCTACCTCTTCTCACAACAAGGTCTTCTTCCATGGCTAAGAGATTCTCCATCTTGTTCTAAATTATTGCAGTTTCTGTTTCTGCTGTCGTTTTACTATTTCTGTTTTGTTGTAAATTCATTTTTCTGTTTCAATTTCGTTTTTTTGTTTTCTGTATGCTGTATTTTCGTTTTTCTGCTCCAATTTCATTTTACTGTTGATTTTATTTTCTGCTGCTGCAATTCTGATTTAATTTCTGTGTTTTGCAATTTTTTGTTTTCTGTTTTACTATTTTCTGTATTTCTGTATTCTGGTTTCACTATTTTTGTATTACTGCAATTTCTGTTTCTGAAAATCTGTATTTTCTGTATTTTTGTTATTATGTATTGTTGTAATTTAATTTTCTGTTTTACTATTTTCTTTATTTACTATTTTACTATTTTTTGTATTTACTATTTTACTGTTTTCTGTATTTAATGTTTTCTGAATTTTCGTATTTACTGTAGCAATTTAGTTTTTACTGTTTTAATTTTGTTTTCATTAAAAAATGCAAAAAAATATAAATCTTCAAAAATTAAAAGTGGAGATACGTAGGAGCAAAGCCAATCCTTGTCAGGTTCACTTTCCCAAAAATCCAAATTTATCCATAATCAATTTCTTAACAAATTTTCCAATCAATTTACCAAAACAAATTTAACAAGCAATCATCAAAACATAATTACTAGAACTACGTAACCTTGATTTCTCAATCTGACTGAGAATACGTAGGAGGAAGGTCAATCCTTTTCGGGCACAAAAAAATAAAAAATATTTTGTTTTCTTTAGAGTTTTATTTTTTAGGGGAAATTAAACATTTTGCAAACCACATCAAATTCGCGTATTTAATTAAAGGTACTGCCTTCGGGCAGGCGTTGTAGGGTGCTAATACCTTCCCTACACGTAACCGACTCCCGAACCTAAAATCTGGCTTTCGTAGACCTTCCCTTGCCTTTTTATGGTTTTTCCGTAGTTTTCCAGAATAAACTATGGTGGCGACTCCAACTCTTTTTCTAAAATTTACGATTTCTGTGTTGGATCGTCGTCCCGTCGCGATTTCTGGTTGCGACAGATGGCGACTCCACTGGGGACACTAGAGAGTCGAGCCATTTAATTAAATATGCGAATTCGATGTGGTTTTGCTTTATGTTTTTCTCACTTTTCTTTATATATGTTTGATGTTTTAAATAACTGCATGTGATTTGTTTTGATATTGAACCCTAGGCTAGAAAACATGCTTATATCTGTCTGGTAAAATTTTCTGGTTGTTTTTGCAGGTGAGGGTTTGGGTATGCATTGCATTCTCCCTTCAGACACACACATATTGTACATATTATGAGTGGGGCCCTATACCCGGGTCTGAGTGTAACTTAGAAATAGAGGGGTTGTGTAGCAGTGCCATTTGGGACATACTTCCTGTTTGGCTATCGTGAGAACTCCAACTAGAGTTTGTTCTTTTCACTTGTGTCTCCGCATCTAGTTGATTACTCGACTGTTGTATAGATGCTATGAAGGGGGCCATAGCTCTAGTGACCATTGATCTCTAGGTTAAGTAAGCCATCCTTGTAAGATTGCATATACTTGACCTTGAATCTGAAATGTTTAACCTTATCTAGGGCACAAAAGGGAGATGAGTGCAGTTTTCTAATCCTCATTTTTTCTTAATAAAATCACACACCTTGTTCATATCTTGAGTCGTTTGTCTTTCTTACAAATCGTCAAACTCTTATTATTCGAAAATAGCAAAAAAATAAATAAATAAAAGATGCAGTGTCATGCTTTTTTGAGGTCAAGTGTCTAATAAAAAATAACAACTTGACGTTTCCTTCCTAAACGTTTGTGTGCGTGTTGCTTAAAAACTTCACCCTTCAGCTTTCCCAAAATAAAGGGTTGTCCCCAACAAACATTGAAACTATCCAGAGTAATAAATAAAAACCTTCACACTGGGGCAGATTGACCAGACCAAGATTTTCCTCGCTTACGCTAGTAGGGTGTTCCCTGAATCCACTGAGACAGACTAATGAACAAAAAAAAAAAACAATAAAAAAAACAATAAGTCCTCTAGATTGAAAACCCAAAAGGGCGGTCTAAAAAAAATGATTCATGTTGAGATCATCTAATTGCAGAATTAATCTTTTTAAAAATAAAGCAATCAAAATTTGAAAAGACGTGTGGCCATCTTTCTTATCTAAAAAAGCAATATATATATATATATATATATATATATATATCAATTGTCACCCCATTTGAGGCAAAAAATAAATTCTTTTTCAAAATAATCCCCAAGCAAGGGTTATCATCAGGTAGGAGTCAACTCTTGACGCAAATGAAGAACACTAAATGATTAAACGAAGAGATTTCTTCAAGAAGTGTGAACATAAAAAAGAACAAAAAAAAATCACAAAGTGATGAAGAAAAAAGAACGAAAATGAAGTTCAAGAAAAAAGATCAAAGTGCTCAAAAAGTCAAATAGTTGATGCAATATCTAGATAACCTTGGTTTCAAAAAACAAAATAATAACCAACAGATTGAATAATGTTTAGCCCTTTATACCTTTTCTTCTAATACCTTTTAGCCCTTAGCCACGTTACAAGCCTAATTAAGTCCACACAGATTGAATAATGTTTGCTCAAATTTTCTTAAAGCTTAATTTTACGATAAGGCGAAATGATTTTCAATGTACCGTAAAAAAAATGAAATAAAAAAAATTAAAAAAAGATAAAAGTAATGTCTCAGGAAGAGGGGGTCACACTGCCATCTAACCAGAAGCGTGTGAAAAAAAAAAAAACACAACTAGGGCAACCTTTTTAAACCGATCCTCTTCATTCACACTATCTTTCTTGATAGGACTCATACACTGAAAAACTGGGACAACTTTGTGGATCTCACCACGCCTCTTCGCCCTGAAATTCATGAACCCATAATCTCAAGATTGAGGCAGCCTTACAAATCTCCCTTGAATTTTCACCTAAATTTTCATGGATCCAAACCCCAGCTCATTTTCCCAAACACCAAACTTGGGCAAAATTTTTGGTATATCGTGTTTTGTCTTGACACTCACATATTACATCTCTTTCGAGAATTATAGTGCTCATGTTCCTGTCCCAGCCTTCTAAACCATTCTAAACAACTCTCAAAACCATCCTTTTGCCAATAAATTCAAGCATGTGTGCACTAATGTTTCGGAAGAAGAATCAAAATGTAATAATCTCAAAGTGTAGACCTCAAAATGTATGACACTCCTCTTTTTCAAAAGAAAAAAAATATGAAATATAAGCAAGTTTGATGATTGCAATTAAGACATTTAACTCAGAAAAAAATCAAAGCAAAAAAATAAAAAAACAAAAAAAATAAAAAAAACGACAATAAAAAAAGAAAGAAAAAAAAAATAATTAAAAAAGAGAAAATGAAGTCGATGTGTCAATTGCTTCAAAGTTTCGTCTCAGGGTTAAGGTCATGAGAAAGTAAGGCAAGCAAACTTCAGAGTGACGTGTGGCCATTTTGTCCAAATAATAAAGAAATTTATCCAATTGCACCCTCTTTGAACTAGAAGTCATATTTGTTTTCATCACCCACGACAAGAATCATTAGCATATCGATGTCAACCTAAAGGAGACATCAAGGACATCCAAAATCAAGGAGAAAATTTCTGAAAAGAAAAAGAAAGGAAAAAGAAAAGTTTCATAAAGGGCCACAGTAGGGGCAAATGAAGCGAATGAACTAAATGGAGAGAAAGAAAAGAAAAAATGATGAAAAAAAAGGAAATAAATAAAAAGGATGCCCGAATTTTCAAATTCCTAGAGTCATGTTGACTTGACACTTTGCATATGATTCTTGTTAGAATAATTTAACCTTCAAACACTTATGTAGGCTTTCATTATCTGTTTCTTTCAAAACCCTTTGACCTGTAGCCACGGTACAAGCCAATTAAAGTCCACGCCGACTGAAGACTGTTTGTCCTGATCTTTCTTACGAACTTAACTTTGGAACAAAACGATGAAGCGAATGACACCATCGCTTGAAGAAAAAATTTTGAAAAAAGAAAAGATAAAAAGATGCGAAGTCTCCCCGTCAATCGAGAATCTCCAAATAGGGGCAATCCTTCCTACCCAAACCTTTTCACCTCTCCAAAGCATACTTATAGTGCAAAATTGGGGCAGTCTTGTGAACCCAGCATGTTATCAGCACTGCCTCTCAGATAAGCAACACACAAACGTAATATTGCTCACAGATAAGCATTTTGCCATCTACCTTTCATACCCATTCCCTACACCTTCCAGGGTTCAAGCTAGTTTGGATTACAAAAAGCGATAAAGGGAATTTTAACTTATGGTTACACTCTCTTCCTTTTCATCAAAGGGCTCTCTATCTCTCGACGTTCTTTTCAATAAATGCGTTTTGAATCTACATCGTGTTTGACGACAATATTGAGAGTGGATTCCAAGCATAGAATTCTTAAAAACAAATAAAAAAATAAAAAAATAAAAAAATAAAAAAAATAATAAAATAATAATAATAATAATAATAAAAAATATAAAAAAAAAGAAAGAAAGAAAGGGAAAAAGGTGAAAAAATGAAAGAAGGAAAGCGAGCGAGAGAAAATGAAAAGAACAAAACGAAGGTTTCATGTGTTTACGCATCCATGCATCGTCATGCCATTACATCATACACATCGACAGAGGCGAGGAGAATTGTTCGAAAAATCCTCATGTTTTACTCAGCATTTATCAACTTTTCAAAAGTGTTGAATCCAAGTTTGTTTTCTTCTGTGACTTTGGCCCTCTGCTAGGCAATGGTCAAATCCAGCTTTTAGTTTTGCTATTGGCCCTTGCTTGGCAATTGTCGAATTTGAGTTTTTGTTCTGTGAGTTTGGCCCTCTGCTAGGAAATGGTCAAATCCAGGTTTTAGTTTTGCTATTGGCCCTCTGCTTGGCAATGGTCAAATTTGAGTATCTGTTTTGTGAGTTTGGCCCTCTGCTAGGCAATGGTCAAATCCAGGTTTTAGTTTTGCTATCGGCCCTTTGCTTGGCAATGGTCGAATTTGAGTTTTTGTTTTGTGAGTTTGGCCCTCTGCTAAGCAATGGTCAAATCCAAGTTTTAGTTTTGCTATCGGCCCTCTGCTTGGCAATGGTCGAATTTGAGTTTTTGTTCTGTGAGTTTGGCCCTCTGCTAGGCAATGGTCAAATCCAGGTTTTAGTTTTGCTATCGGCCCTCTACTTGGCAATGGTCGGATTTAAGTTTCTGTTCTGTGAGTTTGTCCCTCTGCTAGGCAATGGTCAAATCCAGGTTTTAATTTTTGCTATCAGCCCTCTGCTTGGCAATGGTCGAATTTAAGTTTCTGTTCTGTGCGTTTGGCCTTCTGCTAGGCAATGGTCAAATCCAGGTTTTAATTTTTGCTTTCGGCCCTTTGCTTGGCAATGGTCGAATTTAAGTTTGCTTCTGCGATATTGGCCCTCTGCTAGGCAATGACGAGCTTTCTTTTGTTGCAATTTCACCTTTTCCATGAATTTGTTTATTATATGTTTGAATCAATTTTCACTCTTTTATTTCTCTTTGAAACCCAGACAAAATTAGTGTTTCCATCTTTACTTAGCTTTACTCAAATAATACGAAAATATCAAATTTTTGTATTATCTAGTATAATCTAAGTAAAGAGGGGTGTTAAACCCCTGACAAGTGTACCAGATCGTATCAAGTAATAATAATTGAGAAACCCAATATCGTTTTTCCCAAAGGACTCTTAAGGCCTCATCTTTAATGGTTTCAAAAGCAAAACAAAAATAAACATGCAAATGCACAAATTCAATTGACGAAGAGAAACTATGAATGAATGAGGTTGTTGGGGTTTACAATTTCATCTTATCCGCCCTCATATATCTACTCTTCTTATTTACTTTACTTATTTATCATATTTCCATGCAAACTTTCTTGGTCTACCCTTAACCCAATCCCTTGGTGAAAAGAGCCTATTACTAATTACCGGCTTGCTATCCCTAGCCTCCCCTAGTATCTAATAATGCATAATGAGTGGAAGCAAAATACAATTGATCGTCCTACCCCTATCCCTAGGAGGTATTAACATAATCAAGGAATTCTCCCCAGTTCATGACATTACCGTACGTTCCCGTATCAATAAAGACAAACAACATCTACCGAATGAGTTAAACTGTAGAAGCATTAAGCAAAGGTAAAGAACCCAACAATTGATAAATTAAGCATATGCAAGAATTTAAAGTAAACAAGAATTTCAATATATGAGAGTTTCAAACGATTACATTGTTCCCCAACAACTAAGGGTTTAGTTCACCATAATCATGGTGAAACTAGATGAATTGAATGGAAGAATGGAAATAGCAAACCCTAGAATTGATAAAGTGGAGCCTAAGCATCCCAGAAATCTCCTCCAAAGGTGTAAAACTGCTGTGGACTTTGTTCTCTGCCAAAAGAATTACATTTGGATTCGTACTAGGGCTATATATAAACCAAAAAGATAACAGAAAAGATCTCAAAATCCAAAATATAAAAACAGACAACCGCCCAGGCGCCTAAATTGGCCGCTCAGCGGTTTGCCTCAACACACGCCACGGCCCAGGCGCCAGAAATGACCGTTGAGCAATTTGCCTCTTGTCGCTCTGGACGCTCAGTGTCACCGCCTGGGCGCCAGACAACAACGTTTCCTTGCACTAGGACGCTTAGCGGTGGAATTGAACGCTGAACGGTTCACAGACTCTTCTTTTCTTCCTTTTTCTCCTTCATTCTTGAGTCTATGCCCTTCCTACTTCATTGCCATCTTCCATTTTCATCAAAAACCCTGCAAAACAAGCATAATATCTCTAAAAACAACTTTTGACTCTCATGTAACACAACTTAAGAGTTTTACTTGATCCTAAGCTCATTTTAAGCTACAAAGGGTGTGTTTTAATATCAAATTTATGCATGAAAATATCGGTTTTGAGACCGTTATCACAACCCCAAACTTAAAACTTTGCTTGTCCTCAAGCAAAACAAAACAAGACTTGGCCTTCCAATTTTTCATCAAGTAGTTCTACACTTTTCAAAACCCTTTTCTTCATGACAAGTTAATTCAGATTTTCAGTGGAATCCTACCAAAATGCTAGCATGCTTTCACTCCAATCTAGTTCACCTACTCTAATATTTCCCAACAGATGTTTTATTCAAGAATGATCAATCCACTAAGCATAGATGTAAACATGGATTTCAACAATTCTTACCAAGCAAGTGTTTCACTCAATCATTCAAGTGTTTTAAGGAATCACTCCACTTTTTATTATTCACATGTCATATAAAACAATATTGCCATTTATCTAAAACAATCAAAATCCTTACATGCAAATACCATCACAAGGACTTTTCCAAGGCTTATAATGAGGCTAGGCTATCAAGAAAATTTGGTTTTTCTAGATTGCAAAATCCTTGAGTTAAGAGAGCTATTCCCAACTTCTTCCCTTTTTATCAATTTTGCATTGAGTTCCTTTTTCATGCTTTTATTATTTTTTTTCTTTTTCTTCTTTACTCATGCATATTTTTTTCTTTTCAATACTTGAACTCAATTATCTTCTTTTGGCTTTCAATTTTCCCCATACACCCCAAACTTGAACCTTTTCATCACATAAAATTATTCTCAACCCTACTCAAGATAAATAATTTCAAATCAAGGGTTCTCATCCTGTTTAAGGCCAAGGTTCAAAAAGGGTATAAAATTTTAAACTTGTTGGGTGAAATTTTTGGCTAGATAAGGGCTTCCAAACATGGCCTTGATCATATAACATAAGCATGCAAATCAATCAATTATCAAGACTAAGGCAATATCATTCATGATTCCATGTGAACAATACATATATCAGTAAGAACTCTGGAGCTCAAAACCTCACACACATGCCCTCTCTCACATCATTCATTTATCCTGCTTAGCATCACAATCACAATCATGAATCACAACACATTTATTCATAGAATTAGTGAATCATTTAACTAGATATCAACACACACACATTCTCAGTCAACCACATTCTCAGTCAACCACATTCAATCATTATCCAATACTTGTCATGCATTTTTAATACTACCATAAGAACCATTGTACAAGCCAAGCATAGACACAAAATAAAAGTTCAACCTATTCTACAAATTCAAAGTACAAAAGAAAAAGAAAAAATCCCTGTCTAAGTACTGGCATCCATCAGTAGATGCCCTCAACGCAAGTCCTCATCTGAGTCCTCCTGGTCTTCATCATCAGCATCTTCAAAATTCTCTTCATTATCATCATCCATATCTGGTGCTTCAGCTGCTTCAGCCCTGCTGCCCTGTGCTTTCTCCTGAGGCCAAGCCATAGCTTCATGGAACTCGTCCATAGTCCACATGTGTGCTGGTGGTTGCTGATACAACCCTACTATCATCTCAGCAGTAGCTATCTATCCTCTGCGAAGAGCCTCCATCCTAGCTTCTATCATGGACATATACATGTCCGTCATCTGGAATGGCTCGGCATGATGTGCCGGTGCATCTTCAGGTATTTGCTCCTGCTCTGCTTTTACTCTCCTAGGACGTCTTCTAGGTGCTCCGGCTGCCTCCTCTTCCTCACAGTATTGCTGATAATAAGCAACATCTATAGCCTTCTTAGGCCTCTCATATGGTGGAATTGCAGTGTCCACCCCAGCCTGCTGACACAAAAAGGTAATCAGGGACGGATGTCCCAACGGTGTCCTGCTACTCACAGTAGTAGCGCAGCTCTGAATCTCGTCAGCAATAACTATCCCAATGTTTACATCCAACACCTCAGCATGCAGTAAATGAAGATGATCTGATGCATGGTGATGTCGGAAACATGTGAGCATGGCTGAATGTTGGCATGAGTAAATGCCATCCAGTATTTTGCCAAAGGCGTCAAATCTACCCTTTTTATGTTGATGGGCAATCCATTAGGGTTGTTCTGAAAATGCCTTCCAGGAAGGCACATAACCCTCTCAATATCTGCTATATCTCTGAACCCCCCAACAAGTGCTGCATACTGGCATTGTTCCCCTGGCCATTCAGTGCCCAAAAAGTTGTTAATGATGTCAGAATCATACCTGATGATCTGTCCCCTCACATAGCTCATATATCTACCAGCATCAACTCCTCCTCTAGGTAAAGTATTTGTATAAAATTCCTTCACTAATTCAATGCTGGCAGGTGCAGGATATGTAGCCAACCTCACCCAATCTCTTCTCATGATTTCTGCTCCAAATTCAGGGGCAAATTTGGGATAAAAGTGGCCTTCCTCTCCATCAATAATCTCCTCTCCTGCACAGTCACAAAATGTTCCTCATGTTTCCTGGAGAGGAACCTAGGTGAATAAAATCTTTTTTGCCTCTCAAGTTCCTTCCTTTTGTTACCAAGAGTCTTCACACTTCTTGATGATGATGACATTTCTGCATAATATTCAAAATAACACAGAGATACATCATTAGAGGTTAGTATATCATCAATTAAATTCCAAACTGATCACATCCCACCATTGAGAGAAAAACAGGGGCCCTCAGTGTCCCTGCATCAAGAATCAAGCATTCAACAAAATCTGCAGCAGACCGCCCAAGCGCCATAGTTGGCCGCTCAGCGGTTTTCTTCAAGCTGCACCACCGCTTAGCGTCAAAGGAGACCGCTCAGCGGTGGTGACTAGGGATTCTTAAAAACCTTTTTTAAAATCGCCCTATTCTCCATTCTAACACTAATTTCATCAATCCAGACCAAAATCATGTAGTTCAATTGGTTTAAACAGTTCCTATTTCATCAACTCATGCACAGAAATCAAAAACCCTAGTTTATCATGTTCCTACGCATGTTCATCAAATACAAATTTAGAAACCCTAAGAATGAAATTGCACAACTTACTTGAATGGAGAAACTAGATGCTTGCTAACTTCCTTTTAATTGATGACGAATGCCTCTTAAGTGTACGAACTCTCAACAAAAACCCCAAACTTTGACAAAGACAATGATAGAAAGATGAAATTTTTGTGAGTGGGTGATGAGAAAAAGTGGGGAAATCCCTTTGGAAAACCTTTGAAAGTGAATTTGGGTGCTAAGGTTCACAGAGAACGCTTGGGCGAGCTTCAAAGAGAGTTTTCGAAAAGTGTAGAACCCAAAAACGCTGAGCTTTTAAAAGACCAAGCGTAGTCTGCGCCGCCACCGCTCAGCGGTAAATATGCACCGCTCAGCGGTGGACAGGAAAAAAATTCCTCTTCTTTGCTTACTTTTGCATAATTCCACCCTTTTGCACCTGATTTTAACCTTCAATTTTTCAATTTCATGCCTTTCCCCTCTCAGATGCTCATGCAAACATATAATGACCTTAGGACAGAATTTAAAAAAAAAACAAATAATTAACTAGGTTGCCTCCCAGGTAGCGCTTGTTTAACGTCACGAGCCTGACCCAAACCTGTTTAGCACTCATTAATAAGTGCAATTCTTACCAACACCCATCAGTAGGTGTACCTTCCTGTATCCTTCAGTAGATACATAGAATTTAGCATCCCTCATTAGATGCTACCTAAAAATTGTTCAAAAATACCAATATTTACAAGTCCAAGTAAAAGAAAATTAATGTACAACAATCACTGGGGTGCCTCCCAGTAAGCGCTCTTTTAACGTCATTAGCTTGACCCGGTAGAGTTCAAACACCCATCAGTAGGTGTTGATACTCCCTTTGCTTGATATTCTTTTCTTCTTCTTCTTCCTGCTGAATTTCTTCAGAAAGTTGATAACACCAAGCACCTGTTTCCATGTCTCCATCATAGAAACTTTAATCTCCAATTTCTTGAAGATCTCCATAAAGCACTTGAAGTTCATTTTCTTCCTATGATACTTCTTTGGATGAGGAAGAGGTTTTTCATATGATGTTTTCTTCTTTCCTCTCTTCCTCTTTTTCTCACTCTTCTCCTCCTCTAACTTTCTCTTTTTTTTCTCTTTTTATTTCTTTCTTTATTTTTCCACATTTTCTATTTTTTTCTTTTCTTTCAACCACTTCTTTTTCTTTCTCCTCATCTTGGTCTTCCTCACTCAACCTTATTGTTTCTTCTATCTTTTCATCAACATTATCACTTTCCAAACTTGTGGCCTCGCATTCCTCCCTAAGGTTAACCTCAGTATTAACCCTTGAATTCAATATTTCATTGGATAGACGAATCTGTATCTCTAATCTTTTATTCCTTGCTTCATTTTATTCTATAGAGGAGAGAGTAATTTGGATAAGTCGTTCCAATGTCTTGTCCACTTTGTTGATTTGCTCTTTCAAAGCAGACACATGTTGCCCTAATAGTAATTGTTGATGTGGATCTCCTGCTTCTCCATCCCAACTTTGATCCATGCTTGAGTGAGGTTCCCACCAGTAGTTGAAATTATTTTGATAGAATTGAGTGCCCTTAGAACCAAATTCTTGTAAAAACTGCATCCTATAAACATTAGGCACAAAATCCTAGAAATAATTTATTAGAAAAAAATAAAATAAACATAAAAATCAAGTCAAATTTAATCCGTTTACACTACTTGAAAAAGTTAAACCAAGAGTCCCCGACAACGGTGCCAAAAACTTGTTAAACCCCTGGCAAGTGTACCAGATCGTATCAAGTAATAAAAATCGGTAATCCCAATATCGTTCTTCCCAGAGGACTCTTAAGGCCTCATCTTTCGTGTAAACTAATCGTTTAAGACTTGAGAAAAGAAAATAATTTTAATGGTTTCAAATGCAAAACAAAAATAAACATGCAGATGCAGGAATTCAATTGACGAAGAGAAACTATGAATGAATGAGGTTATTGGGGGTTACAACTTCATCTTATCCACCCTCATATATCTACTCTTCTTATTTACTTTGCTTATTTATCATATTGCCATGCAAACTTTCTTGGTCTACCCTTAACCCAATCCCTTGGTGAAAAGAGCCTATTACTAATTACCGACTTGTTATCCCTAGCCTCCCCTAGTAACTAATAATGCATAATGAGCATAAGCAAAACACAATTGATCGTCCTACCCCTATCCCTAGGCAGTATTAACATAATCTAGGAATTCTCCCCAGTTCATGACATTACCGTACGTCCCCGTATCAATAAAGACAAACAACATCTTCCAAATGAGTTAAACTGTAGAAGCATTAAGCAAAGGTAAAGAACCCAACAATTGATAAATTAAGCATATGTAAGCATATAAAGTAAACAAGAATTGCAATATATGAGAGTTTCAAAAGATTACATTATTCCCCAACAACTAAGGGTTTAGTTCACCATAATCATGGTGAAACTAGATGAATTGAATGGAAGAATGGAAAAAGCAACCCCTAAAATTGATAAAGTGGAGCCTAAGAATCCAAGAAATCTATTCCAAAGGTGTAAAACTGCTGTGGACTTTCTTCTCTGCGCCTAAATTGGCCGCTCAGCGGTTTGCCTCAACACATGCCATCGCCCAGGCGCCAGAAATGACCGTTGAGCGGTATGCCTCTTGTCGCTCTAGACG
Source organism: Vigna reflexopilosa (assembly GCA_027742785.1). Taxonomy (NCBI): domain Eukaryota; kingdom Viridiplantae; phylum Streptophyta; class Magnoliopsida; order Fabales; family Fabaceae; genus Vigna; species Vigna reflexopilosa. Next base: position 15,395,815 of record CM050928.1, on the reverse strand, counting down.
CTCAGCGTCACCACCTGGGCGCCAGACAACAAGTTTTCCTTGCACTAGGATGCTCAGCGGTGGAATTGACTGCTGAGCGGTTCACAGGCTCTTCTTTTCTTCCTTTTTCTCTTTCCTTCTTGAGTCTATGACCTTCCTACTTCATTGCCATCTTCAATTTTCATCAAAAACCCTACAAAACAATGCAAAACAAGCATAATATCTCTAAAAACAACTTTTCACTCCCATGTAACACAACTTAAGAGTTTTACTTGATTCTAAGCTCATTTTAAGCTACAAAGGGTGTGTTTTAATATCACATTTATGCATGAAAATAACAGTTTTGAGACCGTTATCACCCCCTAAACTTAAAACTTTGATTGTCCTCAAGCAAAACAAAACAAGACTTGGCTTTCCAATTTTTGATCAAGTAGTTCTAAATTCAAAACCCTTTTCTTCATGACAAGTTAATTCAGATTTTCAGTGGAATCCTACCAAAATGCAAGCATGCTTTCAATCCAATCTAGTTCATCTACTCCAATATTTCCCAACAGATGTTTTATTTATGAATTATCAATTCACTAAGCATAGATGTAAACATGGCAACAATTCTTACCAAGCAAGTGTTTCACTCAATCATTTAAGTGTTTAAGAAATCGCTCCACTGTTTATTATTCACATGTCATATAAAACAACATTGCCATTTATCTAAAACAATCAAAATCCTTACATGCAAATATCATCACAAGGAATTTTCCAAGGCTTATAATGAGGCTAGGGTATCAAGAAAATTTGGTTTTTCTAGATTGAAAAATCCTTGAGTTAAGAGAGCTATTTCATCATTGAAAAGGTTCAAGTTTAAACTCTCTCTATCACCAAACTCCTTTATTCCCAACTTCTTCCCTTTTTATCAATTTTGCATTGAGTTCCTTTTTCATGCTTTTATTTTTTTTTTCTTTTTCTTTTTTACTCATGCATTTTTTTCTTTTCAATACTTGAACTCAATGCTCTTCTTTTGCCTTTCAATTTTCCCCATACAACCCCAAACTTGAACCTTTTCATCACATAAAATTATTCTCAACCCTACTCAAGATAAATAATTTCAAATCAAGGGTTCTCATCCTGTTTAAGGCCAAGGTTCAAAAAAGGTATAAAATTTTAAACTTGTTGGGTGAAATTTTGGCTAGATAAGGGCTTCCAAACATGGCCTTGATCATATAACATAAGCATGCAAATCAATCAATTATCAAGACTAAGGCAATATCATTCATGATTCCCTGTGACCAATACATATATCAATAAGAACTCTGGAGCTCAAAACCTCACACACATGCTTTCTCTCACATCATTCATTTATCCTGCTTAGCATGACAATCACAATCATGAACCACAACACATCTATTCATATAATTCGTGAATCATTTAACTGAATATCAACACACATACATTCTCACTCAACCACATTCAATCATTATCCAATACTTGTCATGCATTTTTAATACTACCATCAAAACCATTGTACAAGCCAAGCATAGACACAAAATAAAAGTTCAACCTATTTTACAAATTCAAAGTACAAAAGAAAAAAAAAATACCTGGGTTGCCTCCCAATAGCGCTTGTTTAACGTCACGAGCCTGACCCAAACCTGTTTAACACTCATCAGTAAGTGCGAATCTTGCCAACACCCATCAGTATGTGTACCTTCCTGTATCCTTCAGTGGATACATAAAAATTTAGCATCCCTCAGTAGATGCTACCCAAAAAGTGTTTAAAAATCCATCAACTTACATAACCAGAATAAACCTATTCTAAAAATTGTTCTACAACAAATGGGATAAAATTAAATATCTTCAAATCTTTCCATCCCGGTTGGGATCTTCATTCTCCCAACTCATTAGTTGCCTTCTATCCACTCTTTTGATGGCTTTAGTAAATGGTTTTCTGATCTCTACCTTGCCATCTTCTTTGATATTTTCAACAATCCACTTCCTCTTCTTGAATCTTACCTGTGAGCCTCGAGGAAGTGGTATATCTTCTGAGTGAATTATTCCTCCTTTATCAACCTCCTCATTTTTAGGTACCTGTAAAACATTACAACTGTTAGAATTGGTACCTGTCATGCTTTCTTCTGATGCAGCTTCTCTTCTTGACTTTCTGAATCTGGATCTTTTCTTTATTCTAATAGTTTGGGTGAAATTTTTGGCTAGATAAGGGCTTCCAAACATGGCCTTGATCATATAACATAAGCATGCAAGCCAATCAATTATCAAGACTAAGGCAATATCATTCATGATTCCTTGTGAACAATACATATATCAGTAAAAACTCTGGAGTTTAAGACCTCACACAACATGCTTTCTCACACATCATTCATTTATCCTGCTTAATATCACAATCACAATCATAAACCACAATACATTTGTTCATATAGTTAGTGAATCATTTAACTAGATATCAACACACATACATTCTCAGTCAACCACATTCAATCATTATCAAATACTTGTCATACATTTTAATACTACCATCAAAACCATTGTACAAGCCAAGCATAGACACAAAATAAAAGTTCAACCTATTCTACAAATTCAAAGTATAAAAGAAAAAGAAACCTGGGTTGCCTCCCAATAGCGCTTGTTTAACGTCACGAGCCTGACCTAAACCTGTTTAACACCCATCAGTAAGTGCGAATCTTACCAACACCGATCAGTAGGTGTACCTTCTTGTATCCTTCAATGGATACATACAAATATAGCATCCCTCAGTAGATGTTACCCAAAAAGTGTTTAAAAATCCATCAACTTACATGACCAGAATAAACCTATTCTAAAAATTGTTCTACAACAAATAGGATAAAATTAAATATCTTCAAATCTTTCCATCCCGGTTGAGATCTTCATCCTCCCAACTCATTAATTGTCTTCTATCCTCTCTTTTGATGGCTTTAGTAAATGGTTATCTGATCTCTACCTTGCCATCTTCTTTGATATTTTCAACAATCCACTTCCTTTTCTTGAATTTTACCTGTGAGCCTCGTGGAAGTGGTATATCTTCTGAGTGAATTGTTCCTCCTTTATCAACCTCCTAATTGTTAGGTACCTGTAAAACATTACAACTAATAGAATTGGTACCTGTCATGCTTTCTTCTGATGCAGCTTCTCTTCTTGACTTTCTAAATCTGGATCTTTTCTTTATTCTAATATTGTTCCCTTTAGATCCAGTATATAATAGCACATTCTTCTTATCTTGCATCATGATTCTTCCATCATGGGCACAAATGAACATTTTAGACATAGCCATGAAAGGTCTTCCAAGAATAATTGGAATCCTCTCATCATCTTCAATGCTCATTACTAGAAAATCATCCAAAAACTTCAGCTGCTCCACACGCACAACCACATCTTCCACCACACCTAATGGCTTTTTACTGGAACCATCCGCCAGCATCACAGTAAGATTAGACGGTTTTAATGTCAACCCTCCAATCTTTCTCAAGAACCGTCCAGGCATCATATTAATGCTAGATCCATAGTCTATCATGGCTCCTTCTACATCAAAATCATTTATACTACATGAAAGTGTCAAATAACCTGGATCTTTTACCTTAGGCAGATATTTCCTTTTTGGAGGTTGAACTTCAAATTCTTGCTCATCTTCATCTGTATCTAAATCTATCATATCTCCAAGATAAAATTTCATCCTTGCAGGAATTTGTTGGATTACAGAAAGCACCACAGTCACTTGGTTTTCTATAAATGGTCTATTGTGACTGAATTTTTCTTCCTCTTCTTTCTCACCTTCATTGCTGCTTATTTCAATGACTTCTCTTTTCTCCTCTTCCTCATCATTGCTTCCAATCTCCACCACATCCCTTTCCACTTTTCGCTTACTTCTTGTAACAACAGCTTTACATTCCTCTTTAGGGTTAACATCAGTGTTAGCCCTAAATTGGTGCTTCTCAGTGGTATCTACCCTTTTTGACAACTGCCCGACTTGCATCTCTAAAGATCTGATGATGGCTTGATTACCTGCTTGATTGGACTCATAAACCTTCAAGAATTTATCAAATCTATCATTTAAGTCTCTAACAACCTCTGTCAAATGGGTGACCTGCTGCCACAGAGGTGAAGGTTGCTGCTGCCTGAAACCTCTTGTTTACCCTGATGGGAAATTCGGTGCCTGACTAATACTTGGATGATTCTTCCAACCTTGTTTGGCATTACCTTGGTAGGTATTTTGAAACTGATTTCCCATAAAATTAGCTTCTTGCTGCATCTCTTCAGGCAAAGCACATTGACCATTGATATGCTCACCACCATAGAAATCACACAACTGTTGTGTTTGGGAAACATTACAAATCTCCTTAGGAAGTTGTGAAAGAATCTTTGTTAAATTATCTAGCTTTTGAGTCAGAAGATGGTTCTGAGCTAGCATAGCGTCATCTGCAGGCAAGTGCAAAACCCCTCTCTTTTGTGTAGGTATGCCTCTTTCACTGTAATTTTCCTGCTCATGAGCAGCCATATTTTCTATCAATTCATATGCCTCATCTTCAGTCTTTTGTTTAACATTGCCTCCAACTGAGGCATCCAGCATCATCTTTGACTGAGTGTTCAATCCTCCAAGGTATGCAAGAACCAAGGTGGTTTTGTCAAAACCATGGGTTGGCGTCTTTCTCAGCAAGCTCGTAAATCTCTCCCATGCTTGACCTAAAGTCTCTTCCATACCCTGCTTGAATGATGAAATTTCCAGCTTCCCTTGAGTAACTTTGGACTATGGAAAATATTTAGTGCAAAATTTTTAGCCACCGTCTCCCATGTGGTGAATGTTCCTTTAGGAAAGGAATTAAGCCACGCCTTAGCATTGCCCGCTAATGAGAATGGGAACAAAGCTAAGCTTTACTCGTTCATCTGATACACCTGTCATCTTCACAATGTTGCAGATTTCACTAAACGTGGTCAAATGATCATACGGATTCTCATTTGACAAGCCGTGAAACTGGTTGCCTTGTACTAGGTGTATTAGTGTTGGATTCATCACCATGTTGGTCGTTTGATCCGTAGGCATGGCTATGCTGTTAAAGTGAAAAGGACCTACAGCATTAGATTGATCTGCCAATGTGCGTCTTGGAGGAAATTGTTCTGCCATCTCCCCTGTTCTTCTATCTGGTGAAGGTGACAATAATCTGCTAGGAGAAGGAAATAAATCCCTAGATGGGCGTCTGAGTCTCCTTCTTCCCCTTGTCTCACTTAAGCCGTCAAGAAGAGGTTGGATATTTTTCTTGCTCCTAGTATGTCTAGTTTCCTATTGCATGTACAAGAAACACAAACCCTAGTAGCACTTTTATATATATAAAAAAATATATACAAATATCAACAATCAAGTAAAAATTAATCAATTTACACTACTCGAAAAAGTTAAACCAAGAGTCCCCAACAACGGCATCAAAAACTTGTTAAACCCTTGGCAAGTGTACCAAATCGTATCAAGTAATAATAATCGGTAATCCCAATATCGTTCTTCCCAGAGGACTCTTAAGGCCTTATCTGTCGTGTAAACAAATTGTTTACGACTTGAGTAAAAGAAAATAATTTGAATGGTTTGAATGCAAAACAAAAATAAACATGCAAATGCAAGAATTCAATTGACTAAGAGAAACTATGAATGAATGAGGTTGTTGGGGTTTAAAATTTCATCTTATCCACCCTCATATATCTACTCATCTTATTTTCTTTGCTTATTTATCATATTGCCATGCAAACTTTCTTGGTCTACCCTTAACCCAATCCCTTGGTGAAAAGAGCCTATTACTAATTACCGGCTTGCTATCCCTAGCATCCCCTAGTAACTAATAATGCATAATGAGCAGAAGCAAAATACAATTGATCGTCCTACCCCGGCCCTAGGCAGTATTAACATAATCAAGGAATTCTCCCCGGTTCATGACATTATCGTACGTCCCCGTATCAATACAGACAAACAACATTTACGAATGAGTTAAACGGTAAAAGCATTAACCAAAGGTAAAGAACCCAACAATTGATAAATCAAGCATATGCAAGCATATAAAGTAAACAAGAATTTCAATATATGAGAGTTTCAAAAGATTACATTGTTCCCCAACAACAAAGGGTTTAGTTCACCATAATCATGGTAAAACTAGATGAACTAAATGGAAGAATGGAAAAGCAAACCCTAGAATTGATAAAGTGGAGCCTAAGCATCAAAGAAATTTCCTCCAAAGGTATAAAACTGTTGTGGACCTTGTTCTCTGCCAAAAGAATTACATTTGGATTCGCAATAGGGCAATAAATAAGCCAAAAAGTTAACAGAAAGTTCTCAGAATCCAAAATATAAAAACAGACAACCGCCCTGGCGCCTAAAATGACCACTGAGCAGTTTGCCTCAACTCACGCCACCACCTAGGCGCCTAAAATGACCGCTGAGCAGTTTGCCTCTTGTCGCTCTAGAGGCTCAACGTCACCGCCTGGGTGCCAGACAACAACTTTTCCTTGCACTAGGACGCTCAACGGTTGAATTTACCGCTGAGCGGTTCACAGACTCTTCTTTTCTTCCTTTTTCTCCTTCATTCTTGAGTCTATCACCTTCCTACTTCATTGCCATCTTCAATTTTCATGAAAAACCCTTCAAAACAATGCAAAACAAGCATAATATCATTAAAAATAACTTTTGACTCAAATGTGACACAACTTAAGAGTTTTACTTGATTTTAAGCTCATTTTAAGCTCCAAAAGGTGTGATAGCAAAGCAGAGGGCCAAACTCACAGAAAAGAAACTTAAATCCGACCATTGCCAAGCAGAGGGCTGATAGCAAAAATTAAAACCTGGATTTGACCTTTTCCTAGTAGAGGGCCAAACTCACAGAACAAAAACTTAAATGCTACCATTGCCTAGCATAGGGTCGATAGCAAAAATTAAAACCTGGATTTGACCATTGCTTAGCAGAGGGCCAAACTGACATAACAGAAACTTAATTCCGACCATTGCCAAGCAGAGGGCCGATAGCAAAAATTAAAACCTAGATTTGACCATTGCCTAACAGAGGCCCAAACTCACAGAACAGAAACCTAAATCCGACCATTGCCAAGCAGAGGGCCGATAGCATAAATTAAAACCTGGATGTGACCATTGCCTAGCAGAGGGCCAAACTCATAGAACAGAAACTTAAATCCCACCACTGCAAAGCAGAGGGCCAATAGCAAAAATTAAAACCTGGATTTGACCATTGCCTAGTAGAGGGCCAAACTCACAGAACAAAAACTTAAATGCTACCATTGCCTAGCAGAGGGTCGATAGCAAAAATTAAAACCTGGATTTGACCATTGCTTAGCAGAGGGCCAAACTCACATAACAGAAACTTAAATCCGACCATTGCCAAGCAGAGGGCCGATAGCAAAAATTAAAACCTAGATTTGACCATTGCCTAGTAGAGGGCCAAACTCACAAAACAAAAACTTAAATCCGACCATTGCTAAGCAGAGGGCCGATAGCAAAAATTAAAACCAGGATTTGACCATTGCCTTGCAGAGGGCCAAACTCACAGAACAGAAACTTAAATCCGACCATTGCCAAGCAGAGGGCCGATAGCAAAATTTAAAACCTGGATTTCACCATTGCTTAGTAGTGGGCCAAACTCACATAACCGAAACTTAAATCCGACCATTGCTAAGCAGAGAGCCGATAGCAAAAATTAAAACCAGGATTTGACCATTGCCTTGCAGAGGGCCAAACTCACAGAACAGAAACTTAAATCCGACCATTGCCAAGCAGAGGGCCGATAGCAAAAATTAAAACCTGGATTTGACCATTGCCTAGCAGAGGGCCAAAACTCACAGAACAAAAACATAAATACGACCAATTCCAAGCTGAGGGCCGATAGCAAAACTAAAACCTGGATTTGACCATTGCCTAGCAAAGCGCCAAACTCACAGAACAAAAACTCAAATTCGACGATTGCCAAGCAGAGGGCCGATAGCAAAACTAAAACCTGGATTTGACCATTGCCTAGCAGAGGGCCAAACTCCCAGAACAAAAACTCCAATTCGACCATTGCCAAGCAGAGGGCCGATAGCAAAACTAAAACTTGGTATTTGACCATTGCCTAGTAGAGGGCCAAAGTCACATAACAGAAACTTAAATCCGACCATTGCCAAACAGAGGGCCGATAGCAAAAATTAAAACCTGGATTTGACCATTGCCTAGCAAAGGGCCAACCTCACATAACAGAAACTTAAATCCGACCATTGCCAAGCAGAGGGCCGATAACAAAAATTAAAACCTGGATTTGACCATTGCTTAGCAGAGGGCAAAACTCACATAACAGAAACTTAAATCCGACCATTGCCAAGCAGAGGGCTGATAGAAAAAATTAAAACCTAGATTTGACCATTGCCTAGTAGAGGGTCAAACTCACAGAACAGAAACTTAAATCCGACCATTGCCAAGCAGAGGGCCGATAGCAAAAATTAAAACCTGGATTTGACCATTGCCTAACAGAGGGCCAAACTCACAGAAAAAAAAAACTTAAATCCGACCATTGCCAAGCAGAGGGCCGATAGCAAAATTTAAAACCTGGATTTGACCATTGCTTAGCAGAGGGCCAAACTCACATAACAAAAACTCAAATGCTACCATTGCCTAGCAGAGGGTCGATAGCAAAAATTAAAACCTGGATTTGACCATTGCTTAGCAGAGGGCCAAACTCACATAACAGAAACTTAAATCCGACCATTGCCAAGCAGAGGGCCGATAGCAAAAATTAAAACCTAGATTTGACCATTGCCTAGTAGAGGGCCAAACTCACAAAACAAAAACTTAAATCCGACCATTGCTAAGTAGAGGGTCGATAGCAAAAATTAAAACCAGGATTTGACCATTGCCTTGCAGAGGGCCAAACTCACAGAACAGAAACTTAAATCCGACCATTGCCAAGCAGAGGGCCGATAGCAAAATTTAAAACCTGGATTTCACCATTGCTTAGTAGTGGGCCAAACTCACATAACCGAAACTTAAATCCGACCATTGCTAAGCAGAGAGCCGATAGCAAAAATTAAAACCAGGATTTGACCATTGCCTTGCAGAGGGCCAAACTCACAGAACAGAAACTTAAATCCGACCATTGCCAAGCAGAGGGCCGATAGCAAAAATTAAAACCTGGATTTGACCATTGCCTAGCAGAGGGCCAAAACTCACAGAACAAAAACATAAATACGACCAATTCCAAGCTGAGGGCCGATAGCAAAACTAAAACCTGGATTTGACCATTGCCTAGCAAAGCGCCAAACTCACAGAACAAAAACTCAAATTCGACGATTGCCAAGCAGAGGGCCGATAGCAAAACTAAAACCTGGATTTGACCATTGCCTAGCAGAGGGCCAAACTCCCAGAACAAAAACTCCAATTCGACCATTGCCAAGCAGAGGGCCGATAGCAAAACTAAAACTTGGTATTTGACCATTGCCTAGTAGAGGGCCAAAGTCACATAACAGAAACTTAAATCCGACCATTGCCAAACAGAGGGCCGATAGCAAAAATTAAAACCTGGATTTGACCATTGCCTAGCAAAGGGCCAACCTCACATAACAGAAACTTAAATCCGACCATTGCCAAGCAGAGGGCCGATAACAAAAATTAAAACCTGGATTTGACCATTGCTTAGCAGAGGGCAAAACTCACATAACAGAAACTTAAATCCGACCATTGCCAAGCAGAGGGCTGATAGAAAAAATTAAAACCTAGATTTGACCATTGCCTAGTAGAGGGTCAAACTCACAGAACAGAAACTTAAATCCGACCATTGCCAAGCAGAGGGCCGATAGCAAAAATTAAAACCTGGATTTGACCATTGCCTAACAGAGGGCCAAACTCACAGAAAAAAAAAACTTAAATCCGACCATTGCCAAGCAGAGGGCCGATAGCAAAATTTAAAACCTGGATTTGACCATTGCTTAGCAGAGGGCCAAACTCACATAACAAAAACTCAAATGCTACCATTGCCTAGCAGAGGGTCGATAGCAAAAATTAAAACCTGGATTTGACCATTGCTTAGCAGAGGGCCAAACTCACATAACAGAAACTTAAATCCGACCATTGCCAAGCAGAGGGCCGATAGCAAAAATTAAAACCTAGATTTGACCATTGCCTAGTAGAGGGCCAAACTCACAAAACAAAAACTTAAATCCGACCATTGCTAAGTAGAGGGCCGATAGCAAAAATTAAAACCAGGATTTGACCATTGCCTTGCAGAGGGCCAAACTCACAGAACAGAAACTTAAATCCGACCATTGCCAAGCAGAGGGCCGATAGCAAAATTTAAAACCTGGATTTCACCATTGCTTAGTAGTGGGCCAAACTCACATAACCGAAACTTAAATCCGACCATTGCTAAGCAGAGAGCCGATAGCAAAAATTAAAACCAGGATTTGACCATTGCCTTGCAGAGGGCCAAACTCACAGAACAGAAACTTAAATCCGACCATTGCCAAGCAGAGGGCCGATAGCAAAAATTAAAACCTGGATTTGACCATTGCCTAGCAGAGGGCCAAAACTCACAGAACAAAAACATAAATACGACCAATTCCAAGCTGAGGGCCGATAGCAAAACTAAAACCTGGATTTGACCATTGCCTAGCAAAGCGCCAAACTCACAGAACAAAAACTCAAATTCGACGATTGCCAAGCAGAGGGCCGATAGCAAAACTAAAACCTGGATTTGACCATTGCCTAGCAGAGGGCCAAACTCCCAGAACAAAAACTCCAATTCGACCATTGCCAAGCAGAGGGCCGATAGCAAAACTAAAACTTGGTATTTGACCATTGCCTAGTAGAGGGCCAAAGTCACATAACAGAAACTTAAATCCGACCATTGCCAAACAGAGGGCCGATAGCAAAAATTAAAACCTGGATTTGACCATTGCCTAGCAAAGGGCCAACCTCACATAACAGAAACTTAAATCCGACCATTGCCAAGCAGAGGGCCGATAACAAAAATTAAAACCTGGATTTGACCATTGCTTAGCAGAGGGCAAAACTCACATAACAGAAACTTAAATCCGACCATTGCCAAGCAGAGGGCTGATAGAAAAAATTAAAACCTAGATTTGACCATTGCCTAGTAGAGGGTCAAACTCACAGAACAGAAACTTAAATCCGACCATTGCCAAGCAGAGGGCCGATAGCAAAAATTAAAACCTGGATTTGACCATTGCCTAACAGAGGGCCAAACTCACAGAAAAAAAAAACTTAAATCCGACCATTGCCAAGCAGAGGGCCGATAGCAAAATTTAAAACCTGGATTTGACCATTGCTTAGCAGAGGGCCAAACTCACATAACCGAAACTTAAATCCGACCATTGCCAAGCAGAGGGTCGATAGCAAAAATTAAAACCTGGATTAGACCATTGCCTAGTAGAGGGCCAAACTCACAGAACAGAAACTTAAATCTGACCATTGCCAAGCAGAGGGCCGATAGCAAAAATTAAAACCTGGATTTGACCATTGCCTAGCAGAGGGCCAAACTCACAGAACAGAAACTTAAATCCTACCATTGCCAAGTAGAGGGCCGATAGCAAAAATTAAAACCTGGATTTGACCATTGCTTAGCAGAGGGCCAAACTCGCATAATTGAAACTTAAATCCGACCATTGCCAAGCAGAGGGCCGATAGCAAAAATTAAAACCTAGATTTGACCATTGCCTAACAGAGGGCCTAACTCACAGAACAGAAACTTAAATCCGACCATTGCCAAGCAAAGGGCCGATAGCAAAAATTAAAACCTGGATTTGACCATTGCCTAGCAGAGGGCCAAACTCACAGAACAAAAACTCAAATTCGACCATTGCCAAGCAAAGGGCCGATTGCAAAACTAAAACCTGGATTTGACCATTGCCTAGCAGAGGGCCAAACTCACAGAACAAAAACTCAAATTCGACCTTTGCCAAGCAGAGGGTCGATAGCAAAACTAATGCATGGATTTGACCATTGCTTAGGAGAAGGCCAAACTCACAGAACAAAAACTCAAATTCGACCATTGCCAAGCAGAGGGCCGATAGCAAAACTAAAACCTGGATTTGACCATGGCCTAGCAGAGGGCCAAACTCACAGAACAAAAACTCAAATTTGACCATTTCCTAGCAGAGGGCGAAACTCACAGCACAAAAACTGAAATTCGACCATTGCCATGCAGAGGGCCGATAGCAAAACTAAAACCTGGATTTGATCATTGCTGAACAGATGGCCAAACTCACAGAAGAAAACAAACTTGGATTCAACACTTTTGAAAAGTTGATAAATGTTGAGTAAAACATGAGAATTTTTCGAACAATTCTCCTCGCCTCTGTCGATGTGTATGATGTAATGGCATGAGGATGCATGGATGCGTAAACATATGAAACCTTCGTTTTGTTCTTTTCATTTGCTCTCGCTTTCCTTCTTTCATTTTTTCACCTTATTCACTTTCTTTCTTTCTTTTTATTTTTTTATATTTTTTTATTATTATTATTATTATTTTATTATTATTTTTTATTTAATTGGCTTGTACCATGGCTACAGGTAAAAGGGTTTTGAAAGAAACAGATAATGAAAGCCCAAATAAGTGTTTGAAGGTTAAATTATTCTAACAAGAATCATATGCAAAGTGTCAAGTCAACATGACTCCAGGGATTTGAAAATTCGGGCATCCTTTTTATTTATTTCCTTTTTTTTCAACATTTTTTTCTTTTCTTTCTCTCCATTTAGTTCATTCACTTCCTTTGCCCCTACTGTGGCCCTTTATCAAAGGAAGAGAGTGTAACCATAAGTTAAAATTCCCTTTATCGCTTTTTGTAATCCAAACTAGCTTGAACCCTGGAAGGTGTGGGGAATGGGTATGAAAGGTAGATGGCAAAATGCTTATCTATGAGAAATATTACGTTTGTGTGTTGCTTATCTGAGAGGCAGTGCTGATAACATGCTAGGTTCAAAAGACTGCCCCAATTTTGCACTGTAAGTATGCTTTGGAGAGGTGAAAAGGTTTGGGTAGGAAGGATTTCCCTTATATGGAGATTCTCGATTGACGGGGAGACTTCGCATCTTTTTATCTTTTCCTTTTTCAAAATTTTTTCTTCAAGCGATTGTGTCATTCGCTTCATCGTTTTGTTCCAAAGTTAAGTTCGTAAGAAAGATCACGACAAACAGTCTTCAGTCGGCGTGGACTTTAATTGGCTTGTACGGTGGCTACAGGTCAAAGGGTTTTGAAAGAAACAGATAATGAAAGCCCAAATAAGTGTTTGAAGGTTAAATTATTCTAACAAGAATCATATGCAAAGTGTCAAGTCAACATGACTCCAGGGATTTGAAAATTCGGGCATCCTTTTTATTTATTTCCTTTTTTTTCAACATTTTTTTCTTTTCTTTCTCTCCATTTAGTTCATTCACTTCCTTTGCCCCTAGTGTGGCCCTTTATCAAACTTTTCTTTTTCTTTTCTGATATTTTCTCCTTGATTTTGGATGTCCTTGATGTCCCCTTTAGGTTGACATCGATGTGCTAATGATTCTTGTCGAGGGTGATGAAAAAAAATATGACTTCTGGTACAAAGAGGGTGCAATTGGATAAATTTCTTTATTATTTGGACAAAATGGCCACACGTCACTCTGAAGTTTGCTTGCCTTACTTTCTCATGACCTTAACCCTGAGACGAAACTTTGTAGCAGTTGACACATTGACTTCATTTTCTCTTTTTTAATTATTTTTTTTTCTTTTTTTTATTGTCGATTTTTTTTGTTTTTTTATTTTAATTTTATTTTTTTTGCTTTGATTTTTTTCTTTGAGTTAAATGTCTTAATTGAAATCATCAAACTTGTTTTTATTTCGTATTTTTTTTTTTTTGAAAAAGAGGAGTGTCATACATTTCGAGGTCTACACTTTGAGATTATTACATTTTGATTCTTCTTCCGAAACATTAGTGCACACATGCTTGAATTTATTGGCAAAATGATGGTTTTGAGAGTTGTTTGAATTGTTTAGAAGGCTGGGACAGGAACATGAGCACTATAATTCTCGAAAGAGATGTAATATGTGAGTGTCAGGACAAAACATGATATACCAAAAATTTTGCCCCAGTTTGGTGTTTGGGAAAATAAGCTGGGGTTTGGATCCATGAAAATTTAGGTGAAAATTCAAGGGAGATTTGTAAGGCTGCCTCAATCTGGAGATTATGGGTTCATGAATTTCAGGGCGAAGACGCGTGGTGAAATCCACAAAGCTACCCCAGTTTTTCAGTGTATGAGTTCTGTCAAGAAAGATAGTGTGAATAAAGAGGATCGGTTTAAAAAGGTTGCCCCAGTTGTGTTTTTTTTTCGCACGCTTCTGGTTAGATGGCAGTGTGACCCCCTCTTCCTGAGACATTACTTTTCTCTTTTTTTAATTTTTTTTTTATTTTTTATGACACATTGAAAATCATTTCGCCTTATCACAAAATTAAGCTTTAAGAAAATTTGAGCAAACCTTATTCAATCTGTGTGGACTTTATTAGGCTAGTAACGTGGCTAAGGGCTAAAAGGTATTGAAGAAAACGTATAAAGGCCCAAATGAGTTCTTTTTTATGTTCACACTTCTTGAAGAAATCTCTTTGTTTAATCATTTAGTGTTCTTCATTTGCGTCATGAGTTGACTCCTACCTGATGATAACCCTTGCTTGGGGATTATTTTGAAAAAGAATTTATTTTTTGGCTCAAATGGGGTGACAATTGATATATATATATATATATATATATATATATATATATATATATATATATATATATATTGCCCTTTTAGATAAGAAAGATGGCCACACGTCATTTCAAATTTTGATTGCTTTATTTTTAAAAAGATTAATTCTGCGATTAGATGATCTCAACATGAATTGTTTTTTTTTTCGACCGGCCTTTTGGGTTTTCAATCTAGAGGACTTATTGTTTTTTTTATTGTTTTTTTTTGTTCATTAGTCTGTCTCAGTGGATTCAGGGAACACCCTACTAGCGTAAGCGAGGAAAATCTTGGTCTGGTCAATCTGTCCCAGTGTGAAGGTTTTTATTTATTACTCTATGTAGTGACAATGTTTGTTGGGGACAACCCTTTATTTTGGGAAAGCTGAAGGGTGAAGTTTTTCAAGCAACACGCGCACAAACGTTTAGGAAGGAAACGTCAAGTTGTTATTTTTTATTAAACACTTGACCTCAAAAAAGCATGACACTGCATCTTTTATTTATTTATTTTTTTTGCTATTTTCGAATAATAAGAGTTTGACGATTTGTAAGAAAGACAAACGACTCAAGATATGCACAAGGTGCGTGATTTTATTAAGCAAAAATGAGGATTAGAAAACTGAACTCATCTCCCTTTTGTGCCCTAGATAAGGTTCAACATTTCAGATTCAAGGTCAAGTATATGCAATCTTACAAGGATGGCTTCCTGAACCTAGATATCAATGGTCACCAGAGCTATGACCCCCTTCATAGCATCTCCACAACAGTCGAGTAATCAACTAGATGCGGAAACACAAGTGAAAAGAACAAACTCTGGTTGGAGTTCTCACGATAGCCAAACAAGAAGTATGTCCCAAATGGCACCGCTACACAACCCCTCTATTTCTAAGTTACACTCAGACCCGGGTATAGGGCCCCACTCATAATATGCACAATGTGTGTGTGTGTGTGAAGGGAGAATGCAACGCATACCCAAACCCTCACCTGCAAAAACAACCAGAAAATTTTACCAGACAGATATAAGCATGTTTTCTAGCCTAGGGTTCAATATCAAAACAAATCACATGCAGTTATTTCAAACAACAAACATAGATAAAGAAAAGGGAGAAAAACACAAAGCAAAACCACATCGAATTCGCATACACACTTACACACACACTTTCATAATATCCATTTTTCTTCTCTCACATGAAATCTCTTCATCCAAAAATTCTACTTCATTTTTCTCTCACACCTTTCCATTAAATCTTATACCAAATTTCTACTCCAAGTTCATCTTCTTTACCTCTCATCTACCTCTTCTCACAACAAGGTCTTCTTCCATAGCTAAGAGATTCTCCTTCTTGTTCTAAATTACTGCAGTTTCAGTTTTTGCTTCCGTTTTACTATTTCTGTTCTTTTGTAAATTCGTTTTTCTGTTACAATTTCGTTTTTTTGTTTTCTATATGCTGTATTTTCATTTTTCTGCTCCAATTTCGTTTTACTGTTGATTTTATTTTCTGCTGCTGCAATTCTGATTTTATTTCTGTATTTTTCAATTTACTGTTTTCTGTATTTTTGTATTTTGTTTTCACTGTTTCTGTATTACTGCAATTTTTGTTTGTAAAATTCTGTATTTTCTGTATTGCTCTAATTTAATTTTTTATTTTACTGTTTTTTGTATTTACTATTTTATTATTTTCTGTATTTAATGTTTTCTGTATTTTCGTATTTGCTGTAGCAGTTTCGTTTTTACTGTTTTAATTTCGTTTTCATGCATTATAATATGCTTTGTTACATCTTGAGGGTTCTAGCACATGTGTGATCGCACGCATCGTCCTTGTGCTAAAACCTTTTTTATTCTAAAAAAAATAATAATAATAAATAAAAAAATGTTTTAAAGGTTTAAGCATGTGCTAAGACCTTACCTCCTTTTTTCTTAAAAATATAAAAAAATATAAAATCTTCAAAGAAATATATTTTCAAACAAACAATATTTCTGTCAGAACTACGTGATCCTTGATTCTTCACCAAGAGTGGAGATATGTAGTAGCAAGGCCAGTCCTTGTCAGGTTCACTACGGAAAAACCATAAAAAGGCAAGGCAAGGTCTACGAAAACCAGATTTTAGGTTCTGGAGTCGGTTACGTGTAGGGAACGTATTAGCACCCTACAACGCCTGCCCGAAGGTAGTACCTTTAATTAAATACGCGAATTTGATGTGGTTTGCAAAATGTTTAATTTCCTCTAAAAAATAAAAGTCTAAAGAAAACGAAATATTTTTTATTTTTTTGTGCCCGACAAGGTGGTTGACCTTGCTCCTATGTATTCTCAATCAGACTAAGAAATCAGGGTTACGTAGTTCTAGCAAATCTTAAAAAATTTGTTTGAGAAATTGTTGGAAAATTTGTTTGCAAAAGATTTGTCCTTCAATCTTAAGAGTCGAACCTCCGTTAGGGCACAAAGGGAGATGTGTGCAGTCTTCTAACCCTCATTTTTTCTTAATAAAATCACGCACTTTGTGCATACATTGAATCACTTGTCTTTCTTACATATCATCAAACTCTTGTTTTTCGAAAATAGCAAAAAAAATTAAAATCAAAAACAAAAGTTGCAATGTCAGACTTTTCCGAGGTCAAGTGTCTAATAAGAATAATAATTTGACGTTTCCTTTTTAGACGTTTGTGCATATGTTGCTTGAAAACCTCCACCCTTCAGTTTTCCCAAAATAAAGGATTTTCCCCAATAAACATTGTCACTGCCCTCGGTAACAAAAACCTTCACACTACGCCAGATTAGCCTAATCCGAAAGTTTCCTCGCTTCCGCTAGTAGGGCGATCCCTGAATCCACTAAGAAAAAAAAAGAACAAAAAGAAATTTCAAACAAAAAAAACCAAAAAAATAAAGAATAAGTCCTTTAGATTGAAAACCCGAAAGAGCAGTTTAGAAAGAAAAAACGACCCATGTTGAGATCATCTAGTTGCAAAATTAATCTTTTTGAAAATAAAGTAATCAAAATTTGAAATGACGTGTGGCCATTTTTTTCTATCTAAAAAGTAAAAAATTATATCCATTGTCACCCCATTTGAGCCAAAAATAAATTCTTTTTAAAATAATCCCCAAGCAAGGGTTATCATGAGGTAGGAGTCAACTCATGATTCAAATGAAGAGCACTCAGTGATCAAATGAACATAATTCATCAAGAAGAGTGAATAAAAAAAAAGAAAAAAAGAACCAAAAATCACAAAGTGATGTTGAAAAATAAAACAAAGTGCTCAAAAAGTCAAATAGTTGATGCAATGTCTAGATGATAACCTTGGCTTCAAAACAAAAATATATAGCCGACAAACATTTATTTGGGCCTTTATATCTTTTCTTTCAATACCTTTAGCCCCTAGCCGCGTTACAAGCGTAATAAAGTCCACGCAGATCGAATAATGTTTGCTCAAATTTTCTTAAAGCTTAATTTTGTGATAAGGCGAAATGACTTTCAATGTGTCGTAAAAAAAAAATAAAAGTAACGTCTCAGGAAAAGGGGATCTCCCTGTCAGCTAGCCCAAAAGCATGAAAAAAAAATCAAACCAGTTGGGGTCATCCTTTTAGCCGATCCTTTTCATCAACCCATACAAAAAAAAGCAAAAAAAAAAAGAGAAAAAAAAACCGGGGCAGCTTTGTGGATCTCACCACACATCTTCGCCCTAAAATTCAAGACTGAGGTAATTTTACAGATCCCACTTGAAATCCTAATTTTCATAAATCCAAGCCTTAGGCCCCTTTTCCCCAAACACCAAACTGGGGCAGCCTTTGGGTATCGAGTTTCACCTTTGCATCTCTGTCGAGGAGTGTATGTGGCATGATATGCCCATGTGGCTGTCCTAGTCCTCGTTGAACTCTTCTAAACATCTCTTGTCTTTTCATTTGCCTATATGTGTGCACTGATGTCTCGAGAGAAAATATCAAAAATGTTATCATCTCAAAATTAGACCTTGTATGTATGACATTTCTTACTTTTTGAAATTTTGAAAATAAATACCATTTTGATGATTGCCGGAAAGACATTTGACTCAAAAATAAAAAAAAATAAAGAAAAAACAAAAATTCAACAACAAAATCACAAAAAATCAAAATCTAAAATTAAAACCAATCAATTTTAACTTTTGGTGTCTCGGCCCTCTGTAAGACAAAGGTCGAACCCAGCAATCACATCATTCATTCATCCATAAAGTTGTTACACCCTCCACGAGGTTGCTACACCTCATTCATTCATCCATAGGGTTGCTACACCGTCCACGAGGTTATTACCCCTCAGTCAATCATCCATAGGGTTGTTACACCCTCCACAAGGTTAGGACACCTCACATCATTCATCCGTAGGGTCGTTACACCCTCCACAAAATTTGTACACCTCATTTCTCTCAAGCACAGCTTTGGTCTAGCATTTTTTTAAGCCCAGTTTTATCTGGCACCTTTGGTTCTCTCTACAATATCGGCCCTCTGCTTGGAAATGATCGAATTTTATTTTTCCTCTGCGATATTGGCCCTATGCAAGGCAACAGTCAAATCCAGATTTTAGTTTTACTATCGACCCTCTGCTTGGCAATGGTCGGATTTAAGTTTCTGTTCTGTGAGTTTGACCCTCTGCTAGGCAATGGTCAAATCCAGGTTTTAATTTTTGCTATCGGCCCTCTGCTTGGAAATGGTCGGATTTAAGTTTCTGTTCTGTGAGTTTGGTCCTCTGCTAGGCAATGGTCAAATCCAGGTTTTAATTTTTGCTATCAGCCCTCTGCTTGGCAATGGTGGGATTTAAGTTTCTGTTCTGTGAGTTTGGCCCTCTGCTAGGCAATGGTCAAATCAGGTTTTAATTTTTTCTATCGGCCTTCTGCTTGGCAATGGTCGGATTTAAGTTTCTGTTCAATGAGTTTGGCCCTCTGCTAGGCAATGGTCAAATCCTGGTTTTAATTTTTGCTTTCGGCCCTCTGCTTGGCAATGGTCGAATTTAAGTTTGCTTCTACGATATTGGCCCTCTGCTAGGCAATTTTCGAGCTTTCTTTTGTTGCAATTTCACCTTTTTCCATGAATTTTTTTATTATATGTTTGAATCAATTTTCATTCTTTTATTTCTCTTTGAAACCTAGACAAAATTAGTGTTTCTATTTTTACTTAGTTGTACTCAAATAATATGAAAATATCAAATTTTCGTTTTATCTAGTATAATCTAAGTAAAGAGGGGCAGCTGTCAACACCCAATTTTGTCCGCGTAAATAAAATTCATCACAAAAATAAAAAAAAATTAAAAAAAAATAAAAAATACTATTTCGTTTTACTATGTGCACCCCCAAATTAACTTTTTAATCCTTGGTCCAATGGCCCAAAATAATCTCACATTTTTTTCTTTCTCACTACCATATTTTTCTTTTCACACCCCTCTCTCCACATCACCTTCCACATCACCTACCTTTTTCATTTACTATTACATTTTTTATATTTTTTTTTTCTTCCTCCTAATTTTTCTAATTTTTCCACTTACCTTTTTTTATTATATTATTTCTGTCACTTATTTTGCACATTAACTTTTTTTATTCACCTTTTTTATTATATTTTACTTTACCTAATTTCTCCACAAACTTTTTATATTATTTCTTTCACTTATTTTTCACATTAACTTTTATTATTTACTATATTTTATTTCACCTACTTTCTCCACCCAATTTTTATATTATTTCTTTCACTTATTTTCCACATTAACTTTTTCTATTCATCTTTTTTATTATATTTTATTTTACCTAATTTCTCCACCCACTTTTTATATTATTTCTTTCACTTATTTTTCACATTAACTTTTTTTCTATTTTTCCATTCACTTTTTAAAAAAATTATATTTATTTAACACTTTCTTCATCCTTATCTCCATAAATACCCACATTCTTTTCACTTACACACACACACACTTACACACACACTTTCATAATATCCATCTTTCTTCTCTCACACCAAATCTCTTCATCCAAAAATTCTACTTCATTTTTCTCTCACTCCTTTCCATTAAATCTCATAACAAGGTCATCTTCTTTACCTCTCATCTACCTCTTCTCACAACAAGGTCTTCTTCCATGGCTAAGAGATTCTCCTTCTTGTTCTAAATTATTGCAGTTTTTGTTTCTGCTTTCGTTTTACTATTTTTGTTTTGCTGTAAATTCATTTTTCTGTTTCAATTTCATTTTTTTGTTTTCTGTATGCTGTATTTTCGTTTTTCTGCTCCAATTTCGTTTTACTGTTGATTTTATATTTTGCTACTGCAATTCTGATTTTATTTCTGTATTTTGCAATTTACTATTTTCTGTTTTACTGTTTTCTGTATTTCTGTATTGTGTTTTCACTGTTTCTGTATTACTGCAATTTCTATTTCTGAAATTCTGTATTTTCTGTATTGCAGTAATTATGTATTGCTGTAATTTAATTTTCTATTTTACTATTTTCTGTATTTACTATTTTACTATTTTCTGTATTTACTATTTTACTGTTTTCTTTATTTAATGTTTTTTGTATTTTCGTATTTACTGTAGCAGTTTCGTTTTGACTGTTTTAATTTCGTTTTCATTAAAAAATGCAAAAAATATAAAATCTTCAAAAATTAGAAACATCTTTAAACAAACAATCTCAGTAGCCAGAACTACGTGATCCTTGATTCTCCATCAAAAGTTGAGATACGTAGGAGGAAGGTCAGTTCTTGTCAGGTTCACCTTCCCAAAAATCCAAATTTATCCATAATCAATTTCTTAACAAATTTTCCAAACAAATCTTTTGCAAACAAATTTTCCCAACGATTTCTCAAACAAATGTTCCCAACGATTTCTCAAAAAATTTTCCAAACAATTTAATAGAACTACGTAACCCTGATTTCTCAGTCTGACTGAGAATACGTAGGAGCGAGGTCAATCCTTGTCGGGCACAAAAAAATAAAAAATATTTTGTTTTCTTTAGAGTTTTATTTTTTTAGGGGAAATTAAACATTTTGCAAACCACATCAAATTCGCGTATTTAATTAAAGGTACTGCCTTCGGGTAGGCGTTGTAGGGTGCTAATACCTTCCCTACACGTAACCGACTCCCGAACCTAAAATCTGGTTTTCGTAGACCATGCCTTGCCTTTTTATGGTTTTTCCGTAGTTTTCCAGAATAAACTATGGTGGCGACTCAAAATCTTTTCAAAACACCAAATTCTTGCAATTCTTTTTTGGATCGTCGTCCCATCGCGATTTCCGGTTGTGACTTTCTGGTTGTTTTTGCAGGTGAGGGTTTGGGTATGCATTGCATTCTCCCTTCACACACACACATTGTGCATATTATGAGTGCGGCCCTATACTTGGGTCTGAGTGTAACTTACAAATAGAGGGGTTGTGTAGCGGTGCCATTTGGGACATAGTTCCTATTTGGCTATCGTGAGAACTCCAACTAGAGTTTGTTCTTTTCAGTTGTGTCTCCGCATCTAGTTGATTACTCGACTATTGTGGAGATGCTATGAAGGGGGCCAAAGCTCTGGTGACCATTGATCTCTAGGTTCAGGAAGCCATCCTTATAAGATTGCATATACTTGACCTTGAATCTGAAATGTTGAACCTTATCTAGGGCACAAAAGGGAGATGAGTGCAGTTTTCTAATCTTCATTTTTGCTTAATAAAATCACGCACCTTGTCCATATCTTGAGTCGTTTGTCTTTCTTACAAATCGTCAAACAATTATTATTCGAAAATAGGAAAATAAATAAATAAATAAAAGATGCAGTGTCATGATTTTTTTAGGTCAAGTGTCTAATAAAAAATTACAACTTGATGTTT
The DNA here is from genome assembly GCA_027742785.1 of Vigna reflexopilosa. Classification (NCBI taxonomy): domain Eukaryota; kingdom Viridiplantae; phylum Streptophyta; class Magnoliopsida; order Fabales; family Fabaceae; genus Vigna; species Vigna reflexopilosa. The sequence continues at coordinate 15,373,281 of CM050928.1, read as the reverse complement.
CCTTCCTAAACGTTTGTGCGCGTGTTGCTTGAAAAACTTCACCCTTCAGCTTTCCCAAAATAAAGGGTTGTCCCCAACAAACATTGTCACTACCGAGAGTAATAAATAAAAACCTTCACACTGGGGCAGATTGACCAGACCAGATTTTCCTCGCTTACGCTAGTAGGGTGTTCCCTGAATCCATGAAGACAGACTAATGAACAAAAAAAAACAAAAAAAAAACAATAAGTCCTCTAGATTGAAAACCCAAAAGGGTGGTCTAAAAAAAAAGGATTCATGTTGAGATCATCTAATCGCAGAATTAATCTTTTTAAAAATAAAGCAATCAAAATTTGAAATGACGTATGGCCATCTTTCTTATCTAAAAAGGAAATATATATATATATATATATATATATATATATATATATATATATATATATATATATATATATATATATATATATATATATCCATTGTCACCCCATTTGAGCAAAAAAATGAATTCTTTTTCAAAATAATCCCCAAGCAAGGGTTGTCATCAGGTAGGAGTCAACTCATGACGCAAATGAAGAACACTAAGTGATTAAAAGAAGAGATTTCTTCAAGAAGTGTGAACATAAAAAAGAACAAAAAAAAATCACAAAGTGATGAAAAAAAAACGAAAATGAAGTTCAAGAAAAAAGATCAAAGTGCTCAAAAAGTCAAATAGTTGATGCAATATCTAGATGATAACCTTGGTTTCAAAAAAAAAATAAAAACCAACAGAACTCATTTGGGCCTTTATACCTTTTCTTTAATACCTTTTAGCCCTTAGCCACGTTACAAGCCTAATAAAGTCCACACAGATTGAATAATGTTTGCTCAAATTTTCTTAAAGCTTAATTTTGCGATAAGGCGAAATTATTTTCAATGTGTCGTAAAAAAAATGAAATAAAAAGAATTAAAAAAAAAGAGAAAAGTAATGTCTCAGGAAGAGGGGGTTACACTGCAATCTAACCAGAAGCGTGCGAAAAACAAAACACAACTGGGGCAACCTTTTTAAACCGATCCTCTTCATTCACACTATCTTTCTTGACAGAACTCATACACTGAAAAACTGGGGCAGCTTTGTGGATCTCACCACGCGTCTTCGCCCTGAAATTCATGAACCCATAATCTCAAGATTGAGGCAGCCTTACAAATCTCCCTTGAATTTTCACCTAAATTTTCATGGATCCAAACCCTAGCTCATTTTCTCAAACAACAAACTTGGGCAAAATTTTTGGTATATCGTGTTTTGTCTTGACACTCACATATTACATCTCTTTCGGAATTGTAGTGCTCATTGTCCTGTTCGAGCCTTCTAAACCATTCTAAACAACTCTCAAAACCATCCTTTTGCCAATAAATTCAAGCATGTGTGCACTAATGTTTCGGAAGAAGAATCAAGATGTAATAATCTCAAAGTGTAGACCTCGAAATGTATGACACTCATCTTTTTCAAAAAAAAAATACGAAATAAAAACAAGTTTGATGATTGCAATTAAGACATTTAACTCAAAGAAAAAAATCAAAGCAAAAAAAATAAAATTAAAATAAAAAAACAAAAAAAAAACGACAATAAAAAAAAGAAAAAAAATAATTAAAAAAGAGAAAATGAAGTCGATGTGTCAACTGCTACAAAGTTTCGTCTCAGGGTTAAGGTCATGAGAAAGTAAGGCAAGCAAACTTCAGAGTGACGTGTGGCCATTTTGTCCAAATAATAAAGAAATTTATCCAATTGCACCCTCTTTGAACCAGAAGTCATATTTGTTTTCATCACCCTCGACAAGAATCATTAGCATATCGATGTCAACCTAAAGGGGACATCAAGGACATCCAAAATCAAGGAGAAAATTTCTGAAAAGAAAAAGAAAGGAAAAAGAAAAGTTTGATAAAGGGCCACAGTAGGGGCAAATGAAGTGGATGAACTAAATGGAGAGAAAGAAAAGAAAAAAATGATGAAAAAAAAAGGAAATAAATAAAAAGGATGCCCGAATTTTCAAATCCCTGGAGTCATGTTGACTTGACACTTTGCATATGATTCTTGTTAGAATAATTTAACCTTCAAACACTTATTTGGGCTTTCATTATCTGTTTCTTTCAAAACCCTTTGACGTGTAGCCACGGTACAAGCCAATTAAAGTCCACGCCGACTGAAGACTGTTTGTCCTGATCTTTCTTACAAACTTAACTTTGGAACAAAACGATGAAGCGAATGACACAATCGGTTGAAGAAAAAATTTTGAAAAAAGAAAAGATAAAAAGATGTGAAGTCTCCCCGTCAATCGAGAATCTCCAAATAGGGGCAATCCTTCCTACCTAAACCTTTTCACCTCTCCAAAGCATACTTACAGTGCAAAATTGGGGCAGTCTTGTGAACCCAGCATGTTATCAGCACTGCCTCTCAGATAAGCAACACACAAACGTAATATTGCTCACAGATAAGCATTTTGCCATCTACCTTTCACACCCATTCCCCACACCTTCTAGGGTTCAAGCTAGTTGGGATTACAAAAAGCGATAAACGGAATTTTAACTGTTGGTACACCCTCCACGAGGTTAGTACACCTCACATCATTCGTCCGCACGGTTGGTACACCCTCCACGAGGTTAGTACACCTCACATCATTCCTCCATAGGGTTGGTACACAATCCACGAGGTTAGTACACCTCACATCATTCATCCATAGGGTTGGTACACCCTCCACGAGGTTAGTACACCTCACATCATTCGTCCGCAGGGTTGATACACCCTTCACGAGGTTAGTACACCTAATATCATTCATCCATAGGGTTGGTACACCCTCCACGAGGTTAGTACACCTCACATCATTCATCCATAGGGTTGGGACACCCTCCACGAGTTTAGTACACCTCACATCATTCGTCCGCAGGGTTGGTACACCCTCCACGAGGTTAGTACACCTCACATCATTCATCCATAGGGTTGGTACACCCTCCACGTGGTTAGTACACCTCACATCATTCATCCGTAGGGTTGGTACACCCTCCACGAGGTTAGTACACCTCACATCATTCATCTGCAGGGTTGGTACACCCTCCACGAGGTTAGTACACCTCATATCATTCATCCGTAGGGTTGGTACACCCTTCACGAGGTTATTACACCTCATTCACTTTTCCATAGGGTTATTACACCCTCCACGAGGTTGTTACACCTCAAAACCTTCATCCATAGGGTTGTTACACCCTCCACGAGGTTAATACACCTCACATCATTCATCCATAGGGTTGGTACACCCTCCACGACGCTAGTACACCTCACATCATTCATGCATAGGGTTGGTAGACCCTCCACGAGGTTAGTACACCTCACATCATTAATCCGTAGGGTTGGTACACCCTCCACGAGGTTAGTACATCTCACATCATTCATCCATAGGGTTGTTACACCCTCCACGAGGTTGTTACACCTCATTCAATCACCCATAGGGTTGTTACACCCTCCACGAGGTTGTTACACCTCATTCAATCATCCATTAGGTTGTTACACCCTCCACGAGGTTGTTACACCTCATTTCATTCATCCATGGGGTTATTACACCCTCCACGAGGTTAGTACACCTCACATCATTCATCCGTAGGATCGTTACACCCTCCACGAGGTTTGTACACCTCATTTCTCTCAAGCACAACTTTGGTCTAGCATTTTTTTAAGCCCAGTTTTATCTGGCACCTTTGGTTCTCTCTACAATATCGGCCCTTTGCTTGGCGATGGTCGAATTTTAGTTTTCTTCTACGATATTGGCCCTCTGCAAGGCAATGGTCAAATCCAGGTTATTGTTATGCGATATTGGCCCTCTGCAAGGCAAATTGCCAAATCCAAATTTTATTTTTGCTTTCGGCCCTCTACTTGACAATGGTCGAGCTTTCTTTTGTTTGTTATATATTTGAATCAATTTTCATTTTTTATTTCTCTTTGAAACCCAAACAAAATTAGTGTTTCTATCTTTACTTAGCTTTAGTCAAATAATACAAAAATATATTTTCGTATTATCTATTATAATCTAAGTAAAGAGGGGCAGCTGTCAACACCCAATTTTATCCGGGTAAATAAAATTCATCACAAAAATTAAAAATAAATAAATAAATAAATAAAATAAAAAATACTTTTTCGTTTTACTATTTGCACCCCCAAATTAACTTTTTAATCCTTGGCCCAATGGCCCAAAATAATCTCACATTTTTTTCTTTCACACCACCATATCTTTCTTTTCACACTCCACACTCCACATCACCTTCCACATCATCTTTCACATCACTCTCCACATCACCTACCTTTTTCATTTACTATTACATTTTTTATATATTTATTTTTTATTTGATTTTTTTTCTTTCTCCTAATTTTTCTAATTTTTCCACTAACCTTTTTTTATTATATTTTACTTTACTAAATTTCTCCACCCACTTTTTATATTATTTCTTTCACTTATTTTTCACATTAACTTTTATTATTTACTAAATTTTATTTCACCTATTTTCTCCACCAAATTTTTATATTATTTCTTTCACTTATTTTCCACATTAACTTTTTTTATTCACCTTTTTTATTATATTTTACTTTACCTAATTTCTCCACCCACTTTTTATATTATTTCTTTCACTTATTTTTCACATTAACTTTTATTATTTACTATATTTTATTTTACTTACTTTCTCCACCAAATTTTTATATTATTTCTTTCACTTATTTTCCACATTAACTTTTTTCTATTTTTCCACTCACCTTTTAAAAAAAATTATACTTATTTAACACTTTCTTCATCCTTAACTCTATAAATACCCACATTCTCTTCACTTCATCTTCACACCTACACACACTTATACACTTACACACACACATTCTCTACACTTACACACACCATTACATAATATCTATCTCTTCTCTCTCACACCAAATCTCTTCATTCCATCCAAAAACTCTACATTTTTTCTCCCACACTACCATTAAATCTCATCACATTTCTACTCCAAGTTCATCTTTTTCACCTTCCATCTACCTCTTCTCACAACTTGTTGCAATTAAAGTTTTCCTCCATCATTCAAACCTTCAACAAGGTACATATATTCTTCTCATTCCATTATGCATTTTGATATTTTTTTAGTTTATAATTTTATTTTATTTTTTTACTACATTTATTTTATTTTATGTTTTTTTACATTTTTGTTTCATAGACCTTTCAACTCATCTCTCTTTCTTAAAATAAAAAAAACAAATAAAAAATATATAAAACTCTAAAAAAATTTAATAATAATATAAATAGCGGTATTAGTACTCGTGAAATCGTACACATCAGCCTAGTACTCATTACCCACAACATAAAATAAACAAAAAAGTCGTATGAGTACTCGTGCGATCGTACGCATCAGCCTAGTGCTCACTATGCAAAACAATAAAATAAAATAATAAAAAGCCGTATGAATACTCGTGCAATCGTACGCATCAGCCTAGTATTCATTACGTAAAAATCTAAATATTATATCAAAAATACAAAAAAAAAAATACAAAACTAAAAAAACACAAAAATAATTTTAACTTCTACTTGTTTTATATCTAGCTCATTGTTTATGTTGTGACAATTTTTTCATAATTCAAAAATACCAAAAAAATTCATAAAATCTTCAAAATAAAAATATCAACTTTTTCTCAAATCAAGATCTTTGCCAGAACTACGTGATCCTTGATTCTCCATCAAAAGTGGAGATACGTAGGAGCAAGGTCAGTCCTTGTCACGTTCACATTCCCAAAAATCCAAAGTTATCCATAATCATTTTCTTAACAAATTTTCCAATCAAGTTTCCAAAACAAATTTCAAATTAAAACATAATAACCAGAACTATGTGATCCTTGATTCTTCACCAAGAGTGGAGATACGTAGGAGCAAGGCCAGGTCTACAAAACTAAATTCTGGTTTCGGAAGTCAGTTACATGTTGGAAAGGTGTTTTCACCCCACAACGGCTGCCCTAGGACAGTACCTTTAATTAAATTCGCGTAATTGATGTAGTTTACAAAATGTTTAATTATCCCCGAAAAAATAACAATATAAAGAAACAAAATATATTTTTTATTTTTTTTGTGCCCGACAAGGATTGACCTTGCTCCTACGTATTCTCAGTTAGACTGAGAAATCAGGGTTACGTAGTTCTAGCAAATTGTTTAAAAAATTTGTTTGAGAAATTGTTGGAAAATTTGTTTGCAAAAGATTTGGATTTGTTTTTGGATTTTTGGAAAGTGAACCTGACAAGGACTGGCTTTGTTCCTACATATCTCCACTTTTGATGGAGAATAAAGGATCACGTAGTTCTGGCAGAGAGATTGTTTGTTTGAAGATGTTTTTTAATTTTTGAAGATTTTATATTTTTTATATTTTTGAGAAAAAAAGGAGGTAATGTCTTAGCACATGCTTAAACCTTTAAAACATTTTTTTATTTATTATTATTTTTTTTTACAAGAGAAAAGGTTTTAGCACAAGGACGATCCGTGCGATCACACATGTGCTAGAACCCTCAAGATGCAACAAAACATATTATAATGCATGAAAACGAAATTAAAACAGTAAAAATGAAACTGCTACAGTAAATACAAAAATACAGAAAATAGTAAAATAATAAATACAAAAAATAGTAAAACATAAAATTAAATTACAGCAATACAAAATAATAGCAAAACAGAAAAATACAGAATTTCAGAAACAGAAATTGCAGTAATACAAAAACAGTGAAAACAAAATACAGAAAACAGTAAAACAGAAAACAATAAATTGCAAAATACAGAAATAAAATCAGAATTGCAGCAGCAGAAAATAAAATCAACAGTAAAACGAAATTGGAACAGAAAAACGAAAATACAGCATACAGAAAACTAAAAAATGAAATTGAAACAAAAAAACGAATTTACAGCAAAACAAAAATATTAAAACGAAAGCAAAAAGAGAAACTACAGTAATTTAGAACAAGAAGTAGAATCTCTTAGCTATGGAAGAAGACCTTGTTGTGAGAAGAGGTAGATGAGAGGTAAAGAAGATGAATTTGGGGTAGAAATTTGGTATGAGATTTAATGGATAGGTGTGGGAGAAAAATGAAGTAGAATTTTTGGATGAAGAGATTTGGTGTGAGAGAAGAAAGATGGATATAATGAAAGTTTGTGTGTAAGTGTAGGTGTGTAGGTGTGTATGTGTGTATATGTGTAAAAATGAAGTGAAGAGAATGTGGGTATTTATAGAGTTAAGGATGAGGAAAGTGTTAAATAAATATAATTTTTTTAAAAAGAGAGTGGAAAAATAGAAAAATGTTAATGTGAAAAATAAGTGAAAGAAATAATATAAAAAGTGGGTGGAGAAATTAGGTAAAATAAAATATAATAAAAAAGGTGAATAAAAAAAAGTTAATGTGGAAAATAAGTGAAAGAAATAATATAAAAATTTGGTGGAGAAAGTAGGTGAAATAAAATATAGTAAATAATAAAAGTTAATGTGAAAATAAGTGAAAGAAATAATATAAAAATTGGGTGGAGAAATTAGGTAAAGTAAAATATAATAAAAAATGTGGAAAAATTAGAAAAATTAGGAGGAAGAAAAAAAATTAAATAAAAAATAAATATATAAAAAATGTAGTAGTAAATGAAAAAGGTAGGTGATGTGGAGGCTGATATGGAAGGTGATGTGGAGAGTGAGGTGTGACAAGAAAAATATGGCGGTGAGAAAGAAAAAAATGTGACATTATTTTGGGCCATTGGGCCAAGCATTAAAAAGTTAATTTGGGGGTGCACATAGTAAAATGAAATAGTATTTTTTTATTTTTTTTTTAGTTTTTTTTATTTTTTTTTTATTTTTGTGATGAATTTTATTTACCCGGACAAAATTGGGTGTTGACAGCTGCCCCTCTTTACTTAGATATACTAGACAATTCGAAAATTTTATATTTTCGTATTATTTGAATAAAGCTAAGTAAAGATAGAAACACTAATTTTGTATGGGTTTCAAGGAGAAATAAAAGAATGAAAATTGATTCAAAAATATAATAAACAAATTCATGGAAAAGGTGAAATTGGAACAAAAGAAAGCTCGACCATTGCCTAGCAGAGGGCCAATATCGCAGAAGCAAACTTAAATTCAACCATTGCCAAGCAGAGGGCCGAAAGCAAAAATTAAAACCTGGATTTGACCATTTCCTAGCAGAGGGCCAAACTCACAGAACATAACCTTAAATCCGACCATTGCCAAGCAGAGGGTCGATAGTAAAAATTAAAACCTGGTTTGACCATTGCCTAGCAAAGGGCCAAATTCACAAAATAGAAACTTAAATCCGACCATTGCCAAGCAGAGGGCCGATAGAAAAAATTAAAACCTAGATTTGACCATTGCCTAGCAGAGGGCCAAACTCATAAAACAGAAACTTAAATCCGACCATTGCCAAGCAGAGAGTCGATAGCAAAAATTAAAACCTGGATTTGACCATTTCCTAGTAGAGGGCCAAACTCACAGAACAAAAACTTAAATCCGACCATTGCCAAGTAAAGGGCCGATAGCAAACATTAAAACCTGGATTTGACCATTGCCTAGCAGAGGGCCAAACTCACAGAACAGAAACTTAAATCCGACCATTGCCAAGCAGAGGGCCGATAGCAAAAATTAAAACATGGTTTGACCATTGCCTTGTAGAGGGCCAAACTCACAGAACAAAAACTTAAATTCGACCATTGCCAAGCAGAGGGCCGATAGAAAAAATTAAAACCTGGATTTGACCATTGCTTAGCAGAGGGCTAAACTCACAGAACAGAAACTTAAATTCATCCATTGCCAAGCAGAGGGCTGATAGCCAAAATTTAAACCTGGATTTGACCATTGCCTAGCAGAGGGCCAAACTCATAGAACAGAAACTTAAATACCACCATTGCCAAGCAGAGGGCCGATAGCAAAAATAAAAACCTGGATTTGACCATTGCCTAGCAGAGGGCCAAACTCACAGAACAGAAACTTAAATCCGACCATTGCCAAGCAGAGGACCGAGTAACCAAAAATTAAAATTGATTGGTTTAAATTTTAGATTTTGATTTTTTGTGATTTTGTTTTTTAATTTTTGCTTTTTGTTTTTTTATTTTTTTTTATTTTTGAGTTAAATGTCTTACCTGCAATCATCAAAATGGCATTTAATTTCAAAATTTCAAAAAGTGAGAAATGTCATACGTCCGAGGTCTAATTTTGAGATGATAACATTTTTGATATTTTCTCTCGAGACATCAGTGCACACATATAGGAAAATGAAAAGACAAGAGATGTTTAGAAGAGTTCAGAGAAGACTAGGACAACCACATGGGCATATCATGCCATATACACTCCTCGACAGAGATGCCAAGGTGAAACTAGATACCTAAAGGTTGCCCAAGTTTGGTGTTTGGGGAAAAGGGGCCTAGGGCTTGGATTTATGAAAAATAGGATTTCAAGTGGGATCTATAAAGTTGCCTCAGTCTTGAATTTCAGGGTGAAGATGTGTGGTGAGATCCACAAAGTTGCCCTGGTTTTTTTTCTTCTTTTTCTTTTGCTTTTTTCTTTGTATGGGTTGATGAAAAGGATTGGCTAAAAGGATGACCCCAACTGGTTTGATTTTTTTTTTGAATGCTTTTGGGCTAGCTGACAGGGAGATCCCCTTTTCCTGAGACGTTACTTTTTTTTTTACGACACTTTGAAAGTCATTTCCCCTTATCGCAAAACTAAGCTTTAAGAAAATTTGAGCAAACATTATTCGATCTGTGTGGACTTTATTAGGCTGGTAACGTGGCTAGGGGCTAAAGGTATTGAAAGAAAAGATATAAAGGCCCAAATAAATGTTTGTCGGCTATATATATATATATATTTTTTTTGTAGCCAAGGTTATCATCTAGACATTGCATCTTCTATTTGACCTTTGGAGCACTTTGTTTTTTTTTTCAACATCACTTTGTGATTTTTTGTTCTTTTTTTTATTCACTCTTCTTGATGAATTATGTTCATTTGATCACTGAGTGCTCTTCATTTGAATCATGAGTTGAGTCCTACCTCATGATAACCCTTGCTTGGGGATTATTTTAAAAAGAATTTATTTTTGGCTCAAATGGGGTGACAATGGATATAATTTTTTACTTTTTAGATAGAGAAAAATGGCCACACCTCATTTCAAATTTTGATTGCTTTATTTTCAAAAAGATTAATTTTGCAACTAGATGATCTCAACATGGGTCGTTTTTTCTTTCTAAACTGCCCTTACGGGTTTTCAATCTAAAGGACTTATTCTTTATTTTTTTGGTTTTTTTTTTGAAAATTCTTTTTGTTTTTTTTCTTAGTGGATTCAGGGATCACCCTACTAGCGGAAGCGAGGAAACTTTCGGTTAGGCTAATCTGCCCCAGTGTGAAGGTTTTTGTTACCGAGGGCAATGACAATGTTTATTGGGGAAAATCCTTTATTTTGGGAAAGTGAAGGGTGAAAATCTTCAAAAAACATGTCTACGAACGTCTCAAGAAAAATGTCAAATTGTCATTTTTTTATTAAACACTGGACCTCAGAAAAGTCTCACACTTCAACTTTTGTTTTTGATTTATCATTTCATTTTATTTTTATTTTCTTTGATTTTGGAAAAACATGAGTTTGACGATTTGATATAAAGACAAGTGACTCAAGATATGCACAAGGTGTGTGATTTTATTGAGCAAAAATGAGGGTTATAAGGCTACACAGATCTCCCTTTGTGCCCTAACGAAGGTTCAGCGCTTAAGATTCAAGGTGAAGTATATGCAATCTCACAAGGATGGTTCCCTAAGCCTAAAGATCAGTGGTCACTAGAGCTATGGTCCCCTTCACAGCATCTCCACAACAGTCGAGTAATCAACTAGGTGTGAAGACACAAATGGAGAGAACATACTCTAGCTGGGGTTCTCACGATAGCCAAACAGGCAGTATGGCCCAAGTGGCACCGCTACACAACCCCTCTGTTTCTAAGTTATACTAAAACCCGGGTGTAGGGCCCCACTCATGAAATGCATAGTGTGTGTGAAGGGAGAATGCAATGCATACCCAAACCCTGACCTGCAAGACAACCAGAAAAATCGCAGGCAGATATAGACATGTTTTCTACCCTAGGGTTCAATATACAACAATTAAAACAATTTGCATGCAATTATTTTGAAAATCAAACATAGAAGCAAAGGGGGAAAAAACACAAAGCAAAACCACATTGAATTCGCGCATCTAATCAAAAGGGCTTGACTCTCTAGCTAGTCCCCAGTGGAGTTGCCACCCGTCGCAACAGGAATCGCGATGGGACGATGATCCAAAAAATGAAATCGTATATTTCGAAAAAAAAGTTGGAGTCACCACCATAGTTTATTCTGGAAAACTACGGAAAAACCATAAAAAGGCAAGGCAAGGTTTGCAAAAACCAGATTTTAGGTTCGGGAGTCAGTTACGTGTAGGGAAGGTATTAGCACCCTACAACGCCTGCCCGAAGACAGTACCTTTAATTAAATACCCGAATTTGATGTGGTTTTCAAAATGTTAACTATCCCCAAAAGATATTATAAAGAAAAAAAATATTTTTTTTTATTTTTTTGTGCCCGACAAGGATTGACCTTGCTCCTACGTATTCTCAATCAGACTGAGAAATCAGGGTTACGTAGTTCTAGCAAATTATTTAAAAAATTTGTTTGAGAAATTGTTGGAAAATTTGTTTGCAAAAGATTTGGATTTTTTTTTTTTTTTGGAAAGTGAACCTGACAAGGACTGGCCTTGCTCCTACATATCTCCACTTTTGATGGAGAATCAAGGATCACGTAGTTCTGGCTATTATGTTTTGATTTGAAATTTGTTTTGGAAACTTGATTGGAAAATTTGTTAAGAAATTTATTATGGATAAATTTGGATTTTTGGGAAAGTGAAGGGTGAAAGTCTTCAAACAACATGTGTACGAACATCTCGAGAAAAATGTCAAATTGTTATTTTTTTTATTAAACACTGCACCTCAAAAAATTTTTGTTTTTTGATTTATCATTTTAGTTTGTTTTTTTTTTTATTTTGGAAAAACATGAGTTTGACGATTTGCAAGAAGGACAAGTTACTCAAGATATGCACAAGGTTCGTGATTTTATTGAGCAAAAACGAGGGTTATAAGGCTACACAGATCTCCCTTTGTGCCCTAACGAAGGTTCAGCGCTTAAGATTCAAGGTGAAGTATATGCAATCTCACAAGGATGGTTCCCTAAGCCTAAAGATCAATGGTCACTAGAGCTATGGTCCCCTTCATAGCATCTCCACAACAGTCGAGTAATCAACTATTTGTGAAGACACAAATGGAGAGAACATATTCTAGCTGGGGTTCTCACAATTGCCAAACAGGCAGTATGGCCCAAGTGGCACCGCTACACAACCCCTCTATTTCTAATTTATACTTAGACCTGGGTATAGGGCCCCACTCATGAAATGCATAGTGTGTGAAGGGAGAATACAATGCATACCCAAACCCTTACTTGGAAGACAACCAGAAAAATCACAGGCAGATATAGACATGTTTTCTACCCTAGGGTTCATTATACAACAATTAAAACAATTTGCATGCAATTATTTCGAAAATCAAACATAGACAAAGCAAATGGGGGAAAAAACACAAAGCAAAACCACATTGAATTCACGCATCTAATTAAATGGCTTGACTCTCTAACTGTCAACACCCAATTTTGTCGGGGTAAATAAAATTCATCACAAAAATAAAAAAAAATAAAACAAAAATAAAATAAAAATAAAAAATATTATTTCGTTTTACTATTTGCACACCCAAATTAACTATTTAATCCTTCGCCCAATGGCCCAAAATAATCTGACATTTTTTTCTTTCTCACCACCATATTTTTCTTTTCACACCTCACTCTCCACATCACCTTCCACATCATCTTCCACATCACTATCCACATCACCTACCTTTTTCATTTACTATTACATTTTTTATATATTTCTTTTTTATTTTATTTTTTTTCCTCCTAATTTTTCTAATTTTTCCACTTATCTTTTTTTATTATATTTTACTTTACCTAATTTCTTTACCCACTTTTTATATTATTTCTTTCACTTATTTGTCACATTAACTTTTATTATTTACTATATTTTATTTCACCTACTCTCTCCACCAAATGTTTATATTATTTGTTTCACTTATTTTCCACATTAACTTTTTTTATTCACCTTTTTTATTATATTTTACTTTACCTAAATTCTCCACCCACTTTTTATATTATTTATTTCACTTATTTTTTACATTAACTTTTATTATTTACTATATTTTATTTCACCTACTTTCTCCACCAATTTTTATATTATTTCTTTCACTTATTTTCCACATTAACTTTTTTTATTCACCTTTTTTATTATATTTTATTGGTTTAAACCCTCCTTTGGTCCTCATATTTGTGTGTCAATCTCAATTTGGTCATCATATTTTTTTTTGTCTCAATTTGGTCCTATTACTTGTAAAAATGAGGCAATTAAGACATCTCTGTTAAGTTGTTACTAACGCCGTCTGCCTGTGATGACTGGTGTATTACGTGGAATTTTTTTAAGTAATGACATGGCATAAAATTTAATTGAAAATGTTAGGGATTCAGAGTCTTCATCGTTCTCCACTCACAGGCTCGTCAACGGTGGTCGATGCCTTCTCCTCCACTTCACATCACACCTCAAATCAACTTCTTCTTCTTCTGTCTCACCATTTTCTCTCTCACATCTCTTCCAACGCTCAAAAGCTGCAATCTTTCCTTGTTTTTTCCTCTTCTACTGCATCTTCCAACTTTTCCAGTCCTTCTCCATTGTTTTCCATTATGCAATCACACCACACTCATTCTGATATCAAAACAACAAAACCCAATTAAACCCCAAAATTCACGAGACAAAAAACATTGCTATCTTTGAAGAAAACCTCTTTGCCTTTTGCCGTGCACATGCTGAAGATGCCGAATTTACCGTCGGCAACCTTATAGCGACACCGTTGCGATAATACATGAAGGATGAAGACGATGTAGGATGATGAAGAGTTTGAATCCCTTACACATTTTTAATTAAATTTTGTGCCATCTCAACTCTTCATTTTTTTTAAAATTCCACGTAATATAACATTGTTGCATCAGCATTTTACGTGTACACCACGTCATCACATTTTAACACCGTCTGTGATAATTTAACGGAGATGGCTTAATTGCCTCATTTTTACAAGTAATAGGACCAAATTGAGACAAAAAAAATATGATGACCAAATTGAGATTGGCACACAAATATGAGGACCAAATGAGGGTTTAAACCTATTTTATTTTACCTAATTTCTCCACCCACTTTTTATATTATTTCTTTCACTTATTTTTCACATTAACTTTTTTCTATTTTTCCACTCACTTTTTAAAAAAATTATATTTATTTAACACTTTCTTCATCCTTAACTCTATAAATACCCACATTTTGTTCACTTCATTTACACACCTATACATTTACACACACATACACTTTCATAACATCCATCTTTCTTCTCTCACACCAAATCTCTTCATCCAAAAATTCTACTTCATTTTTCTCTCACACCTTTCCATTAAATCTCATACCAAATTTCTACTCCAAGTTCATCTTTTTTACCTCTCATCTACCTCTTCTCACAACAAGGTTTTCTTCCATAGCTAAGAGATTCTCCTTCTTGTTCTAAATTACTGCAGTTTCCGTTTTTGCTTTCGTTTTACTATTTCGGGTTTGCTGTAAATTTGTTTTTCTGTTTCAATTTCGTTTTCTATTTTCTGTATGCTATATTTTCGTTTTTCTGCTCCAATTTTGTTTTACTGTTGATTTTATTTTTTGTTGCTGCAATTCAGATTTTATTTCTGTATTTTGCAATTTACTGTTTTCTATTTGACTATTTTCTGTATTTTTGTATTCTGTTTTCACTGTTTCTGTATAACACCCAATCCTAGTGTAACATGCTGAACATCAGATACACTCTCAGAACATGAATCACTTTCAAATGTAGAAACAATATTAACAACAATCTCAGATTCATGTTTAGTGCATGGAGAAGAAACATTCAAATGTGATAGCAAAAATTGGTTCTCATCATGTAGAGAGGTAGAATGAAAATCATGCTCATCAACAATACAATCATCAACATACCTATCAATAGCATAATCATCAACAACAGAATCAATCTTAGGTATGTTTACCTCCACTTCTCTGAAGATTAGTAAAGTGGTGGAAGGTGAAAGTGGTCTACCTGACTCAAAATTACTGCTTATACTTGCCTGGGCCTCCAAATCTTCATCAGTCTCCTCAAGTGCAAGAGTAGAGGCATAGGAGGATGGGAAAGTAGGTGGCGCAATAGTAAGCTCATGACTCTGCTCCCCATCTCCTATGTGGATGGCACCAACATCATCTGGAAGCTGAACAGCCTGAAATGGTGATTCCTCTGAAACATAAGACTGTTCCTCAGTGAGCTGAGTGGCCATCTGCCCCAAATGATCAGTCAAACTCTGAATGGAAGCTCTAGTCTCTTGCTGAAACGCGCTGGTCTCTTGCTGAAACTGAATGTTCTGCATAGCTATCTGCCTCAGTAACTCCTTCAATGTAGGCTCAGAAGTAGTGGAAGGATAAGGAGTTGTTTGGGCAGGCTCATGAAACTGCAACTGCTGTTGTTGCTGGACTGGGGAAGGCATACAAGCATTCTGGCATGGTGATTCTTGATATTGATGCTATGTAGGACGAAATCTTTCCAAAAACAAATGCTTAAGATCTTCCCAATTGGTTTTGAATTCTGGAGGAAGATAATAAAGCCATCCCCATGCTGCTTCTTCTACTGAATGCATAAATGCCTTTAAGAAAATGCGATCATCCGAGACATGTGGAGGTTTCATTTCAGAGCAAATGCATTGGAACCTCTCCAAATGTCTATGTGGGCATTCACCTGCAGAACCATAATACCTAGGCAGCAAATCTATCAGTCCAGAGGTGAGAACGCAATTAACATCATCCTCATTAAGTGAAGCTGGCTCCCAAAGAGCACTCTCAAAAATGGGAGGATGAGTCATATTGTTCTCAACATAAAAGCCAGCAGAATATACATCACAATCAGCGTAACATGCAGAAGGATAATCATAATCATAGACACAGGTAGAAGAAGCATTATTCACAAATCAAAATAGGTAGACATAGAAAAAGAAACGGGAAAAGAAGAATGAAAATGCTAAAAATTACGAAACAACAAAAACAACACAATTAAACATGCAACACACAATAACGAACAGATAAAACAGAACATCACATCACAACACAAGACAAAACACAACACACAACAACACAACAAAGACCTAAAACTGAACCGTTGGTCCCCGGCAACGGCGCCAAAATTTTGATGGGTGTCGTAACCCACACAAAATTTAATGTGAATAAAAGAATGCAATATAGACTAGGAAGTGACTCCTAGGTCGTCTCTCAAGGACCAAATGTGGTTCGAGATTTAGGTCAGACACGAAGTGGGGGGGGTTTGTGAAAACGTTGTGGTGATATGGATAAAATTAAAATACTGACTAATGCAAACACAGAAACGCATACAGAGATGTAGTAATACAGAATCAAACACAGAATGAAAATAAACAGTCGGTCATTAACTTAATTACAATGTTCCAATCATAGATCAACAAAATACAGTTGCGACTCAAACCTCTAATCCAACACAGTTAATCAACTAAGCGTAGGTTAATTATGTTTTCATAAAAGCGGACTAAGTGAACGCAATGTTAACGTCAAATCTAATTTACACCATGCAGTTTCATCGACTAAGAGACGACTCAACACCAACTGGGCAACTAAGTGTATACCCAATTGCAAGTGCAAATACAGATTTCACATTAACCAAGGTCAGAGTAGCAATCACAATTACAGTACAAAAATCTCAAGGAAACACCGTAACTTTGTTAACGACCAACCAACTAACCTAAGCTATCATTACAGTTAAATTAACAGAACCAAACACATTAGACAACATTAAAACAAAATAAAATACTAGACTCCAACACTGTAACAAACAATTATCTAACATAGTTAAAATTATTAAAATGCACCACTAAATTAAAAAGATGAAAAATAACTCAACATACTATGTAAAATAATTTAAAGCAAAAGAAATAAGAAATCATGATTTTTCTCCTAGCATTTCACGTGACATCATATTCATCTACTAAAGAAATTGAAATTGAAAATGGCCTAAAAAACCTTCATGGCCGTGAGGTTGCAGCACACAAACTCCCATCTCATTTTCTTCCTTCAAATATGCAATTAAATATGTTGCTTCCTTGTCCCATGTGCTCCATCTTCCAGGAAAGACATGTACCTTCTACTTTACCATGAAAAATCGTGTTCTCTCTCAAAGCAAATGAATAAAGTTTCATTTCTCACACACCACCGTAAACTCTCAAGCCTACTTCCATCTAATTACTTCTTCAATTGAAATCAAAACATTTATTTGAATGAAAGAAACAAAATTTGGAACCTTTCTTCAGCACTCAATCACTATACCTCATCCAACTACACACATCCAATCACTTTTCATTCTCAAGGAAATAAAGGAAAGAAATAAAGTAGCTTTGCAATCACCATACTGCACCACTTCTACGCATTTCATCTTTCTTCAACCAAAGCACCGAAAATAAACATAGTTCAAAGAAGAAGATGCTATTTCCAAAAACGTTCCAGCAAAGAAGTAATATAAGGCTTCAATCAAAAGTGCATAAAAAGCAAAATGAAAAGTGAAAATACTTCATTCATTCAACCATTGAAAAACCGTGAACAACAATAAAAAAAATAAAATGCTTGAACAGTAAAGATAAAATAAGGCAGCAGCTTGAATCTGAATTCATCCAAAATCCAACAACTCAAAGAAAAACTCCATAGGGAAAATAACGTTCCAAGCCAAGTTCTCTTCTCCCTCTCTGCTTTCTGCTATCCTAAATCAAAGTGTTGAAACATTATTTTTTTCAAGAAGAAGCTCTCCAAACGTATTCCCCCCTAGCTCCTCTCAATGAATGAGCTCTTCATTCTTTTTAAAACAAAGAAAGAAAAAAATGGTATTTCTGTTGGACAAGACTGTCCCTACCACCAACTCCCACATGGTTTTTTAAAAGAAGAGAAAAATGTTCCAGCCTTTATTTTTTTCTCAGCTATCAAGTGTTGGCTGGTGCTCTCCTTGTCACCCACCATCAAGCTTCTCATTTTATATCCAGCCTAGTGTGCCTTCTAGATGCAGCACCATGAG
The DNA here is from genome assembly GCA_027742785.1 of Vigna reflexopilosa. Lineage (NCBI taxonomy): Eukaryota > Viridiplantae > Streptophyta > Magnoliopsida > Fabales > Fabaceae > Vigna > Vigna reflexopilosa. The sequence goes on along the minus strand of CM050928.1, from coordinate 15,354,961 downwards.
TGCTCATTGACGTGTTGCTTGGGCCGTGGCAGCTTGCTAGATGGATGCTGGACCAACTCTTCTTAATTGCTTCAGGACGTGAACCACTTCTTTTTTAGAAGCAAAGAGCGTGTCCGCTTGGTGTGAAGTCCGCTTATGGTTTGAAGTCTGCTTGCCAATGTGCTCATGGGCCACACTCCCCTTTTATTCTCACCAAGAAAACTTCATTTCTTCCCATGCCATGTTGGACGTCCTTCCATTATCAAGGCTGGATGCATGATGGATGCTACTTGCTGGAACAGGTCGTGACTTCACCCATGGACGTGACCCCTTTGCCTTGTCACCGTGCTGCCCATTTTTCTCATTCAAGGCTGAAGTAAACATTGCACAAAAAATGGTCCAGCGCATGCACAAAATGAAAGAAAAAGTGTTCTTTTTCAGCCCCTCCAAATAAATGTTTTTGCCGAGAAGATTCGTCCCATGAAGTGTGTCGGCTGCATCCTGTAAAGCAAGGCCATGTGCCCTACAAAAAATGGGGTGGGGGCCACCAATTAATTTTAAAATGTCCATGTAGAGAGTCTTTAATTATTTGACAACACTCCGAATGTCCCAAATATATCTCCAAAATTTTCTCTGCAATAAATAATGCAATTAATTAGCTCAGAAAATTCAAATTAAATAAAATTAGAATTTCCGATCAAATTAAGCACAATTAGCAGAAACGGAAAAATACCGGACAATTAAGCACAATTCCCTAATTAAATTCGGTACTATAAGCTAAGTGAAATCAATAAAATATCGACTCATCATATTCCCCAGCGGAGTCGCCATCTGTCGCAACCGGAATCCCGACGGGACGACGATCCAAAAAAGAGAAATCGTAAATTTTAGAAAAAGAGTTGGAGTCGCCACCATAGTTTATTCTGGAAAACTACGGAAAAACCATAAAAAGGAAAGGCAAGGTCTACGAAAGATTGTTTGTTTGAAGATGTTTTTTAATTTTTGAAGATTTTATAATTTTTGGCATTTTTTAATAATGAAAACGAAATTAAAACAGAAAAAATGAAACTGCTACAGTAAATACGAAAATACAGAAAACATTAAATACAGAAAACAGTAAAATAGTAAATTCAAAGTAGTAAAACAGAAAATTAAATTACAGCAATACATAACAACAACAATACAGAAAATACAAAATTTTAGAAACAGAAATTGCAGTAATACAGAAACAGTGAAAACAAAATACAGAAATATAGAAAACAATAAATTGAAAAATACAGAAATAAAATCAGAATTGCAGTAGAAGAAAATAAAATCAACAGTAAAACGAAATTGGAGCAGAAAAACGAAAATACAGCATACAGAAAACAAAAAAAATGAAATTGAAACAGAAAAATGAATTTACAGCAAAACAGAAATAGTAAAACGAAAGCAAAAACAGAAACTGCAATAATTTAGAACAAGAAGGAGAATCTCTTAGCCATGGAAGAAGACCTTGTTGTGAGAAGAGGTAGATGAGAGGTAAAGAAGATCAACTTGGAGTAGAAATTTGGTATGAGATTTAATGGAAAGGTGTGAGAGAAAAATGAAGTAGAATTTTTGGATGAAGAGATTTGGTGTGAGAGAAGAAAGATGGATATTATGAAAGTGTGTGTGTAAGTGTGTATGTGTGTAAGTGTGTAGGTGTGTAGGTGTGTGAAAAGAAAATTATGGTGCTGAGAAAGAAAAAAATGTGAGATTATTTTGGGCCATTGGGCCAAGGATTAAAAAGTTAATTTGGGGGTGCACATAGTAAAACGAAATAATATTTTTTATTTTTTTTTATTTTTATTTTTATTTTTTTTTATTCTTGTGATGAATTTTATTTACCCGGACAAAATTGGGTGTTGACAGCTGCCCCTTTTTACTTATATTATACTAGATAATACGAAAATTTCATATTTTCGTATTATTTGAGTAAAGCTAAGTAAAGATAGAAACACTAATTTTGTCTGGGTTTCAAAGACAAATAAAAGAATGAAAATTTATTCAAACATATAACAAACAAATTCATGGAAAAGGTGAAATTTCAACAAAAGAAAGCTCGACCATTGCCTAGCAGAGGGCCAATATCGCAGAAGCAAACTTAAATTCGACCATTTCCAAGCAGAGGGCCGAAAGAAAAAATTAAAACCTGGATTTCACCATTGCCTAATAGAGGGCCAAACTCACAGAACAGAAACTTAAATCCGACCAATGCCAAGCAGAGGGCCGATAGCAAAAATTAAAACCTGGTTTGACCATTGCCTAGCAGAGGGCCAACCTCAAAGAACAGAAACATAAATCCGACCATTGCCAAGTAGAGGCCTGATAGCAAAAATTAAAACTTGGATTTGACCATTGCCTAGCAGAGGGCCAAACTCACAGAACAGAAACTTAAATCCGACCATTGCAAAGCAGAGGGCCGATAGCAAAAATTAAAACCTGGATTTGACCATTGCCTAGCAGAGGGCCAAACTCACAGAACAAAAACTTAAATCCGACCATTGCCAAGCAGAAGGCCGATAGCAAAAATTAATACCTGGATTTGACCATTGCCTAGTAGAGGGCCAAACTCACAGAACAGAAACTTAAATCCGACCATTGCCAAGCAGAGGGCCGATAGCAAAAATTAAAACATGGATTTGACCATTGCCTAGCAGAGGGCCAAACTCACAGAACAGAAACTTAAATTCAACAATTGCCAAGCAGAGGGCCGATAGCAAAAATTAAAACCTGGATTTGACCATTGCCTAGTAGAGGGCCAAAGTCACAGAACAGAAACTTAAATCCGACCATTTCCAAGCAGAGGGCCGATAGCAAAAATTAAAACCTGGATTTGACCATTGCCTAGTAGAGGGCCAAACTCAGAGAACAGAATCACGTGCAATGTATCGAGTCACCTGTCTCTAGGAGTTTGAAACTTCAGACATCCCTTTAGACCATTCGTTCAGTTGCCTCTACTGTGGCTCTTTCTGAAACTTTTTTCATTTCATCTTTTTTTTTTAGAAATTTTCTCCTTGATTTTGGATGCCCTTGATGTACCCTTTAGGTTGACATCGATATGCCAATGATTCTTGTCCAAGGTGATGAAAACAATTATGACTTCGGGTTCAAAGAGGGTGCAATTGAATAAATTTCTTTATTATTTGGACAAAATTGCCACACGTCACTCTGAAGTTTGCTTGCCTTACTTTCTCATGACCTTAACCTTGAGACGAAACTTTGTAGTGGTTGACACATTGACTTCATTTTCTCTTTTTCAATTTTTTTTATTGACTTTTTTTTTGTTTTTTTTTTTTGTTTTTTTTTGTTTTTTATATATATATATTTTTTTATTTGATTTTTTTTCTTTGAGTTAAATGTCTTAATTGCAATTATCAAACTTGTTTTTTATTTTGTATTTATTTATTTATTCTTTTTTTGAAAAAGAGGTGTGTCATACATTTTGAGGTCTACACTTTGAGATTATTACATTTTGATTCTTCTTCCGAAACATTAGTGCACACACGCTTGAATTTATTGGCAAGAGGGTGGTTTTAAAGAGAATGGAAGTTGTTTGGAATGGTTTGGAAGACTCGGACCGGCACATGGGTATTATAATCCTTAAAAGGAGATGTAATATGTGAGTGTCAAGGTGGAACACGAGATACCCAAAGGGTGCCCCAGCTTGTTAGAGAAAATGGGCATGGGGTTTGGATCCATGAAAATTAGGGTTTCAAGTGGGATCTGTAAAATTTCCTCAGCCTTGAATTTCAGGGCGAAGATGTGTGGTGAGATCCACAAAGCTGCCCCGGTTTTATTTTTCTCTTTTTTTTTGCTTTTTTTTTGTATGGGTTGATGAAAAGGATCGGTTAAAAGGATGACCCCAACTGGTTTGATTTTTTTTTTCATGCTTTTGGACTAGCTTACAGGGAGATCCCCTTTTCCTGAGACATTACTTTTATTATATTTTTTTTATGACACATTGAAAGTCATTTCGCCTTATCGCAAAATTAAGCTTTAAGAAAATTTGAGCAAACATTATTCTGTTCTGTGAGTTTGGCCCTTTGTTAGGCAATGGTCAAATCCAGGTTTTAATTTTTGCTATCGGCCCTCTACTTGGCAATGGTCGGATTTAAGTTTATGTTATGTCAGTTTCGTCCTCTACTAGGCAATTGTCAAATCCAGGTTTTAATTTTTTCTATCGGCCCTCTGGTTGGCAATGATCGGATTTAAGTTTCTGTTCTGTGAGTTTGGCCCTTTGCTAGGCAATGGTCAAATCCAGGTATTAATTTTTGCCATCGGCCCTTTGCTTGGCAATGGTCAGATTTAAGTTTCTGTTCTGTGAGTTTTGCCCTCTGCTAGGCAATGGTCAAATCCAGGTTTTAATTTTTGCTATCGGCCCTCTTCTTGGCAATGGTCGGATTTAAGTTTATGTTCTATGAGTTTAGCCCTCTGCTAGGCAATGGTCAAATCTAGGTTTTAATTTTTGCTATCGGCCCTCTGCTTGGAAATGGTCGGATTTAAGTTTCTATTCTGTGAGTTTGGCCCTCGGCTAGGCAATGGTCAAATCCATGTTTTAATTTTTGCTATAGGCCCTCTGCTTGGTATTGGTCGAATTTCAGTTTTTGTTTTGTGAGTTTGGCCCTCTGCTAGGCAATGGTCAAATCCAAGTTTTAGTTTTGTTATCGGCCCTCTGTTTGGCAATGGTCGAATTTGAGTTTTTCTTCTGTGAGTTTGGCCCTCCGCTAGGCAATGGTCAAATCCAGGTTTTAGTTTTTCTATCTACCCTCTGCTTGGGAACGGTCGAATTTGAGTTTTTCTTCTGTGAGTTTGGCCCTCCGCTAGGCAATGGTCAAATCCAGGTTTTAGTTTTTTCTATCGGCCCTCTGCTTCGTAATGGTCGAATTTGAGTTTTTGTTCTTTGAGTTTGGCCCTCTCCTAGGCAATGGTCAAATCCAGGTTTTGGTTTTGCTATCGGCCCTCTGCTTGGCAATGGTCAAATTTGAATTTTTGTTCTGTGAGTTTGGACCTCTACTAGGCAATGGTCAAATCCAGGTTTTAATTTTTGCTATCGGCCCTCTGCTTGGAAATGGTCGAATTTGAGTTTCTGTTCTGTGAGTTTGGCCCTCTGCTAGGCAATAGTCAAATCCATGTTTTAAATTTTGCTATCGGCCCTCTGCTTGGCAATGGTCGAATTTGAGTTTTTGTTCTGTGAGTTTGGCCCTCTTCTAGGCAATGGTCAAATCCAGGTTTTAGTTTTGCTATCGACCCTCTGCTTGGCAATGGTCGAATTTGAGTTTTTGTTCTGTGAGTTTCGCCCTCTGCTAGGCAATGGTCAAATCCAGGTTTTAATTTTTGATATCGGCCCTTTACTCTGCAATCGTCGGATTTAAGTTTTTGTTCTGTGAGTTTGGCCCTCTGCTAGGCAATGGTCAAATCCAGGTTTTAATTTTTGCTATCGGCGCTCTGCTCGGCAATGGTCGGATTTAAGTTTATGTTCTACGAGTTAAGCCCTCTACTAGGCAATGGTCAAATCTAGGTTTTAATTTTTGCTATCGGCCCTCTGCTTGGCAATGGTCGGATTTAAGTTTCTGTTCTGTGAGTTTGGCCCTCTGCTAGGCAATGGTCAAATCCATGTTTTAATTTTTGCTATCGGCCCTCTGCTTGGCAATGGTCGAATTTGAGTTTTTGTTCTGTGAATTTGGCCCTCTGTAGGCAATGGTCAAATCCAGGTTTTAGTTTTGCTATCGACCCTCTGCTTGGCAATGGTCGAATTTGAATTTATGTTCTGTGAGTTTGGCCCTCTACTAGGCAATAGTCAAATCCTTGTTTTAATTTTTGCTATCGGCCCTCTGCTTGGCAATGGTCGAATTTGAGTTTTTGTTCTGTGAGTTTGGCCCTCTCCTAGGCAATGGTCAAATCCAGGTTTTAGTTTTGCTATCGACCCTCTGCTTGGAAATGGTCGAATTTGAGTTTTTGTTCTGTGAGTTTGGTCCTCTACTAGGCAATGATCAAATCCAGGATTTAGTTTTGCTATCGGCCCTGTGCTTGGCAATGGTCGAATTTGAGTTTTTCTTTTGTGAGTTTGGCCCTCTGCTAGGCAATGGTCAAATCCAGGTTTTGGTTTTGCTATCGGCCCTCTGCTTGGCAATGGTCAAATTTGAATTTTTGTTCTTTGAGTTTGGACCTCTACTAGGCAATGGTCAAATCTAGGTTTTAATTTTGGCTATCGGCCCTCTGCTTGGAAATGGTCGAATTTGAGTTTCTATTCTGTGAGTTTGGCCCTCTGCTAGCCAATAGTCAAATCCATGTTTTAAATTTTGCTATCGGCCCTCTGCTTGGCAATGGTCGAATTTGAGTTTTTGTTCTGTGAGTTTGGCCCTCTTCTAGGCAATGGTCAAATCCAGGTTTTAGTTTTGCTATCGACCCTCTGCTTGGCAATGGTCGAATTTGAGTTTCTGTTCTGTGAGTTTGGCCCTCTACTAGGCAATAGTCAAATCCATGTTTTAATTTTTCCTATCGGCCCTCTGCTTAGCAATGGTCGAATTTGAGTTTTTGTTCTGTGAGTTTGGTCCTCTGCTAGGCAATGGTCAAATCCAGGTTTTAGTTTTGCTATCGGCCCTCTGCTTGGCAATGGTCGAATTTGAGTTTTTCTTCTGTGAGTTTGGCCCTCCGCTAGGCAATGGTCAAATCCAGGTTTTAATTTTTGCTATCGGCCCTTTACTGGGCAATGGTCGGATTTAAGTTTCTGTTCTGTGAGTTTGGACCTCTACTAGTCAATGGTAAAATCCAGTTTTTAATTTTTGCTATCGGACCTCTGCTTGGAAATGGTCGAATTTGAGTTTTTGTTCTTTGAGTTTGGCCCTCTGCTAGGCAATGGTCAAATCCAGGTTTTCGTTTTGCTATCGGCCCTCTATTTGGCAATGGTCGAATTTGAGTTTTTGTTCTGTGAGTTTGGACCTCTGCTAGGCAATGGTCAAATCCAGGTTTTAGTTTTGCTATCGGCCCTCTGCTTGGCAATGGTTGAATTTGAGTTTTTGTTCTGTGAGTTTGGCCCTCTGCTAGACAATGGTCAAATCTAGGTTTTAGTTTTGCTATCGGCCCTCTGCTTGGAAATGGTCGAATTTGAGTTTTTGTTCTATGAGTTTGGCCCTCTGCTAGGCAATGGTCAAATCCTGGTTTTAATTTTTTCTATCGGCCCTTTACTGGGCAATGGTTGGATTTAAGTTTCTGTTCTGTGACTTTGGCCCTCTGCTAGGCAATTGTCAAATCCAGGTTTTAATTTTTGCTATCGGCCCTCTGCTTGGTAATATTCGGATTTAAGTTTCTGTTCTGTGAGTTTGGCCCTCTGCTAGGCAATGGTCAAATCCAGGTTTTAATGTTTGCTATCGGGCCTCTGCTTGGCAATGGTCGAATTTGAGTTTTTGTTCTGTGAGTTTGGCCCTCTTCTAGGCAATGGTCAAATCCAGGTTATAGTTTTACTATCGAACCTCTGCTTGGCAATGATCGAATTTGAGTTTTTGTTCTGTGAGTTTGGCCCTCTACCAGGCAATAGTCAAATCCATGTTTTAATTTTTGATATCGGCCCTCTGCTTGGAAATGGTCGAATTTGAGTTTTTGTTCTGTGAGTTTAGTCCGTTGCTAGGCAATGGTCAAATCGAGATTTTAGTTTTGCTATCAGCCCTCTGCTTGGCAATGGTCGAATTTGATTTTTTGTTGTGTGAGTTTGGCACTCTACTAGGCAATAGTCAAATCTAGGTTCTAGTTTTGCTATCGGCCCTCTGCTTGGAAATGGTCGAATTTGAGTTTTTGTTCTGTGAGTTTCGCCCTCTGCTAGGCAATGGTCAAATCCAGGTTTTAATTTTTGATATCGGCCCTTTACTTGGCAATCGTCGGATTTAAGTTTTTGTTCTGTGAGTTTGGCCCTCTGCTAGGCAATGGTCAAATCCAGGTTTTAATTTTTGCTATCGGCGCTCTGCTCGGCAATGGTCGAATTTGAGTTTTTGTTCTGTGAGTTTGGCCCTCTTCTAGGCAATTGTCAAATCCAGGTTATAGTTTTACTATCGAACCTCTGCTTGGCAATGGTCGAATTTGAGTTTTTGTTCTGTGACTTTGGCCCTCTACCAGGCAATTGTCAAATCCAGGTTTTAATTTTTGCTATCGGCCCTCTGCTTGGTAATATTCGGATTTAAGTTTCTGTTCTGTGAGTTTGGCCCTCTGCTAGGCAATGGTCAAATCCAGGTTTTAATGTTTGCTATCGGGCCTCTGCTTGGCAATGGTCGAATTTGAGTTTTTGTTCTGTGAGTTTGGCCCTCTTCTAGGCAATGGTCAAATCCAGGTTATAGTTTTACTATCGAACCTCTGCTTGGCAATGATCGAATTTGAGTTTTTGTTCTGTGAGTTTGGCCCTCTACCAGGCAATAGTCAAATCCATGTTTTAATTTTTGATATCGGCCCTCTGCTTGGAAATGGTCGAATTTGAGTTTTTGTTCTGTGAGTTTAGTCCGTTGCTAGGCAATGGTCAAATCGAGATTTTAGTTTTGCTATCAGCCCTCTGCTTGGCAATGGTCGAATTTGATTTTTTGTTGTGTGAGTTTGGCACTCTACTAGGCAATAGTCAAATCTAGGTTCTAGTTTTGCTATCGACCCTCTGCTTGGCAATAGTCGAATTTGAGTTTCTGTTCTGTGAGTTTGGCCCTCTACTAGGCAATAGTCAAATCCATGTTTTAATTTTTGCTATCGGCCCTCTGCTTGGCAATGGTCGAATTTGAGTTTTTGTTCTATGAGTATGGCCCTCTCCTAGGCAATGGTCAAATCCAGGTTTTAGTTTTGCTATCCACCCTCTGCTTGGAAATGGTCGAATTTGAGTTTTTGTTCTGTGAGTTTGGTCCTCTACTAGGAAATGGTCAAATCCAGGATTTAGTTTTGCTATCGGCCCTGTGCTTGGCAATGGTCGAATTTGAGTTTTTTTTTGTGAGTTTGGCCCTCCGCTAGGCAATGGTCAAATCCAGGTTTTAGTTTTTCTATCGGCCCTCTGCTTGGCAATGGTTGAATTTCAGTTTTTGTTCTGTGAGTTTTGCCCTCTTCTAGGCAATGCTCAAATCCAGGTTTTAGTTTTGCTATCGACCCTCTGCTTGGCAATGGTCGAATTTGAGTTTCTGTTCTGTGAGTTTAGCCCTCTACTAGGCAATGGTCAAATCTAGGTTTTAATTTTTGCTATCGGCCCTGTGCTTGGCAATGGTCGAATTTGAGTTTTTGTTCTGTGAATTTGGCCCTCTGTAGGCAATGGTCAAATCCAGGTTTTAGTTTTGCTATCGACCCTCTGCTTGGCAATAGTCGAATTTGAGTTTCTGTTCTGTGAGTTTGGCCCTCTACTAGGCAATAGTCAAATCCATGTTTTAATTTTTGCTATCGGCCCTCTGCTTGGCAATGGTCGAATTTGAGTTTTTGTTCTATGAGTATGGCCCTCTCCTAGGCAATGGTCAAATCCAGGTTTTAGTTTTGCTATCCACCCTCTGCTTGGAAATGGTCGAATTTGAGTTTTTGTTCTGTGAGTTTGGTCCTCTACTAGGAAATGGTCAAATCCAGGATTTAGTTTTGCTATCGGCCCTGTGCTTGGCAATGGTCGAATTTGAGTTTTTTTTTGTGAGTTTGGCCCTCCGCTAGGCAATGGTCAAATCCAGGTTTTAGTTTTTCTATCGGCCCTCTGCTTGGCAATGGTTGAATTTGAGTTTTTGTTCTGTGAGTTTTGCCCTCTTCTAGGCAATGCTCAAATCCAGGTTTTAGTTTTGCTATCGACCCTCTGCTTGGCAATGGTCGAATTTGAGTTTCTGTTCTGTGAGTTTGGCCCTCTACTAGGCAATAGTCAAATCCATGTTTTAATTTTTGCTATCGGCCCTCTGCTTGGCAATGGTCGAATTTGAGTTTTTGTTCTATGGGTTTGGCCATCTGCTAGGCAATAGTCAAATCCAGGTTTTAGTTTTGCTATCGACCATCTGCTTGGAAATGGTCGAATTTGAGTTTTTGTTCTGTTAGTTTGGTACTCTATTAGGCAATGGTAAAATCCATTTTTTAATTTTTGCTATCGGACCTCTGCTTGGAAATGGTCGAATTTGAGTTTTTGTTCTGTGAGTTTGGACCTCTGCTAGGCAAAGGTCAAATCCAGGTTTTAGTTTTTCTATCGGCCCTCTGCTTGGCAATGGTTGAATTTGAGTTTTTGTTCTCTGAGTTTGGCCCTCTGCTAGGCAATGGTCAAATTTAGGTTTTAGTTTTGCTATCGGCCCTCTGCTTGGAAATGGTCGAATTTGAGTTTTTCTTCTGTGAGTTTGGCCCTCTGCTAGGCAATGGTCAAATCCAGGTTTTAATTTTTTCTATCGGCCCTTTATTGGGCAATGGTTGGATTTAAGTTTCTGTTCTGTAAGTTTGGCCCTCTGCTAGGCAATTGTCAAATCCAGGTTTTAATTTTTGCTATCGGCCCTCTGCTTGGCAATATTCGGATTTAAGTTTCTGTTCTGTGAGTTTGGCCCTCTGCTAGGCAATGGTCAAATCCAGGTTTTAATTTTTGCTATCGGCCCTCTGCTTGGCAATGGTCGAATTTGAGTTTTTGTTCTGTGAGTTTGGCCCTCTTCTAGGCAATTGTCAAATCCAGGTTATAGTTTTACTATCGAACCTCTGCTTGGCAATGGTCGAATTTGAGTTTTTGTTCTGTGACTTTGGCCCTCTACCAGGCAATAGTCAAATCCATGTTTTAATTTTTGATATCGGCCCTCTGCTTGGAAATGGTCGAATTTGAGTTTTTGTTCTGTAAGTTTAGTCCGCTGCTAGGTAATGGTCAAATCGAGATTTTAGTTTTGCTATCGGCCCTCTGCTTGGCAATGGTCGAATTTGAGTTTTTGTTTTGTGAGTTTGGCCCTCTACTAGGCAATAGTCAAATCTAGGTTCTAGTTTTGCTATCGGCCCTCTGCTTGGAAATGGTCGAATTTGAGTTTTTGTTCTGTGAGTTTCGCCCTCTGCTAGGCAATGGTCAAATCCAGGTTTTAATTTTTGATATTGGCCCTTTACTTGGCAATCGTCGGATTTAAGTTTTTGTTCTCTGAGTTTGGCCCTCTGCTAGGCAATGGTCAAATCCAGGTTTTAATTTTTGCTATCGGCGCTCTGCTCGGCAATGGTCGGATTTAAGTTTATGTTCTACGAGTTTAGCCCTCTACTAGGCAATGGTCAAATCTAGGTTTTAATTTTTGCTATCGGCCCTCTGCTTGGCAATGGTCGGATTTAAGTTTTTGTTCTGTGAGTTTCGCCCTCTGCTAGGCAATGGTCAAATCCAGGTTTTAATTTTTGATACGGCGCTTTACTTGGCAATCGTCGGATTTAAGTTTTTTTTCTCTGAGTTTGGCCCTCTGTAGGCAATGGTCAAATCCAGGTTTTAGTTTTGCTATCGACCCTCTGCTTGGCAATGGTCGAATTTGAGTTTCTGTTCTGTGAGTTTGGCCCTCTACTAGGCAATAGTCAAATCCATGTTTTAATTTTTGCTATCGGCCCTCTGCTTGGCAATGGTCGAATTTGAGTTTTTGTTCTATGAGTTTGGTCCTCTACTAGGCAATGGTCAAATCCAGGATTTAGTTTTGCTATCGGCCCTGTGCTTGGCAATGGTCGAATTTGAGTTTTTCTTTTGTGAGTTTGGCCCTCCGCAAGGCAATGGTCAAATCCAGGTTTTAGTTTTTCTATCAGCCCTCTGCTTGGCAATGGTTGAATTTGAGTTTTTGTTCTGTGAGTTTTGCCCTCTTCTAGGCAATGCTTAAATCCAGGTTTTAGTTTTGCTATCGACCCTCTGCTTGGCAATGGTCGAATTTGAGTTTCTGTTCTGTGAGTTTGGCCCTCTACTACGCAGTAGTCAAATCCATGTTTTAATTTTTGCTATCGGCCCTCTGCTTGGCAATGGTCGAATTTGAGTTTTTGTTCTGTGAGTTTAGTCCGCTGCTAGGCAATGGTCAAATCTAGGTTTTAGTTTTGCTATCGGCCCTCTGCTTGGCAATGGTCAAATTTGAGTTTTTGTTCTGTGAGTTTGGCCCTCTGTTAGGCAATGGTCAAATCTAGGTTTTAGTTTTGCTATCGCCCTCTGCTTGGAAATGGTCGAATTTGAGTTTTTGTTCTGTGAGTTTGGCCCTCTCCTAGGAAATGGTTAAATCCAGGTTTTAATTTTGTCTATCGGCCCTCTACTTGGCAATAGTCGGATTTAAGTTTTTGTTCTTTGAGGTTGGACCTCTACTAGGCAATGGTAAAATCCAGGGTTTAATTTTTTCTATCGGCCCTCTTCTTGGAAATGGTTGAATTTGACTTTTTGTTCATTGAGTTTAGCCCTCTGCTAGGCAATGGTGAAATCCATGTTTTAATTTTTGCTATCGGCCCTCTGCTTGGCAATGGTCGAATTTGAGTTTTTATTCTGTGAGTTTGGCCCTCCGCTAGGCAATGGTCAAATCCAAGTTTTGGTCTTGCTATTATCCCTCTGCTTGGTAATGGTCAAATTTTGAGTTTTTGTTCTGTGAGTTTGGCCCTCTACGAGGCAATGGTCAAATCCAGGTTTTAATTTTTGCGATCGGCCCTCTGCTAGGCAATGGTCAAATCCAGGTTTTAATTTTTGCTATCGGCCCTCTGCCTGGCAATGGTCGAATTTGAGTTTCTGTTTTGTGAGTTTGGCCCTCTGCTAGGCAATGGTCAAATCCAGGTTTTAATTTTTGCTATCGGCCCTTTACAGGGCAATGGTCGGATTTAAGTTTCTGTTCTATGAGTTTGGCCCTCTGCTAGGCAATGGTCAAATGCATGTTTTAATTTTTGCTATAGGCCCTCTGCTTGGCAATGGTCGAATTTGAGTTTTTGTTCTGTGAGTTTGGCCCTCTACTAGGTAATGGTCAAATCCAGGTTTAGTTTTGCTATCGGCCCTCTATTTGGCAATGGTCGAATTTGAGTGTTTATTCTGTGAGTTTGGCCCTCCGCTAGGCAATGGTCAAATCCAGGTTTTAGTTTTTCTATCGGCCCTCTGCTTGGCAATGGTCGAATTTGAGTTTTTGTTCTTTGAGTTTGGCCCTCTGCTAGGCAATGGTCAAATCCAGATTTTTGTTTTGCTATCGGCCGTGTCCTTGGCAATGGTCGAATTTGAGTTTTTGTTCTTTGAGTTTGGTCCTTTGCTAGGCAATGGTCAAATCCAGGTTTTAATTTTATCTATCGGCCCTCTACTTGGAAATGGTCGAATTTGAGTTTTTGTTCTGTGAGTTTGGCCCTCTACTAGGCAATGGTCAAATCCAGGTTTTGGTTTTGCTATCGGCCCTCTACTTTGCAATGGTCGAATTTGAGTTTTTGTTCTGTGAGTTTGGTCCTCTGCTAGGCAATGGTCAAATCCAGGTTTTAGTTTTGCTATCGGCCCTCTGTTTGGCAATGGTCGAATTTGAGTTTTTGTTCTGTGAGTTTGGCCCTCTCCTAGGCAATGGTCAAATCTAGGTTTTAGTTTTGCTATCGGCCCTGTGCTTGGAAATGGTCGAATTTGAGTTTTTGTTCTGTGAGTTTGGCCCTCTGCTAGGAAATGGTCAAATCCAGGTTTTAATTTTGTCTATCGGCCCTCTACTTGGCAATAGTCGGATTTAAGTTTTTTTTCTTTGAGTTTGGACCTCTACTAGGCAATGGTAATATCCAGGGTTTAATTTTTTCTATCTGCCCTCTTCTTGGAAATGGTCGAATTTGACTTTTTGTTCATTGAGTTTAGCCCTCTGCTAGGCAATGGTGAAATCCATGTTTTAATTTTTGCTATCGGCCCTCTGCTTGGCAATGGTCGAATTTGAGTTTTTATTCTGTGAGTTTGGCCCTTCGCTAGGCAATGGTCAAATCCAGGTTTTGGTCTTGTTATTGGCCCTCTGCTTGGTAATGGTCAAATTTTGAGTTTTTGTTCTGTGAGTTTGGCCCTCTATGAGGCAATGGTCAAATTCAGGTTTTAATTTTTGCGATCGGCCCTCTGCTTGGCAATGGTCGAATTTGAGTTTTTGTTCTGTGAGTTTGGCCCTCTGCTTGGCAATGGTCAAATCCAGGTTTTCGTTTTGCTATCGGCCCTTTGCTTGGAAATGGTTGAATTTGAGTTTCTGTTTTGTGAGGTTGGCCCTCTGCTAGGCAATGGTCAAATCCAGGTTTTAATTTTTGCTATCGGCCCTTTACAGGGCAATGGTCGGATTTAAGTTTCTGTTCTGTGAGTTTGGCCCTCTGCTAGGCAATGGTCAAATCGAGGTTTTAATAACCATCATTCACTCACGGTACTTTTACAGTCAATGAAAATAAAGAAATCATCACTTCCAAGCATGTTTTCGTTCAAGCAAAGAAAGATTACAAGGCTTCAATCAAAAGTGCATTAAAAAAAACAAAATGAAAAAGGCAAGAATGAATGTAGCAAATAGCAATTAATGTGAGCCTTCATTCATACCATTGCTAAGACCGTTCAAAGCAAAGCTAGAAGAAACCTCAAGAAAAATTGCGGCTGGAACTACATTCTCTTCATCCAAAATCAAAGTGTGTAAACATTGTTTCAAGAAAAGAGAAAATATTCAAAAGCCAAGAAAGAAAACACGTTCCAGCTCCTTCAAAAAAACGCTCCAGCAGAATCAATTTTTCAGAGTATGTGACGGTTGCTAGCTCCCATCCCTAGGGCCATGTGTCATCTTTTAAGGATGGGTGGGGTCCACCCAAAAATAAAAGGAAACCCTAAGTCAAGTGTCCTACAATTTGGGCCCATCAACATTTTTCCAAAATTGGTCCAAGATGCAAAAAGTTTGTCTAAAAAGTTTTAAACAACTAAATTACAATACAATTAATTTTAAAATGTCTAATTGGAGAGTCTTGAATTAATTTGTCTCCATCCCAATGCTCCAAAATATATCTCCAAAAGTTTCCCTGCAATTAAAAATGCAAATAATCAGCTCAGAAAATTCAAATTAATTAAAATTAGAATTTCCGGTCAAATTAAGCACAATTAGCAGAAACGGGAAAATATCGGACAATTAAGCATAATTCCCTGATTAATTCTAGCACAATAAACTAAGTGAAATCAATAAAATATCGACTCATCAAAATAGACCACACTTAGTCTTTTGCACTCCTGGGCAAAATCAAGACGCAAAACAGGGAACAGTTCAAAGGACATCAGGGAAGAGACATAGACTCATTACACAGAAACAAAGACTAGCCAGGACAGAAACAAAATTACACAGTCCTCAAGAAATCTGGACAAGGAAAAATCAGTAAACATCATCCAACACAAAATCAGAGAAAACAGATACTCTTGAAGTCAGCAAAGTAATTCCAAGCATGGCAAAATGATCAATCAACTTAAGAGAGGAATCAAAAGCAACAGAACCTCACAGATGCACTATCAGTGTTTCTCTCAAGTGTCTAGGGTAAGCTATGTCAACTCAATGCACTCAAGAAAGCAAGCAACAAACAGTCTTGGCAAGTCTCTAATATCAACACTAAAAAACATATGCATGTTCAAATCAAAAGGTCTTTTATGGATATAATGGGGCCAAGAAAAAGAGGGAGAATAAATATGGGTGAGAAGCTACAAACCAAAGGAAATAGAGGAGCAATGGGGAACAAGTGTAAAGACAGTATACTCACACCCAAAACCTCTAATTCCATCCTCTTCTTGACTCCTTTACTCACAATTTTTTTTTAATTTTTTCTCATTTTTTTTGTATTTTGTTTTCATCTTGTCTCTTCCTTTTCTCTCTTTTTAGAACGCAATTGTAAGAGACAAGATACACAACATATTTACAAACACAAAACAAGAAGAGGAACCAACTAGCCAATTCATCAGAATTCCCAAGGAGACCACACTTGTTCCCAAAACAATTCCAAAGCTCCAAAATTCCCTAAGGTTAAGGTAAACATGGTTTTTCACATAGGGCTAGTGTGTGAGCTTCAAAAAGAAGAAATGGGTAAAGTATAGGCTCAAAAGGGGTTATCAAGGGATCACAACAAGGTAGGCTCATCTGGCTAGAGAGGCTCAACAGCAAAACTGCCTTTATCACTTCCAAACATGCATATCAATCAAGAATTATCAAAAAGAGTGAAGCCAAGGCATATGTGCAAGCAATCAAGAGACATCGCACACAAGAAAGAATATCAAGTGGCTCAATTCTCACACACGGTATTGTCACAATCAATTCAACCTCTCAAACATCATAATCATATTCCAAGCAAAGAAAAGGAAGGATATCCAACAAATCAGAGTATTAATGAAGTGAAAGACATGCCTACAACCTAAACCAAGTTCAGAAATCAAGAGAAACATGCAAAACTATACACAAGACACAACAAAACTACCTAGAAAACAAAAAATTTAACACGGAAAACATAAACTAACAATGAAAAATTCAGAATCTCCCCCAATAGACCACACTTAAAGTACACAATGTCCTCAGTGTGTAACAATCATCAGATCAAGAATCAGAACAATCAACAGATCATGGACAAGTGCAATAAAAGTGGGAAAAGGAGGAGAAGGGAAAAGGAAATTCCCCTGATCATGGTGGCAGTTGCCAATTTTGGACTTTCAGGGAGATCTCTTCCACCACCGGAGTCAGCAAGGAGGTGTTAAGGAAGAACTGCTTCATCCTCCAGATTTGATCGAGTAGGGAGATATCCTCCACAGCTGGATCTAAGAAGAAGTAATTGTTGATGAGCAGGTTCAGCTGGTGCCTATTAATCTTCAAACTGTTGTGTATACTGGCACCCTTGTCTTCCACCATAGGTGTGTGTTGGTCAAATTCATGTGTACCTCCTGCAACGTGGTTAGTACAATGTGGCTCCACAGAAATAACATGTAGAGGTATAACACCCAATCCTAGTGTAACAGGCTGAACCTCATATATACCCTCACAACATGAATCAATTTCAAATGTAGAAACAATATCAACAACAGGCTCAAATTCATGTTCAGTGCATGGAGAACAAACATTCAGATGTTATAGCAAAAAGTGGTTCTCATCATGCAAAGAGGGAGAATAAAAATCATGCTCATCAACATCATAATCATCAACATACCCCTCAACAACATAATCATGAATAGCATAATCATCAACAACATAATCAAATTGAGGTATGTTTACCTCCACTTCCCTGAAGATTGGTAAAGTGGTGGAAGATGAAAGTAGTCTACCTGACTCAAAAGTGTTGCTCGTATCTGCCTGGTCCTCCAATTCTTCATCAGTCTCCTCAGGTGTAGAAGTGGGGACATAGGAGGGTGGGAAAGTAGATGGCATAGTGATCACATGACTTTGCTCCCCATCTCCTATGTGGATGACACCAACATGATCTGGAATCTGAACAATTTGAAATGGTGATTCCTCTGAAACTTGAGATTGTTCCTCAGAGAGCTGAATAGCCATATGCCCCATCTGATCAGTCAAACTCTACATGGAAGCTATAAATTCCTGCTGAAATTGAGCTCTAGTTACCTGCTGAAACTGCATATTTTGAGCAGTCATCTGTCTCAACAACTCCTTCAAATGAGGCTCAGAAGTAGAAGGGTGAGGAGCTTATTGGGCAGGCTCATGAAACTGCAGTTGCTGTGGTTCATGGACAGGTGGAGAAGGCATACAAGGAGTCTGGAATGGTGGTTCTTGATTTTGATGTTGTAGAGTACCATACCATCCCACGTAAGGATCATTCCTCCCAGGATCGTTGTTGTAACCATACTGCACAGGGGAGTGATGAGTCGATATTTTATTGATTTCACTTAGTTTATTGTGCTAGAATTAATCAGGGAATTATGCTTAATTATCCGGTATTTTCCCGTTTTTCCTAATTATGCTTAATTTGATCGGAATTTCTTATTTTAGTTAATTTGAATTTTCTGAGCTCATTAATTTCATGTTTTTTAACTGCAGGGAAAATATTGGAGATATATTTTGGAGCATTAGGAAGGATGCAAATAAATTAAAGGCTCAACAATTAGTCATTTTAATTTTAATTAAACTGTACTTAGTTGTTTAGGAACTTTAATTAGGATTTTGAGCATTGGGCCAATGTTGGTAAATTTTATGATGGGCCCAAACTTTAAGGGACACTTGGCATAGACTTTAGGGTTTTTAGGATGGACCCCACCCTAATTTTAGGACTCACGGCCTTAGGGATTAAAGGCTCTCAGCCGTCATTTTCATTTTATTCCCTTCAAGCCGTCACTTATTTTTGGGGGGAGCACTTTTGGCTAAAAAACATTTTTGCATAGCTTAGCTTGGAAACCATGTTTTTGTTTTTTTTGATTGTGGATGAATGAGAATGTGCTTCCAGCCACCACTTGTTTTTTGAATTTTCCAATTTCTTTTTTTCTTCTGTCCAACGTTGCTACTGGAAGAAAGTTAGGCTTTCAATTAGTTTTTCTTCTTCATTTAGTTAAATTCGCTGATTTGGGATGGAGAGCTTGTGCTGGAACGTTTTTTTTAGCTCTAGAATGTGTTTCACGGTGGTTTTGTTTAACAAAAAAAAAGCACTTTTCCTTTAAAAAAACACATTTTCATTTTATTTCAGTAGAAACACTGTCCCATCACGGTGATTTATTTCTCTTGAAAAGCTTTGGTTTAAATTAAAAGAAGCACGACATTTTTTTTTAATTTAGGAGAATGAAGAGCACGAATTTTATTTTGGAAGAAAAAGAATTCATTTCTTTGTTTTAGAAGTTGGAGGCTCTCGGTGATTGCATCTAATTCATTTCTTTTGGAGAAAAGCAGTTGCCACGGTCTGGAAGAGTGCAGCACACGTGATTAATCTTTGGAGGAGACGTGACTGATTTTATTTGGAGCAGCTGCACAGGGTGTGACGTTGCAGATTTTATTTGACTTTGGTGAAGCACACAAGCTCACATTTTGCTGGAGAAGCGGTTAGCTTTTGGGGAGAATTTTATTTAAATTTTTTTAGTAAGAGCCGCTGGAATTATTGGTGCAGCACTCGGGTTGTTCCAGAAGTTGCACAACCCAAAGTTTTTTTTTAGTTTAAGCATTGTTCTTTATTCCAAACTGCACTTTGAATTAGCAATTTCAATTTAAATGGTTAATGTCTTATGCAATTTAAATTCCAGTTGCAATGTCCATTTAAATTCTAATTTAGCAATTTCATTTCTAGTTTTGTTGCACTAAATTGGTTCACATGTTTTCTTTGGCATTTCAATTTCATTTCCCCTGCAATGATGCATCTTCTGATTAATTAATTTCTTTTAATTGTGTCACATAAGTTTTCCTTAATTTATTTGTCATGTTAGTTTAGGTTAGTCGGGTTAGTCATTAATAAAATTGCTTTGTTTTCCTAAGACTTTTGAACTTTAATTGCCATACTGTTTCTTTGATTCTGCTCAATATTTAATCTGTTGTCTGCCTGCAATTAGGTATACACTTAGTTGCCTAATCGGTGTGAATTCTTCGCTTAGTTGATTAGACTGTATGGTGGATGACTGATTAAATTTGTGCATTGCATTCGCTTACTCTGTAATTTTGAAGACCGAATTAACCTTCGCTTAGTTGGGTGATTCATGTCGGATTTGGATTAGAGTAGTGTGTATTTGTCGTTGATCTAGGATAGGAAGCAAAGTAATTGAGTTAATGACCAACCGTTTTCATTCTGCATCTGTTTCCATTTTTGGTTATATCTGTGTTTACATTTCTGGTTATATCTGTGTTTACATTTCTGTTGCATTCGTGTTTTGATTTTGTTTATCCGCATTCACAAAACCTATCACAAACCCCCTACTTTGTGTTTGACCTAATTCTCGAACCACATTTGGTCCTTGAGAGACGACCTGGAGTCACTTCCTAGTCTATACTGTATTCCTAATTGCACATTAAACTTGCATGGCCGGCGACACCCATCAGGAAGAATTCGTCCAAAAACTGATGTTCAACCAACTAGAAATTGTTATAAATAGTTCATTAAGAAACATTTCATATAATTCAAAAAGTTTGTTTCGAAAAAATAATATAATTCTCAAAGATATTACATGTGTTTTAAAAAGCTTGTTTCATAATTTATATTATAGAATACTCTTTCCGATGTGTTTCATATATTTCACTTTTATGAGAAGTAAAACGATCAATTTTAAGTATTATGGATATGCAGTTAGAAATTATGGGAGTACAGAAAAAAAATGCTCTTATACAAATGAGATAGCACTTCACTTTTATCATAGGTAATTTGTAAAAATTTTAAATCGTTTTACGAAATAAGCTGTTTTACAGAAAATTAAAAATTATAATTTTAATAGAAAATTTTTTCAACCAAATATATATATAGAACCTTTTGGGAAAAAAAAAAAAATCAAGAAATCGTGTAATCTAGTGCCTCCAAACCTGCGCGTTTGTAACTTGCTATTTTGAATTTATAAATTTTGCAATGATCACATACTGATTATACACTAAACATATCTAAGGCATAAATAAACCATTCATAAACTTAACACGATTAAACTTAGAATGATAAAAATACAACAATTGACAAAAAATAAAGAAAGAAACATAAGAAATGGGTATAAATTTCTTGAATTTTGTCTTTCTATTTCAGAGACAGAGAGCCACGAGCCAGAACCGTGTAACATGTTGCTGAGGCTGAAAAATGAAGCCCTTTCTTCAAAGAAGCAATAGTGTTATGCTGTTTAAGCTTCCCAACCTCTAAGGACAGTGGCCCTTGCCACACGGTTAACTGCAAGGGTGAATGCCCCCATACGAAGGTCACAATTATGGGTTTTGCACATGTCCTTAACATCTTTGAACCCTTTGGTCATGTATGTCCTTAATTCATTGTTCACCTTCTCCTCATCCCACATGAATCCTTGTATGTTCTGTACATTACACAATAATCATCATTTGGTCATAGTTAATTTTATAATGCCTTCATCAACTCAATCAACATAATTGTAAGTGAATTTGGAACCACACATGTTACTAAGGTATTTGACAATGTTTTGTCATGAAAGAAAAAACGCATAGACAATTTAGAAACCCTAGACAAATATGGTTAGAAAGTGTTCCAGTATCTCAATAGTCTTATATTACTTAGAAGTATTAAATACATTTTTTTCTTTCAATCAATAGTCTTACATTACTTATTAGAAGTAAGAGATTAAAGATAATTTAAATACATTTTTTTCTTTCAATCTTCTTAGCCGACTTTTCAGGACAGAATGAAGTTCCAGACTATAAAACCGACAGTACTTCAAATATGGTGATTAACTCAAATGATATAGACTTAAGGTCGGAACATAAAGTAATACTAACAACAGATTAGAATTAACAGTTAATGATAAAAATAGTTACCTGCACCCACTCAAAGTAGCTAACTGTCACTCCTCCTGAATTTGCAAAAATATCTGGCAGGATCACAACCCCTCTCTTTTTCAGGATCTGCAAAATGAGTTGGAAGTTAAAAACTGCACATTTTCAATTATTTCTATTTCATTGGTTTGTTTTTTGTTCATATGAAATAGAAGAAAGAATACAATGGAAACTAACCTCATCAGCCTCAGGGTCAGTTGGGTGATTGGCTGCTTCAACAATAAATTTGGCTTTAATATCATTGGCGTTTTCCCTTCAACCATATAAAAAGAGTTAGATAAAAAGGTTACAATAATATATTCATTATAGATATCCTTTTGAACAGAGATAGATGTTCAGGATGCTTGAGTATTGAAGGTAATAAATTTGTGCAACAAGCAACTTTGTCAAGATCCTTTGTGGAGTAACACAGAAAAACTTCATTTTAGTCCTTTTAGATTACGTTTTTCACGGAAATTTAGAAATAAAGTGAATGGTATTTTACAACATTGTTCAAATCCAAAGACCAAAGTGAAAAAATTCGTGAAGTTATTAAAGATTAAATCATCACATGAACTAAAGTGCAAGTCAATTACTAAAGAAAAAGTTTGTGGTGCATTTTGAGTTCTGCTTCCAAGGTAAGATGTGATGAAATACAGTGAAATTAGTTATCTACTAAGCACACAAAAATTTTGTAGTTTAAGTAAAAGCACCTATTGATGACTCCTCCAAGAGCTGCTGGGACAAGAACATCACAGTCTTCAACCAAAATTGACTTGGGATCAATAGCATCACCACCGTGGAATCCTTTCACTCCTCTGTTTTCTCTGGAATGCTTGAGTAGACTTGGTATGTCAAGACCATTGTTGTTCTTTATGGCCCCAGTTATGTCACTCACAGCGACAACTATGCCACCTTTCTCACTGATCAGTTGGGCAGCCCAAGACCCTACATTTCCAAAACCCTGAAGATACACACAGCAGGGTTAATTGTATGATTTTATCTCATATTCATCAAAATTATTAGGAAAGGATTCATGAACTTTTTCTTGGAGAATTTTCATACTTAAATAGTACATGTCTATCAGTCATTGTTGTGGACATAATTTTCAAACTACTATGCATGATGTTAGAGGCTCCAGTCCATACATAACATATAAGGGTTAATATGATTTTTGTTCAATATTTGACGGGTTTATTTGAAGAGATTCTTCAATTGTTTTCTTTTTTGTATTCAACTCATTTTATTTAAAAGGAGTGAATGTGGTTCCTTCTGTTAATTTGGTGTTGACATCATTTGAAAGTTAACCACCTGTCCGTGGTTTCCAACTCTTCATTTACTCTATCTATTTCTATTTACTGCACCTCCATTGCTGCCTCTAAAGAAAGTAGAAACACGTGCAGGAAGTAGAAAAGGAGGAAGTGAAAAGTTGGAGAAACCCAGAGTCACTCACACGTGGTCACCTTTCAAATGATGTTAACACTAATTTATCAAAAGAAACCACATTGTTTCCTTTTAAATAAAATGGTGATTGATCCGAGGACAAAAAAAATTGAGGATTCACATTGAATAAACTTCTCAAATATTGGGACCAAAAAACTATTAACCCTGGCATATAATGAATCCTGTTTTTCATTTTGCATAGAAATCAAGGGTAATAAAAACAAGTAGTACCTGTATGACAAACCTTTGTCCGGATACACTCTTTCCATGCTCCTTAAGCAAAGCCTCAGTTGCAAAGAGGACTCCCCTTCCTGTTGCTGCATCTCTGCCTAGAGATCCACCAAGATCCTGTTTCAACACAAAATGTTAGATATGGGAATTGTTTTGGGAGATAAAATCAACACATTTCTAAGCACACTCTTTGTTATTGGTTGAAATTCTTGTTTGACTGACTATGTAGGGAGTGGAACCCTCCTTAATGGAATTCACATGAAACTCTAACTAATAATCTAACTACAAAGAAAGTGTTAGAAAAAAGTGTTTTCCTAGTTTTGCTAATTTGTTTCTTAAGCATAGGGTGCTGTTGTGGCACAGTTCAAAGGCCATTAAAATGAGAAATATAAATGTTTTAATCTACTTACAATAGGTTTCCCAGTAACTACTGCAGGAGAGTGGCCATGAAATTTGGAATACTCATCTAGTATCCATGCCATAGTCTGCATAAGACCATACAAAAGAAGTGTGATTTGTTAGTGTTTTGTATTAAATAATTTTATCAGCATATAGATAAGCACAGTTCTCAAAGCATAATTGTTGTACTCACCTGTGGTCCTGTTCCCATATCAGGTGCAGGTACATCTGTCTGAACTCCAATCAGATCATGAATTTTCTGTGTGAAAACTCTGGTAAGTCTCTCTAACTCTGACACACTTAATTCTGATGGATCACATCCTATCCCTCCTTTGGCCCCACCATATGGTATATTTGCTACTGCTGTCTTCCATGTCATTAGTTGTGCCAAAGCATTCACTTCATCTGGTTCAACCTGCTCAAGCGAAAACATATATAATTGAATGAGAGAACTCATAACCTATAAACAGATCATAATAACACATTTAGGCCAATTCAATTCCTTCTTTGGTCATGAATGGAATCATACGTGCATTCAATATAGGATAAAATGTGCTTCAGGTGCTGAATCTTCAGTCAAAATTTGTGCTGGTTTTTATATTTAAAAACTAGGATTTTGGTCATCAAGTTATTTTCTAGTTGGTAAGTTTCATTCTTCTTTATGAATTTAAGACACTGGGATGAAAGTTGAAATTCACTAATTATAAAAGATATGAAAACCAAATTTATCATTCTTAAAGTATAAGAATGAGGACTAATTTTGACTACAAAATTGAGTGACTTCCTAGGAGAGACAAAACACCAATAAAACATGAGTCCAAAACACATAGGTGACAAAATCTTAAGACAATGAGTTTGTCTTTTGTCTTATACATTGCTCAACTTTCCTATTTTTACTCAATATGGAACTTAACCTCATATTTAGATTTCTAACATTGATAGAATTAAAAGACATGTGACTGATCAGAAAAGGTGTAAAATACAAGGTAAAAATAAGTAAACACTGTTATTGATAAAAGTCTATAGTTAGTTTGTGTTTTGAATTTAGATTTGTTGCTGAGTAACTATGGTATTTGAAAGTCAGAATGTAATTCACCTCAGGATGGTATCTGATTCCACCTTTCATGGGGCCTCTGGCATTATCATGTTGAATCCTGAATCCAACAAAAGTGGCCAAAGAGCCATCGTCTTTAGGGATGGTACACTCAACCTGCATTTTCATTCAACAAGATTTAGAACAGTAGTTGTTGATCTCTGTCATGCCTATCTAACAAATACACAGTCAGCACAACACTCAAAGTCATCAAGGAAAAGGTAGTGATTTCACAAACATAACATAACCAATACAAAAAAGTTTTCACAAAGAATGAATCTTTAACCAAAAAACTTGACAGAAGAAAAGGAGGTCAATGAATGATGTCAGTTTCATCACACATTCAAACAGTAAGCAAATAAGAACCAACTAAAGAAGAATTGAGGTATATATGATCATCATTTATGAATGCATGAAAGTTTTGGCTGCAACAAATCTGGAAAAATGCAGAGAAAAGGGTGTAGTCTCTGCAAGAAAACTGTTTTGCACCCTTCAACACTATACTGCAAAAAACAAAGTAAAAAACGTGGTAAATTTGCAGGTTAACTTGCCTTGATTTCTCTGAATGGAATGAGCAAACTTTTCTCAAGCTTGGAATCCAATCCCAGGAGCCTAGAGGCCAACCTGAAATTCCTGTTGGTGGCTGCGAGTGCATTCATTTTCCCTTTGCACAGTTCAAAAGAATGAAAAAGCAAACACAAAAATTTCAATTTTTTTGAGAGAGATACAGAAGACGCGGAAAATAGACGGTGCAATACTGCAATTCTTAAAGGGTATTTATAGCTGTCGTGGGAAGGAAAAAGGGAAAGAAAAATTGAAAGCTATTTGTGCCAGAAAAGTAGGATCCTAGTCAATGTCAACAAAGCAACATTTTAGTAAAAGTTTGGTAATAACTCCAAACACAACTTGGATAACTACATCAACGTGACACACCACGTGGATCAAAGTCAGCAAATACCCTAAAAATGGTGGCAAAAATAATAACTATCACCAAATCTTCATAAAATATTTACCAGTTTAAAGTTATTTCTCCGCGTATAAACAATAGTAATAAGTATGTAACTTCATGAAACAATTTCACGGAAATAATGTTCTTTTCATAAATCTTGTTTTTTTTTTATTATTTAAAATAGGAAATAAGATAATTAATTTTATATAGGGTTAAAACTTTAGTTATTATTAAACTAAAGAAATAATAATAATAACCTTTAAGATTGAAAGGATACCATGAAATATTTTTTATAAATATAATATGAAAATAATTCATTTTTTTATAAATCAAATTAATTTATGCATGAACTAAAAGTCGTCTATTAAGGAGTTAATACCAGAAAGTTGTTGCGAATTTGTTTATTGACAAACTAATTTAGTTTATGAAAAATATAGTCCAATTTTTTTTTGTTTTAAAAGTATTTAAAAAAAATTGTCCAAATATTTTCTTAGTACTTGTATGTTAGTCTCAATATATCCAATAAACGAAATTTTATAGGAGAAAATCACTTTTTTATAAAAGCAACTTTTTTATGCTGAAAAAAAATCTCTTGTTTAAAACGTGATGAAAAGGCCATGAATCATAAATTATTATTTCTCTGGTTCTCCAAGGATCTATGGTGAAATTCTCATATGATAAGGTAAGAAGAAGATTAAATGACAACTTTGATTAAAATAATAGATGGTTAGATATAATTTCTTGTGAATGTGTTGTATAAGGGAAGATTTTAGATTATCGATACTCTAAAATTGAAAATACTTATTCTCATGTTTTAATAATAATAATCGTTTTACTCATTTCTATTTTATTTTAATTTTTTATAATATATCTGGTTTATAGTTTAGCACCATCGTTATGATGACTTTAGGTATTCCCTTGTTAATTTTGCAATTTTAGAAGATAAAATACTTGTAATACATTATTTTATTTATAAAATTATCGTATATAAAATTTCAACTATTAATAATTAGTAAAGATTAGTAAGAGGGATATGGTTTGAGTATTTTTATTTTTTTTTGAAAGATATATTTATCATGGCCAGTTTTTGTGAGTATGACTTGTTCGTTTGGATAAAATATTGTTTTATTACAACACGTGACTATTGTTTATGGAAAATAACCTTTTATTGTACAAGTATTTTCATCATCATGGATTGTATTTTTTGAAAAATATATCTTCTCCTTCTTGACTCCATCCACATTGAAAAAATAAACATCAGAACGATTATTTGCATGATAATTTACATAAAATATTTTGTTATGAGAAAATAAGTCTAATTCGAGAGAACAATCTAAATAACATGTAAAATAGATTAAATTAAATTAAACGAATAGTTGAGGTTACTTTTTATATGAATGTTATCATAATGGATTTAAATTGATCTAACAGAGATATTTATAGACGAATAATTTTTAAAAGAATAATAAAAAATTTTAAAAAATAATAAAAGAAATTTATTATAACATATAATATATAAGTTAAAATTTATAAATAAAATAATTACAAATAAATTTATAAATTGATTTTATTTATATGACTTAAATTTAAAATAGACTTTTTTATATCCTTTAAATGATATCAAAAGAATTAGTACAATTTTCTCACTTTAGTCGTTCGGCTAAGTACTCAAATTTTTTCATATATAAAATCTGCTTTTCTAAGTTTTTTTTTTTTTTTTTAATGTTAGATATCATTTTTAGAGAGTTAAGTAAGTTTTAAATATGTCAATGTTTTTATTGAATTTCTGTTTTTTTTTTTCATTTTTTGATTACTCAAACTTTTCTCTTTTATCTTTTTTTTTTCTATATTTTGTTTTATTATTATTATTCTCAAATGTTAATAAATGAGGTTATCTGATCAATATAATTTTTTTTAAAATTAATGTAAAAATCATTTGTCTTTTTCATATTAATTATTATATCTTAATTACAAAATCTCATATTTTTTAACACAATAAAAGATAATGAAAGAATATAACACCCGTGTCAAATAATTAATGGAAAAAAATAAACAATAAAAACTCAATTAAAAATATTCCTTAAATCAATAAAATTTGATAGGAACTTAGTTGACAATATTCGATTTAAACATTAATTAAGCTTTTTATAAATATATACTATTTATAACATATTTCTATGAAAATTATTTTTATATATATTTTTAATTAGAATATAAAATTTATAATAAAAGGTATTAATTTAGGAAAGAAAAAAATAAATTAAAACATAATGGAAAAAAGATAACAGAAAATAAACTAATAAAATAACGAGAAGAGATGTTTCATGTAGATTCAAAAAATAGTAATTATTCATATTTTAATTTCAATTAAATTATAAAAATTTAAAATAGTTGATTTTATATGATTAAACTCTTTATTAAAAGATCTTAAGTACAATATATAATAGATATATTTAATGATAGAGTGAAATAAACTAATAAAATAACGAGAAGAGATGTTTCATGTAGATTCAAAAAATAGTAATTATTCATATTTTAATTTCAATTAAATTATAAAATTTTTAAATAGTTGATTTTATATGATTAAACTCTTTATTAAAAGATCTTAAGTACAATATATAATAGAAATAAACTATAATAAAATAACGAGAAGAGATGTTTCATGTAGATTCAAAAAATAGTAATTATTCATATTTTAATTTCAATTAAATTATAAAAATTTAAAATAGTTGATTTTATATGATTAAACTCTTTATTAAAAGATCTTAAGTACAATATATAATAGATATATTTAATGATAAAGTGAAATAGATGAAAAAAAAGGTAATATTATATAAATTATTGTATGTTTTTCATATCACAAAAGAAATTAAAATAAGAAACAAGGTTAAGAAAAAGAAAGTTAGGATCACATGGCTTGTTTTGAGATGCTATTATGTTGTAATACCTTTTAATTTAAAGTGTTTTTCTGACATTAAGTACAGAATTTGAAACACATAAATTTCATATGAATATTTTGGTTTAATTGTATATTCGACTTTTTAATATTATAATAATGTAGTTTTAATTTCTCGTGTAAATTGAAGATATGTTTAAATTACCATTTTAAAAGCTTCGAATGAAAATTTTAAGTGCACTAGAAGAAGGAATATTTATTTTCCTAAAAAAAGTTAATCGTGTTTTATTGTATGAAGAATCATTTTGAATCTTGAAATAAAAAATTACACTTATTTCTATTTTTAATATTTTATTCAGAATGAAATTTCGGTTTTATATTCATTCTTATTTGTGTCAATACCATTATTAATTTAAATATCTATTAAATACCCTTTTCATAAAAATAAAAATAAAAAATATAATATTATTAAATATTTAATTTAAATGAAACTGTCGTTTTAATATTATTGACAATGGAAAAATTACAGTGACATAAATTATAAGACAAAGATAAAAAAATGTCTATATTATTTAAAGAAATTAAGTATTATAGATATTCACCATCATACTTACGTATAATCAAATGTAAATACTATTTTGTAAACATAACAATTTTTGACAACATCTATTTCTCTCTTTGTATATTTATTTATTTATCACTTTTAATTAAAATAAATAATATATAAACACGCACTAAATTTCTTTCATTGCCGCCATCAAATTCTTCCACTCCAATTATTTATTAGCATGATAATTAAATTAATGACATAAGAACACTTTTTATATATTATATATGGTTTAAACCCTTTAGTTGTCCTTATTTTTGGGGTGCTTTTTCAATTTGATCCCCTTTTTATTAAAATTCTCAATTGAGTCCTTAAAACTGTTAATTTGATTCAATTGAGTCCTTTTCGTTAAATTTAGTTAACGTTGTTAAGTTTTTGTTGAATCAGAAAGTTGATGTGTAATTTTTTTAAAACGTGGCATCAGAAAGTTAAATGGAATGGTCAGTTAAATCCATGTGAGCTCATAGTAACATAAACACAACCCAATCTTGCACCCTCTTCTTTCCCTTTGCCTTTGAACTTCTTGATCAAAATCATGCCCAATTCCAACTCCAACCCAAAGACAGATCTGACCCTAAATTTTAACACCCAGGATTTCAACTTTAGAACCTCTCCCAGGTTCGTAACTTACTCCCAACATTCCACCGCCGCCGTCACATCCGAAGCCGGAACCCTCCGCCACCGATAAACAAGGCAACTCCTTGATTCCAAACTGAGCCTCCCGAGGAAGGTGACGACAAATCGTGGAGCTCGACGCCGTGGAACTCCTCGCCGAGCACATCCACTTCTGCGAGATCTGCGAGAAAGGATTCTGGCGCGACGTGAGCGCACGGAGACCAGTTCAAGACGCCGAAAGCATTGGTGAAGCCGTCAGAAACAGGAGCAGCGAAGCGCGTGATGCAGTTCTCTTGTTTGTTTGAAGGATGCAACCGGAACAAGCTACACCGGCGTTTTTGGCTGCTGAAGTCGGTGGTGTGCTTGAAGAACCACTTCTCGACCCGGTGCCACAACAAGCATTTCTTGGTGCTTTCGGATTTGAAAAGCCACGTGAAGCACTGCGGATAGTGTAGGTGGAAGTGCACGTACGGGACCAGGTTCTCGACCTATATAAGATTAGGGGGGAGATCCTCAATAGTGGTGACCCTTTCACTCTTCCACGGATTGATACATGTACCGAATGCTCATACAGGAAAGTTGACTCCTGGGTCTGGAACGAATTCTTCGAAAAATCCTTTCTTTCTCGTCCCCTCAGGGGGGGTGCGGACACACCTGCACGGTCGAAGTTTAGACCGCTTACAGTACTGATTGAGGGCCACGAAGATGATAAAGGGAAGCAAGTGGCAGAGGATGATGACGAAAATCCAATGTTGACGACTGACAGTGGATTTGAATTGGGTAATTGCTTTGGGGGCGAAGAGTTGCCGGAAGGGTTTTTTTGATGATTTTAGGTACATTGATGACTACTGTTTAGATGACTACTCAGATATGGAAGATGAGATTACTAATTCCAAATTTGTTCAATGATGAATGACTGAGGACTTAATCTCTCTTGACATAAGTGAAGAAGAAAGCCAAGATGAGGAGGGGTATGGGAATTTTTCTTCCTGTTATCATCTTCAATTGACACATCAACCTCGAAACATGCCACGTTTTAAAAAATTAACAAATCATCTTTCCACTTCAACAAAAACTTAACACCGTTAACTAAATTTAACGGAAAGGACCTAGATAATGCCTACCCGCAATCCGACTTGCTGGATAAAATTGTACCCGCAACTCGACCCGCTACTCGCGCGAATATCCGCATAAAAAAATCCGCGGATTTTTTTAACCCGCGGATATTTGTTGGATACCCGTTTTCAACCCACGAATATTAGAAAAAAACAAAAAGGCTTGCCCAAGAACCTGTCCCAAGAGTTTGGTTCTTTCCACTAATTAGCTAGACACGTGTCCCAATCCACCACAGATCTAACCAATAAATTACTACCAAATATGTAATCCTCCACACAATGCATCAGCCAATAATGGGCTGCCAAATCACCACTCTAGAAACATCATCACCATCTTCATCAGAAACCCTAATCATACTCTATCGTCAGCCATGTCACGCTGCAACCATTAACCACATGCGCCGCCACTATCACCTCCATGGCAACCACCAGGGAGCTCGTCGCCACTACCTTCCTTCCGCCGGAAACCATGCAACCAAACCCTATGCCGCCATGAATGATGTCGCTTTACCTTGTCGCCACCATCTTCAAGCATCCATGGATGCACTTGCAGGGAAACCCATAACAGTACAGAAACCCAGAACACTACCAAAAACCTAATTCCAGATCTGCAAATCAAACCACAAAATCAGAAGATAACAACGCGCCTGTCATAAATCCTAGTTCGCAAGCCAACATCCATGGCCACCAACCTCCAAGTCACCACCATCTTCAAGCATCCATCGTCGGCCGAGGCGAAAGCCACCCACCCCTGCCGTCTGGGCTTCTTTTCATCTTCCTCTTCAGGTGCGAGAGAGAAATGTTCTCGCCTCTCCACCTCGAATCCTCGTCGCTGCCGCCTCCACCGAAACCGGTCGCCGTGAGTTGCGGCGCAAGTGCCGCCAGCGCCGTTGCTCACCGTCGGAAGGACCGTCAGTCGTGGCGTTGTTCACGAACGACATCGGTCGCCGCTTGAGCGACACCGGCCGCCAATCGCCGCGTCAAGGTCCTCCTCTCCCTTTCTGTGTTAGGGATAAACGCTCTAGCACCTCCACCGCAAGATTTCTGCTAAAATAAAAAGGCTGACCTAAGGGTAAAACTCTGCACAAAAAGTAAAGAAGAAAAATGCAAAACAGTAAAACCCTTTTAACCCTAAGGGTAAAACTGTAATTTCAATCTTTTTAGCGGGTAGCGGGTATCCGCGGGTACGGATAGTGTAGTACCCGAACCCGACCCGATTATAAGCGGGTATTAAAATATCCGGTACCCGCGGGTTGCGGGTAGTAAATATCCGCGGATACCAACTATCCATTGCGGATTTTATCCGCGGATATCCGCGGGCGTGGATTTTTTTGCCATCCCTATCTAAGACCTACAAGATAACATTAATAACATTAATGACATTTTAGAAGTATAGTAAAAGGTTTCAATTTAAATAGTTTTGTTAAGAAGGAATTTTATTATTTAAAAATATATTATCTTTTTAAAAACTATTTTTCCAAAGTTTTCTGACTTTTCTTTAAGAGTCTTTTTTCTCTATTCGTCTGATTGAAGAACCAAGATCGTAGGATTGATCCTTATAACAAACTTTTCAATTTGAACCGATTAATTTCTCTGTTTGAGTAAGTTGAATTTCAACTATTTTTCTTTGTCTTTTTTGTCAGATGTTGCATGTGAGTTTTCTTCCACTTGCATGCATCGTTTAAGTCATCAATACAAGTCTCTTCCTATCAGTGATCATAATGATATTTGTAATTGTTCTTATGTGTAAACCATCCTACAAATTAGCAGAAGTTTCGTTGGTTAGAATCTTGTGAATTGTTTTAACAAGCAAGGGAAACTAGCTTTTAGTTTGTGAATTTATGAAATTAGTTTAATTATGTTACTGCATGTTGATGATAAAAGAAATGGGTCAATATGATTTGCTTATGTTAAATCTGTTTTGGTATATAATTGTTAAACGGTTGGCAAATGTACCAAATCGTATCAAGTAATAATAAATTGTAAGACCAAGTATCGTTTCCCAAGAGACTCACGACACTAAACAATCGTGTACTAAAGAAAATTTCATTTAATTAAAATGAAAATGCAATAAAAATAAATATGAATACAAGTTGATCAATTGGGGCTAAAACAAGAATGAGTGGATTATATTGATAAGATGAGATGAAGATGATGTTGGAGTTTAGATTTCACCTACTTTACTTTCATGCATATAATTAATTCATCTTCTTCATTGGAATGTTAATGTCACTTTCTAAATTACTTAGAACTTGATGTCTCGACATAAAAATCCTATCATTAATTATTAGACCACAATCTCTTGCATCCATAATAATCAATTCTGCATTACAAACAAAAGCTTAAGACAACCAAACGTCCTATCCCTATGTCTAAGCAATATTCCCTTTGGGTGAAATTCTCCAGATCATGATTCGTAAGATATTTTCCAATACTCAGACAAATCAAATATCAAACTATGAATGGCCAAAACATAATTAGCATTAGGAATAGAAGAAAATCACTAACATTCAATGAAAGAAGCATAAAATGTTTAAATCATATTCAAATACATAAACGTTTAGAGGTTACATCTTCCCCAACAACAAATGAAATTAGTTCTACATTGTCATGGAGAACCTTGATATACAATGGAAGAAAGAAATAAAAACCTTAGAAAGAGATGAGGATAGCTCCCGCATGCCCAATCTGCCTCCAAAGGGTCGAAAAGTGTGTTTCTGAGCTTCAGCCACCAAAAGATGTGAATCCTAATGCGAGCAAGTCCTTAAATAGATAAAAAAAATTGGCCCATAAGCCTAAGTCGTTGGCGCTCAACGCCCCAACTAAGGGCAAACAGGTGAAACTGCGAAAGAAATGGCGTTCAACACCGTGGTTAAAGGCAACCAGGCGCTCTACAACATAGCTGACTGGCGCTCAGCGCCCCTCAGAAGGCAAGCAGGCATGGTGCAGCTCCTTCTGCTGGCGCTCAGCGCCCCTCAGAAGGGAAACTAGGCGTGGTTGCACGAACATCACCCCTGAGGGCCCCTGAAGGGGGCAAGCAAGCGTCCATGCATGACCAATGGCACTGAGGGCCCTAGAAAATGGCAACCAGGTGCCTTGCGCCTTCTTCAACCTTCTTCTCTGGTGCTTTTGTTGTCCCTCTTGAATTCTAACTCCTTGATACTTTTACTCCTCTTTCAAAACATACCAATAACCTATAAAATTAAGGGAATTTAGTGATAAAATCATTAAGTATAACCTCGATTCACTTATTCACAGAATTAAGTTAACAACAAGTTTCTAAGTCAAATAGAGTTGATTTAATATCAAAATTGCATCACAGATAACTGTAAATTCAACCGTTATCAATAATCATGTGTATTGGGTGCAAATTGTATGAAATGAGTGTTGTATGAATTGAGTGTTATATGAATTGGTGGTTGATAACCCAATTTTTATACTCTTGCATAGAAACTATTACACTCCTTTAGCATCTTTGTTTCTTTTAATTTTCAATTTTAACTTTGATGGATTGTTGAGTTGATGGGTGTAACCTTGCTTTGCTCCATCCTACATATTGTCGAGCTTCTTAATTGCTGACCTATTGAGTTACTGACTTGAGCTGCCATGCTTTTAAAATTAGGCTTGTATGGTGTTAAGCTGTGAGACTTCTATTATGCCGATGTGATAGGTCTCTACATGGAATGGTCCAAATAAAGCTAAGCTAGGTTTGTTCAATTGTCACATCAACAAACAAAAGAACTTTTGGCAACTTTCCATATTGTTGTACGGAGAATCCTGATTTTGGGGTTCGTGACAACAACCAAGAGGCACATAAGTTTTTTTTTCTTTTATATATACTGAAGGAATGTAAAAGACTGAGAGAAGCAGCAAGGGTCTTTCTTTTAAATTGTTTTACAAGTGAACTACTAAAAAACATATCTTAAACTTTTGCTATATTTACATGTTTCGAGTTCAATAATGTGGTAGTCTTGATTCAAGTTCATTTTTAATTCCATATGTTTTAAGTTCTTCTTTCCACTG
Organism: Vigna reflexopilosa; assembly: GCA_027742785.1. Taxonomy (NCBI): domain Eukaryota; kingdom Viridiplantae; phylum Streptophyta; class Magnoliopsida; order Fabales; family Fabaceae; genus Vigna; species Vigna reflexopilosa. Next base: position 15,320,279 of record CM050928.1, on the reverse strand, counting down.
TTTTATATCTGCTTATTTATTGTCCATTCCATCTATTTTAGTTTCTAGTTTTTGATAACAAGTTTCAGTTACAAGGTTCTGGTTAGAGTGATTTATTTTTACTGTTTGAATTTTTCATTTGGTTTTTTATCATAATTATGCTGAGTTTAAGCACTAACTAAATCATTTATTCCATTTTAATTTTTGTTCCTTATTAGCATAATTAATTTACTTGCTTAGGTTTATAATCTTTTGAAAATCTCTTTCATTTTCAAGTTTGCATAATCGTTAAGTTCATTTTCCCTTTTTATTAACCTTATGCATACTAGTTTGTTTTCTTTTGATAACTTGGCCATGGTCTACCGAGTTTTCAAGCTATGTTTTGAGCTTCTGAGCTGTACCTTGACGTGATGATTCCAAGTAGCTAGACTCTTTAATTCATGTTTTTTAATTTCAACATATTGCATTTTACTAGTTGTTTACTACATTCAGTTTTCATAATTATTATGACTACTTCTAAACACCCCCTATCTCCCACAAAAACATATTCTCCGTTTTTCTTTTAGAACAGTTTTAGCGATAAAAGTTTGTCTACTAGTGATTTGACATGAAAATTGAATGAGAAGACTTTAAATTGAGCAATTATCTTGATTGGTATCGATAAAGTTTGATTTATAATTGTTGAAATAAAATAAAGCAGTAAAGGTAGTCAATTGATCAAGCTAGATTTTTCTTTTTCACTTTTGGTTTTTGATACGACATTGAGTCCAAAGTGGCGTTGGGCGTTAACTTCATTTTTCAAGGTTTGGGAGCATTTTGTTCCAGGGTGCTGGGTGCAGAAAGGCATTGTTGGGCACCACTTTGATAGCGGGCCTCTAACTATGTTCTCGCTGGACAAGTCTGTACTCCACTCGACGAAACCAAAGTTAATAAGCTCATTGACTTTGTGCCGCTAGAGGCCACCTTGTGTCATTGGGCACCATTTTTTATTTTATCCAGAAGTGTTCCAATGGCCTTCTCTTGTTGAGCGCCAATGTGTTTTACTAGGCACTAAACCTCTAAAGAGCTAACTTATCATATTACTATACGCCAATTGTCATGTAAATGTTGTATTTGGTTATTAAAGTTAAATACTAGTATGAATAAATGATTTGTAAGATATTTTTAAAGAGAAAATCCTCTTAAGTGTATATTTCACTATGTTATAAAAAAAATTGTTTATTTTTGTATAGCTATCTTAACTTTACTAGTCATATTCCTTCAGTCTTTAATTAATTTACACTTGTAAGAAAAATAAATTCATGTTCCTTCAATCTTTAATTAATTTACACATATATTTGTTGTAGGAGAAAAAAATTCAGAACAGAAAACTTTACTATAAATATTTTTTAAAATCAGGAATATTTTATTTTATTTTTATCCCGAAGGGACAGCTTTAAAAACAAATAAAGAACGGATGAGTATCGGTTAAAATTTAGTTAAAAAAAATTAAGTAATTATATAAAAAATACAAAAAAGAGTATGGTCAGTAATTAATATTTCAGGTGATGAGACATTTTGTTTGAGAAGCTAAAATAATGTTTTAAACAGCCACGTGTTTATTTAACGAGGCACTTCTCGTACCCACGTGCATTTGTGTTAAGAATAGGTTTAATACCTATTTTGGTCCCTCTTTTGGGGAGGTTTGTTCAAAGTGATCCTTCCTTTTGTAAAAAGTTCAATAAAGTCCCTCTTTTTGCAAAAACTGTTCAAGTTGGTCCTTTTTGCTAACGGCGTTAATTCTGCTAATGGCAGAGCTGCCAGGTGTCTAATATCTGATGATGTGTAGAAATAAATTTGACGTGTCACTGCATTGCTGAATCATCTTGTTATTCATGGTTATTGTTCCCCAATTTAAAAGCAAGGGTTAGGGTTTGTGGTTATTTTGTCCAGACTTTTCCAATTTTAAAAGCTTAGGGTTAGGGGTTTGGAATGACTTCTTCACAAAGTGGTTGTTCTTGTTCGAAGACAACGGGCAAAGGAGCTTCGCATTCATCACAGGGTGTTCTTTCGAGGGGTGTTGGGATAACCCCTATTTGCCACTGTGGTGATTTTGCTATACTAAAAGTTGCGAAAACTGCAAGAAATGCTGGGAGGCAATTTTGGGCATGTCGTCATTATAAGGTTTTTTGAATAGCATAGTCACTTTTATGTTGAATTGATTTTCTGTGTTGACAGATTTTTATGTTTTTTGTGAATAATAGGGTGCATTTACAAGTGGGATGTCATGTAACTTTTTCAAGTGGTGTGGTGAAGAGAACGCTGATGATAGAGATGGTACAAATGTGAGGCAAAACAAGAGGACCACTGATATCGAAAGTAGTGTCAAAGAGTTGCAAAGAAAGATAAAGTTCTTAGTTGGAATTGTGGTTGTTCTTATTGTGCTTAACATTATCATATTGGGGCTGTGTTTAGGTTGATGTTAGGTGGCCAATGTGCAATGTATGTTGTGTTCATGTATTATGAGTTGATGTTGTAATATTGTGGTTGTCTTTAGGTTGATGTTAGGTGGGCAATCTGCAATCAATGTTGTGTTTGTGTATTATGAGTTGGTGTTGTAATATCAGTGAACAATCTGGGTTATTACAATAAAATTCGTAGTAGTCCTCTTGTTGGTTTAAAAATGTGTAATGTGGTCCTCATGTTGGTTTAAAATGTTTATTTTGGTCCCCTTTTACTAAAAATTTGTGCAAAACGGTCCCATAATACAACATAATATCAGTACATGGTAAGGAAACCTAAAAGAACATAGAAACAACATAAAGACACATAATATCAGTACATCCAAACAAAGGTACTGTCATACACAAATAACATGTCTAAATTCAAACATGTCTAAATTCAAATATGAAAGATAACATGTCTAAATTGAAATATTATACATAAATAAGGTACTGTCATACAAAGGTACTGTCATACACAAATAACATGTCTATGCAACTTGTCTTCTAATAGTTAACTTTTTCCTTGCTATTGGTGGAGTTGGTTCTGTGATGGAATCTTGTGTTGGTAGTGGTGGCTGAGGAGATTGATCACTTGCTGGGTCTTCTGTACTTTGTGCTTCTGATGGTTGTGTTGTTTCTATTGGTTCTATGATGGATGGACGTAAAGGGCATATTTTTTTGTTGTGCCCCAATTGACGACAGATGCTACATTTCTTTCTATGGCCACCAACACTCATCTGGGTCCCATCCTTGGTTAGCTCCCATGGCTCCAATCTTCTTTTCTTCTTTGGCCTCCCAGGCATCTTCCTCTTAACTGGTGGCAGCACATCGGGGAAGGTTGTATTTTCCCATAGGAGGTGGCCATTCACAGGATAAATGATGGATGCATATGTCTCTTCATATGTGGATTTCATGAACCAATTTGGTATAAAAGTGTCTGGGTCTAAATTTATAAAGTGCATCGCTGCTACTGCATGGCAACATGGGATGCCACTGATCATCCACTTCCTGCAGCTACATTCACGAGTATCAAGGTCCACTGTGAACTTGTTCCCAGCAGCTGAAACATGCCTAACCTCAAAAATCCTTCTTGCAGACCAGCTGCAACAAATAAAGATAAATAACTATGTTCAAAAATTGGAGATAAACATAAATAAGACAGAAGAACAATATTACCTTGGGATCCAATATCTAGACAATTGACATTCCTTTGATAGTCTCTTCTTGATCTTTGGACAAACATTGAAATCCATAGATGCCACCTTCATTCTGTTCGTGGCCCATCTTTTCATCAAATACAATCTAATATCTTCCAGCAATGTGCTTATTGGTTTTCCTCTAGCATGAATGAGAACACTGTTGAAACCTTCACTGATGTTGTTATCTAGACTATCACAACTTGCTTGAGCTGTGAATCTAGATCTTGACCAAAACCTGCATCAGACGAAGGAAGAAATTGGGTCATACATGACCTATTGAAATGTGCATGTGACAGGTATGAGGTATTTATCATACGTACCTTGGGGAAATAGCTATGAGGTATTTATAAGCTTCCTCATTCATTGCTCTCATATTCAACATCTCTCTTTCCCAAGCCTGGGGGTACGTGCTTGTTGCAGCACTCCACATCAAATTCTTCAATATTTGACCACTAAACCGCTTCCTAAAGTTAGCATAAAGGTGCCTGATGCAGAATCTTTGTTTTGCCTTAGGCAAAAGCTCTTCAATAGCATGTACCAACCCCTGACAACTTCAATATTTTAATCAAAGATACATAAAGCATAAAGTAAAAAGAAGAAAATATTGTAAGTAGTGCATGTACCTTTTGTTGGTCAGACATCCACGTGCATGCTCCACATATTTCATTACCACCAAGGTCTTCAATCAATAATTGCAAAAACCAACTCCAACTATCTTTATTTTCAACTTCAACTACTGCATATGCTATGGGAAGCATTTGGTCATTTGGGTCCCTACCAACTGCTGTAAGCAACTCTCCCTTATATAGACCTTTCAAAAAACAGCCATCTAAAAAGATGATGGGCCTGCAACTTACAAAATATTCTTACATGCTTTCAGACATACGTAAATTCTTTCAAAGATGGCCTCACCATGATCACTGTTCACTTTAATCTTAACAGTTGACCCAGGGTTACTTCTCAACACCTCATGTCCGTAGTCATGAATCCTTCTAAATTGCTCTTTAAAATCTCCTTCACGTTCATTTGTTGCCATTAACTTGGCCCTTCTTGCTTTGGAAATTGATACCTTGGTGTTCCATTTCCTTAGAGCTTTATTACGTATATCTTGTACCTTTATAGTTGGATTATCATGCAACGACTTATCTATTTCATGACTCAACCACTTACTATTCATCATTTTAATGTTTAGTTGTCTGCTGCAAGCATGTGTATCAACAATCTTCCTTAACTGCCAAATCTTTCTTGTTGGCAAATATCCTAAGTAAGCTAACCATGGGCACTTTTTTTGCGCACCCATGCATCTCACCCGAACCCTACGCTTATCATTCTTTACAAACTTAAGATCCCTCCCAGTATGAATAGCATAACTTCTCATTGCTTCCTTAAAATCCTCCTTATCATTAAAAATAGTACCAACTTCCCATTTGTAATCTGCCATTGACTTCTTTTTTCCAAATGTAGGAAACCGACATCGACTTGGTTTGTCTGCATTGTCATCCTCCTCACTACCACTATCTTCTGGAGTTAATAGCTGTTCTGACTCCGAATCATCATCAGACAACCCCCTTCCAATATCTTCCACCATGTAATCTTCATCACTGTCCTCCAAAGAATCCACTTGCACTTCTTCCTCACAACTATTTTGTACTTCATCCAAAGACTCCACTTCAACTTCCTCCACTTCCTCCGCCTCCACTGCACCCACTTCCTCCACCTCCACTGCACCCACTTCCTCCACCTCCACTTCCTCCACTGCGTCCACCTCCACCTCCACTTCATCAACCTCCACTGCACCCACTTCATCAACCTCCACTGCATCCACTTCATCAACCTCCACTGCACCCACTTCATCAACCTCGACTGCATCCACTTCATCAACCTCCACTGCACCCACTTCATCAACCTCAACTGCACTACCCTCAGCAGCATCAAACCCACTACCCTCACCACTCTCTGCAGGCCCTTGACAAAGGTAAAGAACTTCATTCTCATTCTCATTCTCATTTTCCACAACCTCTGGTTCGCTAACTTTATGCACAACAAATAAGTCCACTTTCCCCAAACATTTAGCCACTTGCATCATATTCAAAATAACTCCATGTGTCGGGATCAATGTCCCAAGAACATATCTGCCCACCCATATACTTAAAGGGACACACGTCCTTTATCAAGGTCCCACCGTGGTGGACCACGACCTTAAACCTATCGTCACACATCCCAAACCCTACCCTGCAAATGAAAAGAGGGACCACTTTCATAAATTAACAGCCATGGGACCAATTTAACACCCAGCAGGGGACCAATTTCAACACCCAACAGGGGACCAATCTCAACACCCAACACGGGACCAATTTCAACACCGAAAACGATAAATAAAATCATATTTTAAGCCACCCATAAAAAACAAACACACAATTCCACCCATTAAACACGACAAACATAATGTGATCAGTAACGAACACTAACCTCAACAACGTTGATGAACGAAACACCCTCCTTCACGAACCACGACGCTGGACGAACAGGCTGGAACACCAAAAAATGCCTAGACCGCTGATGGAGATGACTACAATGCGTGATGAACCCTAATTCGCCCAAAATTTCCCAATCTCAATTGCAATTTTTACCCAATTCAATCTTCTGACCACAATTGATTTACTCAATTACCCACCCCAAATTACCCCAAATTCATTTTTTAATTTAACCCTAACTATATTAATTTACACGTCACAATTATTTATTTTTTTAAAACACATAACAATGCCACATCATCAGATATTAGACACCTGGCAGCTCTGCCGTTAACAGAATTAACGCTGTTAGCAAAAAGGACCAACTTGAACAGTTTTTGCAAAAAGAGGGACTTTATTGAACTTTTTACAAAAGGAAGGACCACTTTGAACAAACCTCCCCAAAAGAGGGACCAAAATAGGTATTAAACCTTAAGAATATTGACCAATTCAAAGTACAAAAATCTCAAAATTAATTTATTGCTTTTATTTTTTCTGGTGAGATTAAGATGTTTTAGGTGATAAGGAATAAGAATAAATTCGTAAGACAGTTATGATTTTTGGTGGAAATTTTTGGATTAATTACATATAAGCACGACTATAATAATATTTGGTTTTTGAAATTGAGATCACAATAAGTATGTATATATTAACTCTTGATTTTTCTTTTTGAATAATTACTTTTTTATTTTAAAATTTATATAATTTTAGTTATTTATTATTATTGGGTATTAAAAACGATTATATTAAAATTTGAACTTTTCTTGGCATCTTATTAAAAGTGATAATTTAATCTATAATATTAAAATAATATCATGTGACTTTTACTTTAATACATAATATTATAAGACTCACAACATAATTAATGTCTTCATTTGGTTGTTAATAAAAATAATATATTTTTTCGAACAAATTTTATAACGAATTATCTTAAATTTTATATCATAGCATATTTTAATGAAAAATCGTATAAGATTTAGATTTGGTTTAAACCCTTTAGTTGTTCCTATTTTCGTTCGGTTTTTCCAATTTGGTCTCCTTCCCAATTGAGTCCTTATAACTATTAATTTGAAGCAATTGAGTCTCTACCGTTAAAAATCGTTAATGGTGTTAAAATTGTGCACAACTGGTGGGATGACGTGTTAATGTTAAAACTGGGAGAGAAACGTGGCAATGTTGGGAGTGAAACGTGGCAATGTTAAAAATTGTTAATCATGATTATTTTATAAAATGTAATTATATAAAATTTGGGAATTGAAAAAAGGGAATTAAGGTTTAGTTCAATCAAAAGGAAATTGGGATTCAATTAGATTAGGATCATTTGGGTAATTTCAGATGTTCAATTCTATGGTAATAGCGTCGTTCTTCACGGTATTGTTTTGAATATGGAAGTGGCATTTGTAAAGAAAGCAAAAGTAACAAGACCTTATTAAAAAAATCGAAACAATCAATGTTGTGTTTTTTCGTATCCCAAATCTATACATATAAATGTTCATAAACTCATTGAACTGCATATTGAGGCAATTTCTACAAGTATCGTCGTGACATAATTGAGGGATTTCTCGTACAAACCTGAGAGAAAAAATGGGAAGTGGCAGCACGTATTTGACACTAACAATGTTAGTGGTCGAAGGATGTTTAATGTGTAACACAAAAGAGGTTTCTGCACAATGTGGAGGAAGTTTGCCAGATCTGATATCGTAGTGCCAACAGTATGTGCAAAAAACAGGGCCAAAGATTAAACCTTCAGCAGCTTGTTATGTAGCGCTGAAACAATTCAACGTGTCATGTGCTTGCAAACTCATTACCAAAGAAGTTGCAAGCCTTGTCAGTATTCCAAAAGCTGTGTTCGTCGGACGCTCTTGTGGTTTGAATCTTCCCATAGGAATGCATTGTGGAGGTAATTAACATCTTCTTTCAAACTCAATTTCTTTTTGAATCCATTGGGAGGAATGCATCTGTGGACGTCTCAGATTTCTGATCTAATTGAATTCCAATTTCTTTTTTATTGAACTGAACCCTAATTCCCTTTTTTCAATTCCCAGATTTTATATAATTACATTTTATAAAATAATCGTGATTAACAGTTTTTAACAATGCCATGTTTCACTCCTAATAGTGCCACGTTTCACCTCCAACTAAAACATTTAACACATCATCCCACCAGTTGTGCACAATTTTAACACCTTTACCGATTTTTAACGGCAAGGGCTCAATTGCTTCAAATTTGCAGTTATAAGAACTCAATTGGAGAACTTTAAAAGAAGGGGACCAAATTAGGAGAACCGAACGAAAATAGCGACAACTAAAGGGTTTAAACCTTTAGATTTTTAAATGACTTGGGAACCGTCCAATGCAGATATTTTGTTAAGAAATTTTAAGTGAAAAATAAGAAAAAAAAAACGAAATTGATATTTTATAACTTAAAATCAATTTATAAATAAATTAAAAATAAAAATTTAGGAAATTGTTGATTTGTTTTAAAAAAAGGGTTAAATATGTTTTTAGTCCCTGTACTATTAAGCAGTTTTGGTTTTTGTCCCTCTTTCAAAGTAAGGTACATTTTAGTCCTCCTCCTTAAAGAAACTTTGATTTTAGTCCTTCAAAACTAACACCGTTAAAAACGAGCTGACGTGGCTAACGTTGTACTACAGACACGATTTTTTTTTTCTCAGTGTTTCTCCCTCTCTTAGAGTCCCATTAGACATTACTGCCAACATGACATCAGCCTGGACTCGTCCCATCTCTCATCCTTTCCCACCACCGCCAACCATACTATCTGACTCTGATTCCGACGTAAACGGCCTTTCCTCCGGCACAGAGACAAACCGCCACTCTGACCTCTCCGACTCCATATTCAAACCATACCTCGAATTCTCTGGCCACTCTAGTGCTGACCTTTCGAAGATCTAATCATTCCTAACGTCCTCCTCCGCTGGTGCTCTCTCGTGCCTCATCTGCCTCGAACGGATCAAACCCTCAGACCCCACTTAGTCATGCTCCTCCCTCTGCTTTTCCATCTTCCACCTCATCCAGATCTTGTCTGTTTTTTTTTTTTGTTTTTTTTTAAGTTTTCCCCCTTTTCTTAATTGGCTGTAACATTTGCATATGTAACGAAACTGGATGGTTTTTTTGTGTTGATATCTAAATTACAATGTGTTTATGTGAATGGTTTATTTTGTGTTTGTTTATTCGCTTGACGTCAAATGCTACCATTGGAATCAACGATGGTGACAACCATGGTGGTACCAGACCTTTATTATTTTGGATGATTTTGTTCTATCCATCCATTGAGTTTTTTCACCCAGTAAATAGCATCTAAACAATTTTTTCACTATTTTTTATTAGTGTTTGATTTGGTCAAGCATGTGTGTTTGGATAATATGGATGGATGATTCTCCACAACGTTTGGTTGTTATTCTTCGAGGTTTATGTTTCTGCTGATTGAAACTTAGTTGAGATTGAATATTTATCAAAGATTTTAATGAGTTCTATGTTCCCATCTCCCTCTTTATCTCTACTGTTGAAGCACAATTGCAGGAACCATTGCTTGTTACTCTGTCATCCCGGGTCGTTCCCTTCTTGCCCCAAATCTCTCATTCCCAAAATGTATCTCTACTTCTGCGTGAAGGTGGAGTGTTGAGTATTTTAAAATGTAACTGATATAACTGTGTCAACTGTTTCATATATGCAGTTTGACTCTTTCTTCATTTGTACCTTTATATACGTTGCTTGTATACCTTTCAAGTAATAATAGAATTACCACCTTTCATTACCTCTTTTCATATTCTCTGTATTCATACCTGCTGTGCTAATATGGAGAACCCTTCGAACGTTTTCATCGCTACCGTGTGGGGCGGTTGTACCAGAGGAGCACTCCCCGCCGTCGCCGGAATTTGCGTCGTGGATCCACTTTCGGGAGTTGAGTTGTCGTTCCTCAGAGCTACATGGTAATCCGATGGAGCATTCGATCCCACCACCATTCGTTATGAGAGAGAAACGAGGGAGAGAGACGAAGAAAACGTGAGAAAAACTTAAAAAAAAAAATCTTGTTAGCAGTACACTGTTAGCCACGTCAGGTCGTTTTTAACGGTGTTAGTTTTAGAGGACTAAAATCAAAGTTTCTTTAAGAAGGAGGACTAAAATGTACCTTACTTTGAAAGAGACTAAAACCAAAACAACTTAATAGTACAGGGACTAAAAACATATTTAACCCTAAAAAAAAGCTTATTTTAATTTTTTTTTTCATATTGTCTTGTATATGCCAAAAAGTATATCTGTCTAAGAACATTTCTTATCTAAAACCTCGTTGAACCAAAAAATATATCTATATAAAAGTATATAAATAAATGATAAATAAACTCCTCTGTCAACATGTCTTCCTCTTAATAGAGAATCCTTAAATTAATTAAGTATAAATAATATTTAATTTTTATAATTAATATGAAAACAGATATAGATATACACATATCCGATTCGTCTAATCTCATACAAGTTGTACTATATATTACATTTTCCAAGTTTATCTTATTACACTCTCTATAAATATAAATATGTTATAATTACTAAATATAATATTTGACGCCTATTCATGTTTATTTATTTAATATTTCATGACGAAAGTCAGATTCGTGATACATTTGAGTATATTTTACATTACTATTATGGTACGATATGTAAATCCAACTGTTAGCATCCAAGATCGATCGGTCTATTCACTGTAGTAGTGTTGGTCAACACCAAGTCAAACCAGGTTAGGTGAAGTTGGACCACAATTGGGCCATCATATAAGTAAGTTATTGGGCTAATAGTCCAACAGAAAGCAAAATAATCAAACATATCAGATTAAAGATATTGATAAAGATATTAATAAAGCTGTTTGTGAGCAACCGATCAGATTTTAAGGTAAACTAGGTAAACCGTTTAAGGTAAGTTTGTTTATATTTTATATAATAACCTATAAATATAGGGTCAAGGAAAAAAAGCCTTCATTCAAACTCAGAAATACTCCCTAGTGATAACAAAATCACATTCTTGAGAGCTGAAGCTCTATAACTGATGACATACCCCTTGCCATGACCTAGCACATTCATGAAGAGTTGGAGACATCTATGGAAGATGGGCCTAGACTCTTTCTCTTGGGCCATCTTAAGTCATCATGAAGATTTAGTAGAGTAAGAATAATTTTGGGCCTTGTATTTTGGGCCAAGTAGTCTAGATTTTATTTGGGCTTTGTATTTTGAGCCAAGTAGTCTAGATTTTATTTGGGCTTGGTATTATGGGCCTACTAGTGTAGGATTTCAATTGGGCCTTGTATTTTGGGCCAAGTAAAATAGGATTTTGACCAAACAAGTCAACAAAGGGTCAAGGCCCAAAGTTGACTACGTTTGGACCTCCAAAATGGGTGTGTTGACCAAGGGCTCAACATTTTGGCTAAGCTTGGAGAACAAGGGAGAAGAATTTCGTCCTAGACATGTGGAAGCTTCCCATTAAAGAGTTTTCCTCCTAGTTAGTGGCCATGTGTCACTCTAGGAATGGAGAGTTTTACCATAGGTAGTGGCCACATGTCACTCTGTCATTTGAGAAGATTTTTGCAACTTGTCTCCCTCCAATTGGAGAGGATTTCTCCTTGCTCTCCAAGATAACCAAGGTGGCTCTTTTAGGTTAAATTTTCAGCGCATTTTGAGATACCCTAGCCTATAAATAGAGGTGCTCTCCATCATGCAATCACCTTTGATTTAGAGTAAAGTTAAGCTGCCATTTTTGTGCTATACTACTCTTTTAAGGTCACCCTAGGCTAGAGAAACCCAAGTGGCCTCTAGCCACCTTCCTCCAAGAGTTGGCCCAACCTCTCTTAGAGAACCCTTAACACATCTTCCCTCATTATACAACTCATCAAAACCATGAGCTATCAACACCTTCACCACCACCAAATTCCGCAATCTTTTTCCATGAACTTATGCCTTGATTTGTTTCTAGATTTGGCTTGTCCTAGCTAGAGCATTTGCCATCAATAACCCACGCCTAACTTGAGTGTCGGAGTGCCTTTTGCAGGTACATCCCCCATCTACTGGTGAAGGAGAATGAACGGTGCGAGCAGAAGGAGAGTGAACGGTCGCAATTACAGGAAAGCGAGCGGCGAAGGCAACTAAAGGTGACAAAGATGTGTCAGCAACGTTAGTTTCTCGATCCCACACATCCATACTAAAACATTTCCATACTGAAACATTCTTGAAGTCTCGGGTATGCTCTAAAACAATAGGCTTGCCCATCTCCTCCTTTAGCTCTTTGTCTTCAGCGTTGTCTGGCGTAGAGTGTCCCTCTCTGTCTCCAATGCAACAATGGCATTCTTCTGGTCAAAGGCCTCCTTCCTCAGCACTTCCAACTCAGTAGTAAGCTGATGGCGTGCTTTCTTCATCTCAGTGCCGGACCTTTGCAGATTTCCCATCAATATACGAGCTTCAGCCATCATCTATTCAAATTCTTTTTGTTTCTGCTCACATTGAGAGTGAGCAGCTACAACTTTGTTTAACTGATTCTTAACCCGTTCCAGCTCAGTCGTCAGGATCCCCCTATCAGAAGCATATGCTAGATGCCAGGTAGCCATTGTTGCTCGGTATGTAAGCTCCATGGCGGTATCAACCATCTGCTGTTCGGTCATACCTTCGATCACTTTCTTCTTAGTTTCATCAAGATTAAAGTCAATCTTATGCCCGATATTGAAGGTCGGGCCCTACATTCTACCTGGAATGGGGCGATCAGTTGGCTCTTGGGAATCCTTGATTTCTTTGAAGTATTTGACTTCTCTGTTTATTGACCTCCTTTGCGATTCCTTACAAACGGGCACTCCTCAACGACGGTCACGTCAGGAGATGATGGCCGATCGGTCTGTTGCGGAATAGCGGCCTTCTCAACAATGCGGTCAAGATGCTCAGAGATTCCAATTCATCAATAGTCATTTTATCTTCTGACCAAGAAGTAAATTTAAGAGGGTCTTGGGTCCAGTACAGGGGAAACCTAGGGCTATTGTCCTCAGTGAAGAAAAAGGGACGACCCGACTCGGTAATTGTCGCTCTAAAAAATTGATTCTTAAATCCTTTAAAAGATTGAGAATACAATTCCAAAATAGCATTCTAAGGTTCAGAAATCAGAGAAACCCAACCTCTCCTAGCGACTGGACGAGTTCTAAAGAAATACAAAAACAGGGCCGAAGTCGGTTTAATGGCCAAAGCTTGGCACATAACTCCAAAAGCTTGGATATAACCCCAACTATTAGGGTGTAACTGGGATGGAGCAACGTTTAGCGTTTTAAGTACGTCCATTTGGAAGGTGCTAAAAGGCAGCCTAACATAGATATCATAAAATAAATAGGAGTAAATGTAAAATAAATCTATAGCAGAATTCTCTTTACCGTGAAATACCTTCTCATTCCCCCCACAAGCAGTCAGTTTTATGCAAGAATTGTAACCTAGGGTTCTTAGGATAAAACTACTCTCTACCCAATCTTGTAATATGGTTCTACTACTAAACAGACTATGAAAGTCACATACGTCACGGGATGCCCAATCATAGTCACTAACATTGGAACACGACAATGATGGATTTTCCAGGTTCTCGGTGACGACGTTGCCATATAAAAAAGCTCTTTCACCACTGAGTATGGTGGTGATTTCGCGATAAACTCTGGCGGAGGAAGTTCTCGGTGCCTCGACGTTGTCGTCTTGCCCCCTTTCTTTCGCAAATGTGGGAGAACAATCTAAAACAGTTCATGGATTCATGGTTACCTAAAAGCAAACACGAGAGTAAAGGCTAGAGGATTTGGGGGAGAAGGAAGATGGCGCAGAAATGACAAGTGACGGTTGAGTAAACCAAGGTTTTAAAAAAAGTCTTCGCATTAATGAGAGGAAACTAACATAACCGCAGGCAATATGCACCATAGGATCAAGATGATCTTACGGCTCTGCTTTCAGGACTCTACAACTGCCTCAAAGGCGGGAAAACCTAAATGATTATTTGGAAATGAAACGACATCATAAAACGGTGTGCAACACGAAATCCTCACAACGAGCGTCATTCTGAAGTCCTATGTTAACCTGACCATACAAACCAAACGGTTAACTCGGACTTGGGGGGCATTATATATGGTACGGTATCTAGACCAAACGGTTAGCATCCAAGACTGATCGGTCTATCCACTGTAGCAGCGCTGGTCAACACCAAGTCAAATCAGGCTAAGTGATGTTGGGCCACAGTTGGGCCAACATTTAAGTTTATCGGGCTAATAGTCCAGCAGAAAGCAAAATAATCATAGATATCTGATTAAAGATATCGATAAAGATATTGATAAAGCTGTTTATGATCAACCAACCGAATTTTAAGGTAAACCAGGTAAACCGTTTAAGGTAAGTTTGTTTATATTTTATATAATAACCTATAAATACAGAGTCAAGGAAAAAAGTCAGGTACGTTTCATTCACACTCAGAAATACTTCCTGGTGATAACAAAATCACATTCTTGAGACTAAAGCTCCATAACCCACGCCTAACTTGAGTGTCAGAGTGTGTTTTGGAGGTATATCCCCCATCTACTGGTGAAGAAAAACGAACGGTGCAAGCAGGAGGAGAGCAAACAGTCGCAATTGCAGGAAAGCGAGCGACGGAGGCAACTAAAGGTGACAAAGACGCGTCAGCAAGATTAGTCTCTCGATCCCAAACATTCGTACTGAAACACTAGTCTTTAATATATAGTTGATATTTGTGTTAAATAGTTTCTTTCTTCTTCTTCTCCTATCTCTATTCTTTTTCTTCGTAATTTAGTCAATTTAAATTACAAATTTTAAAACATATTATTTTCAAATATACGGTTGAATTTAGAATAATATCAAACACAATTCATATTAAACTATAAAATAATTTTTAATTATTAAAATAAAAACATTAATAAACTATAAAATAATTTTCTAAAACATATTTTTATTATGCAAATAATATTTTATTATGAATAATTATTTAACTTTAAAAAATAGTTACTAAAAAGATCAAATTAAAAATATTTTTTACTATAAACAATTATTTGAATTTAAAAATTAAGTATTAAAAGAGTAAACCTAAAAAAATATATACAATACAAAACAATCTCCTGTATTAATATATATATATATATATATATATATATATATAGATAGATATAGATATAGATATAGATATAGATAGAAGTTCAACTTAATTTAACCTTAGCACTTATAAAATAATTAAATCATTGACACTTTTAAATCCAACAAAAATTGTGACGTTAGCCCTTCAAAAAAATCCCTAAACTAATTCAAATCCTTTCAAAACTTTATTGAAATAAGGTTTTATTATACCTTAATTTTTTTTCTCTTCATTATGTCATTAGAACTTTTAGCTCTCAATAATATCTTGAGATATCTTTAAAGATTTTGTAAAGAAACTTTTTCATTGTTAAAAAATATTACTTTTGTGAATCACGAATTCTAGAAATTATGATTTGTTTCAAGTTATCGTTTTATATATTTGGAACGTAATTCACGGAATGTTAACATAGGAAAATCATTTCTTGACATGCTTTAAAATATGTTTGGTTAATTTTTTATATTCCAATAATGTCTTTCTAAATTACATATTAATTAAATTAGAAAATGAATAGGGGTTAGAAAAATATTCATTTATTTCTATGAGACTATTACTTGCCCACCCTTGAGAATAAAATATGCACAATTAGGGAATAAAATATGCACAATTAGGATATCTAAGTTTCCTAAAAATATATTAAAAAGTATTTTTTATAAATTTTTAATAAACATAAAGGTAGACATTCTTAAGGTAAAAGATGAAAACATTCCATAAATATATCTAAGCTTAGAAATCAATTTAATGAATGGTTTATACGTAATTCTTAGTTCGTTCTTGAATAAGTTTCCCTTTTAGAAAACCTCCAAATGAGGGTAAAAAAAAAAAGTTTCAGCTCTTAAAGTCTTTGAAGTCCTTAATGAAATGTAATTATATTTTAACTTTGTACATTCTTTTAAAGTTTGAACAAAAAATTCATAAGCTCTGACATTAACATGCTTGAAGAGAGTTTTGAGGGTTGAGTTTTTTTAGCCCCTCATTTGGTGACTCTAAAAAAGAGACTTATTTAAGGTAAATTAAGACTTATCCATAGATCATTAGCCAAATTGACACTTTTAATAACATGATTGTTAGTTTGTATTGTTATTGTTTAAATATCTTTACAAAATAAAGATTTTTATTAAATTTTAATTCCTTCTAAATTTGTGTATCATAAAAAATTATTTTACTAAGTGTCTCGAATGTTATATATTTTTCAAATAAATGAAATCAGTATAGTAAATAGTGTTGTGACTAATTAGATTTTCAATTTTAAGCATAATATTATGAACTTGTACAATGAGATAATGAAAAATCAAATCAACTAAGTGGACACATAACAAGAATATTTAGTACAAGGGTTTCACAATTTCATATATTGTATGTTGTTTTGCTTGAGAACAAAAATTTAAGTAGTTTTAAAGATTTAATTAAAAAATATAAAAAAAATAGCACTCAATATATAAAAGTTTATAATAATAACTCAATTAAAAATACTCGTTAAATATGAAAATATTTTTTATTTTTCATGTACAAACATGTAATCAGTGACCATAAACTATGCAAAATAACCATTAGATTACTCATAATTAATGAAAAAATTAAATGAAAATTCAATTAAAAATAAAAAAAATTGAATATTAATGAAAATCAATTTTTAATAAAAATTTAATTAAAAGTAACAAAATTTACAGAATTTAAATTTAAATAAAAATATTTGTAGAAAGTAAATCAAGTATAGTAGTATACATACTTTTTAAACACTCAGAATAAGAAAAAGAAAAAAATAATTGTACCAGACGCACTCTGACATTCTTTAGTCCTATCAAATAAACTGAGTTTGAGATCAAATAGTTCAAATACTCAAAATAAAATCAAAATGAAAAAAAAAAAGAAAGAGAGAGAGAAGAAGAAAGCATTCAAGAAGCAAGATTGAAAAGTTCAGCAAAAGGATTAACACGTGGAACTAATTCTTGAAAATTGGCAATTGAGAAGTTCGCCAGTTTTGAGTTTGATGACGAAAAGTACTCTTTTTATCCATGATGATGAATGCACTCACTTAAGGGCTCATTTCCAAATAAAATATCAATTACCATAAAGGTAATATTTCAATGAAAAAGGTAATATTTTTCACAAAAGGTAATATTTTTTAACAATGAAAAAGTTTCTTTACAAAATCTTTAAATATATCTCAAGATCTTATTGAAAGCTAAAAGTTCTAATGACATAATGAAGAGAAAAACAATTAAGGTATAATAAAACCTTATTTCAATAAAGTTTTGAAAGGATTTGAATTAGTTTAGGGATTTTCTTGAAGGGCTAACGTCACAAATTCTTTTGGATTTAAAGGTGTCAATAATTTAATTATTTTATAAGTGCTAAAGTTAAATTAAGTTGAACTTCTAGTTATTTAAATGTTAATACCATGTCAAAGATAATCTCTTTGAAAAGTAAATGGATTAATCAAACGAGATAATTAATGTTAATAAATGGATTAATCCAAATAAATGTACCGAAGTATAATAATGAATAACAGTTCAAAAAACACATGATAATTTCAAGAGAAGTGGAGAGTTTTTTGTTTTTCAATTTGTTCGGTAATGTAGTACAAATGATCATCGTGTTTCTCACAATAACATGCACAACACACGTAGAAGATACAGTTTATGTACCATGCTAATTGAATTTTTTAAAAAAATGACAAAACTTTTAGTTGACATTATGATAACATTTATTAATAAAACAAAATTATTGAGAAAGGTATCAAGGAAAACAAAATGGTTTTCAACACTAGCATGTACCAATAACTTAATGAGTTAGGTGCATCTACCTTGAAGTAAAGGTAAGAAAATAATATGGGAAACTAAAAAAAATATGTATATTTTTGTTTCCTATAACTTTTCCCACTTTTTGGGTTTTTTTTTTTCTAATATTTCTCTCTCTTTACATATTTTGTTTTTCTTTAACTTTTCACTCTTCCCTTTTTTACAAATTCTTTTCTTTTCCTTGAACTTTTTTCTATTTCCATCATTCTATACCTCATTTTTAGAATCTAATCACATATTGGAAGTAGTTGAAAAACTATGAATTGTTTGATCATATTTTTAAATAAAATAAGTTATATTTTTACTTTAAAGACTCTTTGTTATCTTTTTTTTCTTATGAATTTGTCATCAATTTTGGTAGAGAAAAGTGATTTTCTTAACTTGATTAAGTTCATGCTAAAATTTTATTATTTTTTAATACTTTACTCTAAGTACTTCAATTTTGAATAATTTTATTGCTTGCATTCGAAGTTGCTTTGAGGAAAGAAATTTGAGGTAAGGGCAAATATTTTTTTTTTTATAGAACCTTAAAAAAATGATTTGGATGTTAAGGTAACTTAGTCACTAGATTTTGGTTTCTATGCTGTAATTGTATTTTGTTTGAAAACTTTTTGAATGTTTGAAATTGAATGTTCTTGAGTTTTGTTTAACAAATAATTGTTTTGAAATGTTTTAAATTAGATACTTTTGTTGAGAAGTTGATATAGTGACTATATATACATGTCAAGATATATAGTTTCTTAATGAGTTTTGAAAAGGGTTTGGATGAGTAGAGTTAGTTCTCATAGGTTTTTATATGTTAGTTAATGAATTTGATATAAATGGATGTACACACATTGAGTTGAATGATCAAGGTTGAATTGAAATGAGGAAGGATGATGTTTAAGAAAATTATGATTTTTATTGATCATTTTTTATTATTTAAAACGTTGTATTGTTAAAATTTTTATTGAACAAGGAAAAAGATGTTTTGGCAAAATTTTTTTGACAACATTTTGATACAACACACGTCAATTTTTCACTGGTTCATTATTTATTTATTATTGTACAGATGTATTCTAAACCTAATGAAAAAATGACACATGTGCTGTGTCAAATGTTGTAAAAAAAAATCTATGCTAAAGTATCATTGTCTTTTGAACAAAACCTTTGCAAATAAAATTGATTCTACTGCATCAAATTAATTTTTATGATATTTTCATTGAAGTGAAAATAAAACATAAATCCAAGCCTAGCTCTTGGCCCTATTTCTGTTGAAGTGAAGGATTTTCCGCTTAAGCAAAAATAACACTTCAATTCAACTTTGATTTTCACCCTAGTTTTGCTCAAACAAATAATTTTTCACTTAAGCAAAATTAACACTACAACTCAATTTCTGATTTGGCCAAATTTTTACTAAAGCGAAGAAATGCTAGCTTAAGTGAGCCAATTTTTTTCTCAAGATAAAATATTTGTATTTTTTTTGTTTACATTGTGTGGGTGTCGCACCCCATGCAAATTTAATGTGCATAAAGAATGCAGTATAGACTAGGAAGTGACTCCTAGGTCGTCTCTCAAGGACAAAACTACGGTTCGAGAATTAGGTCTAACACATAGTGGGGGGGAGGGGGGTTGGTGAAAAAGTTTGTGAATGCGGATGAACTTTAAACAAAACACGAATGCAAACAGAAATGAAAAAAACATAAATGTAAAAACAGAATCAAATACAGAATGAAAACGGTTGGTCATTAACTTAATTACTATGCTTCCTATCCCAGATTAACGACAAGTACATATTACTCTAATCCAAATCCAACACGAATCACCCAACTAAGCGAAGGATAATTCGATTTTCAGAATTGCAAACTAGGCGAATGCAATGCACAAATTTAATCAGTCATTCACCATACAGTCTAATCAACTAAGCGAAGATTAAACACCGATTAGGCAACTAAGCGTATACTTAATCGCTGGCACACAACAGATTAAATATTGAGCTAAATTAGAGCAGCAATATGATAATTAAAGTGCAGAAGTCTCATGAATAAACTACTCTAACCTCTAATCCAGCACAGCTAACCGACTAAGCGAAGGCTAATCATGCTATCATAATTACGAACTAAGCGAACGCAATACACCTATTCCATCCTATGTATTCTATACAGATTGATCAACTAAGCGAAGATGCAATCAACAACTAGGCAACTAAGCGTGTACCCATTGCAAGAACACAGTCAGATTTCATAGAGTGTCAGGCAGAGCAGAATAAACATAAAGACAGTCCAATCAATATCAAAGAAGCAATGTAATTTTATTAACAACCAACCAACTAACCTAAACTAACATGAAAACGAAATTAACACACTCGAACAGAACAAGCAACATAGTGAACTTAAATAGTAAATTAACTGTCCTAAAACAAGATGTATAAACTAATTACAATACAACGGCTAATTAAAACATTATAAGGCATATTGTGGGCACGCACCAATGCAAATCCATCACGGAAGCAGTACAAGAAAAAGAAACATGCGTGAACAACAATAAGATAAACTCAACTTGCAAAGAAAGTGACAATAATAAACGTTGAAAAACACAAAATGATTAATCATTGAAATTACTTTGAAACATTAAATGTATTCACCATGTAGAATGCATAATTCCTTCTAGATCTAAGCATTAAGATAAAATAACTTTAGACTCTCCTTTCCAGCACATCACCGTAAGTTCTCTCAAAGAAAAGAATTGAAAATATGGCAAGAGCTTTCCATCCATACCGCCACACCACTGCAGCTTCTACTAGAAAAATGCAAGTTTAATCTTCTTCTCGGTCCCAACAAAAAGGAAAAGAAATAAAATATGATTCAAGCCCATGATGAAACAGAACTTCTTTCATTGCTTAAGCTTCCGAATAATAAAAACCAAAATGAAAACCCCTCCTGCAGTATTCCGAAAATGAAAAACCAAAATAAACGCAATAAAGTTTTTTCTCCACTGTGTTCATCCAGTAATCTACTGTTGAAGTATTTTTAAAATTGTTTGCATTGTTGTTTGTTGTTTGGTAACTTTGGCTGCTGGAATTCTCCCTGGACCATGCTATAACACCCACACACTCTTAAGAAATGAATCAAAGCTTCAAATCAAGGCTTAGAGGTGTTAAACCGTGGCTGTCCAGAGGCTTGTGCAAGCAATTCTTCTTCAAATAACAACAATGCTATTGGAGGTCTTCAACAAGTAGGTGTCCTTATTTCATTTTGCTTGCTGTACTAGCTTATATTCCTTGTCTTAGCTGGCTTAAATGTTTCTTTTCTTTCTTGTTAGCTTTGCTTTGAGTCATATGTTTGTTCCTCTTTAGGAGTTTTCTAGAAAAATATTTTTGAAATTGCATAGCTAAGAGTCATTTTTGCATCTCCATGCTTGTATATGTTGAATTGAGTTTGATCACCATATAGGATTTAAGTAGTGAACTTTGCTTGTATGTTTTGTATCAGTAGAGGAATTTCACAATTCCAATTATCATTGTCATTGATAGGAAATAATATATTTGATTATATTTTACCTTATTTAGTTTCTACATAATTGATTCTGTCTTGAATAATTGATATATTCTTTCCTTAATTATTGTATGTTAATTATTGTACGCTGGTTATGTACATTCTATATATTGTACGCTGGTTATTCTTTCAAGATCAATAAAAACACATTTGTTACAATTCTTACATGGCATCAGACTAATTTCGATCCTTCCTTACCCTTTCTTCTTTTTTTTCTTCCCTATGGCTAATAATGATGGTGTTTTTTCCTTTAACACCATGATCCACATGTTAAACATACGCCTCACCTCAACCAATTTCATTCTTTGGCGTCGTCAGCTCCTTCCTCTTCTCGAAGGACAGGCTCTTTATGGTCATATTGATGGCTCAATCATAACTCCTCCTGCGAAATTGCCTGCTATTGATGGATCTTTGACGGTTCCTAATCCAACCTTTATCACATGGAAACAACAAGATCAAAGACTTGTAAGTCTTCTTCAGGCCTCCCTTACTGAAGAGACTCTAGCTGAAATACTGCACTGTGACACTGCACAACAGATCTGGACTACTCTTGAATCTCTCTATGGTGGTGACTCCAAGCAAAGAGAAATTGGGATCAGAGATCAACTCTTGCACCTTACAAAAGGCTCATCCACTGTTAGGGAATTCTCCAAAACATTTCGAGGCTTATGTGATCAACTTAGCCTTATGGGTAGACCAGTGGATGATTTAGATAAATTACACTAGTTTTTACGGGGTTTAGGTCCCACTTTCACTAGCTTTGGTGCATCTCAATTAGCCATGCGACCACTGCCTGTTTTTCGTGATCTTCTTTCTGCTGCCGAGAGTTTTGAAATGTATTTACATTCCGTTGAATCTACTCCCTCTCAAGCTGCGTTTAATATAACTACTCAACGTTCCTCTCAATCATCCAATACACGTTTTCAATCTGTGTCGCGTTCTTTCTCAAATGACAAAACAGGTCGTGGTTACCAATACTCAGGTCGTGGTGATCGTGGCAGAGGACGTCGTCCTATCCATTGCCAAATCTACCGAAGAGAAGGTCATTATGCCACATCTTGCCATCAACGTTATGCAGGTGGCCCACCTCAATCTGCAAATCTTGCTGAATCATTTGCGAATTCTTGCACTCTATCAAATGCAAACCAGTCTGATTGATACCTCGATACTAGAGCTTCAGCACACATGACAGCAAAATCATCTAATTTAGACTCAATTGAGCCTTATTATGGTAATCACACTGTTACTGTTGGAAATGGTAATGCTCTCCCCATTTGCCATATTGGATCTCATCGTTTGACAAATGATTTAAACCTTCTTGATATTCTTGTTGTGCTTGGCCTCCAAAAGAATCTCATTTCAATTAGCAAACTTACACGTGACTTTTCTGTGGATGCTATATTTACTGACACATCTTTTCTGCTTCAGCAAAGGGGTACAAAGGAAATTCTAGCAAAAGGGAGGCGTGAGCACAACTTATATGTATTGGAGCATGGTCAAAATGCCTTTGTTTCTGTTTTAAATTCCAATAAGCTACGAGGATCATTTGAATTATGGCATTATCGTTTGGGTCATGTTCACTTTGATACTATTTCCCATTTAAGAAAAAGAGGTCTTTTGTCTTTATCTTCTATTTTACCAACTCCTTCCATTTGTGGCTCTTGTGAATTAGCTAAAAGCAAAAGATTACCTTATTCCCTAAATGAGAAACGTGCATCGCATGTGCTGGATTTAATTCATTGTGATTTATGGGGACCTGCTCCCATTTGTTCAAAATTTGGTTTTCGATATTATGTGATTTTCATTGATGACTATTCCAGATTCACTTGGTTATATCCAATGCGCCTGAAATCTGATTTTTATGATGTATTTGTCCAGTTCAAGAAATTTGTTGAAAATCAGTTTCATACAATTATAAAAACTTTCCACAGTGATGGTGGCACCGAATTCAACAATAACAAAGTCAAGACCTTGCTAAATGAAACTGACATTCTTCATCTTATGTCTTGCCCTCATACATCTGAACGCAAACATCGTCACATCACTGAAACGGGCCTTGCAATGCTTTTTCATTCACATCTCCCTACTCATTATTGCTACATGCTTTTTGTTGTGCTGTTTATGTCATAAATCGGTTACCGACCACTCTTCTAAATGGTGTTTCTCCATTTGAGACCTTATATAATACTCCTCCTAATTATGCACACTTTCATCCTTTTGGCTGTCGGGTTTATCCTTGTCTCCATGACTATGCCACTAACAAATTGTCTCCTCGTAGTGCACCTTGTATTTTTCTTGGATACAACAGCAACCATAAAGGATTTCAATGTTTGGATCCTTCAACCTCCCGGTTATACATAACAAGACATGCCAAGTTTGATGAACTTTATTTTCCGTGTTCAAAAACAGCAACTATATCTCCACTTTCCGGATTGGGTTTTTCTTCATTTGCTGAACCAGCCTCAACACCTGAAATTCCTGCTTCAGCTCGTGCACCAGCTTCTTCTTTGCCACTATCCAAGGAAACTGTTCACTCACCAACCACACCTTGTGGTGTATGTCCTGATGAAGATACTCCTTCAACTATTGTTTCCATGCCTGATACTCAACCACAAATACACCGTAGTGTCCAGTCTACTCATCCTATGGTCACACGCGCCAAATCAGGTATTTTTAGGCCTTGTCATTTTGCTGACATTACCACCTACCAACCATCTTCTCTTCTTTATGCTCTGCTAACCACTTCTATACCCAAAGGGTTCAAATCCGCTGCCAAACATCCTGGTTGGTTGAATGCTATGCATAAAGAGCTCCTGGCCCTACACTCCAACAATACTTGGGATCTTGTCCCACGCCCATCCAACACCAACATTGTAGGATCCAAATGGGTGTTTCGCACCAAATATCTTTCAGATGGGTCAATTGACAAATTAAACGCACGGTTGGTTGCACAAGGCTTCACTCAAACACCTGGTCTTGACTATGATCACACCTTCAGTCCTGTTGTTAAAGGTGCCACGATTCGTGTCATTCTCACTCTTGCAGTAATGAATAATTGGCCTCTTCATCAATTGGATGTCAACAATGCATTCTTGAATGGGCACCTGACACATCCTGTCTATATGGAACAACCTCCTGAGTTCGTTGATCCTCGATACCCAAATCATGTTTGTCGACTTCGGAAAGCTCTTTATAGCCTCAAACAGGCCCCTCTTGCATGGTTTCAGCGATTCAGCTCGTTTTTGCTCAGTCTTGGGTTCCTCGGAAGCTAGGCAGATCCATCTTTATTTGTCTACCACAACACTACTGCCACTCTATATATACTTGTTTGTGTTGATGACATAATTTTGATAAGGAATAATAATTCTTTACTTCAAAAACTTTTGGCAAGGTTCAAAACTGAGTTTGCTATCAAGGATTTAGGTCATCTAAATTACTTTCTTAGTCTCGAGGTCCACTACACTACCAATGATGTCTTTCTTAGCCAGACCAAATATGCTTAAGACATTTTATCTAGGGCCCATATGTTGGATGCAAAACCGATAGCCACACCTCTCCAACCTCATATTCAACTGACAACCACAGGAGATCCATTCTCTGATCCCACTCAATATCGCTCTCTCGTTGGTGCACTCCAGTGTCTCACTATAACTCGTCCTGACTTGTCCTACGCTGTAAATTTGGTTAGTCAGTCTCTTCAAGCTCCAACAAATGATCACTTTCAAGCAGTTAAACGCATCCTTCGATATATCAAGGGCACCATGTCCTATGGCCTATCCTTCACCCGTGGAGCTTCCCTTAATGTTCTTGGATACTCGGATGCTGATTGGGCTCAATGTATTGAGACTAGGCGATCTACCTATGGTTATTCCATCTTCTTAGGCGAAAATCTCGTCTCATGGAGTGCTAAGAAACAACCAACTGTAGCTCGATCAAGTTGTGAATCAGAATATAGAGCCATGGCTAATGCAGCAGCTGAACTAATATGGATTACTCATCTTCTACATGATCTGCAGATCTCCTATCAAGCGCCAACTCTTCTTTGTGACAACAAGAGTGCTATATTCCTCTCCCAAAATCCGATGGCTCACAAATGCGCTAAACATATTGATATTGATTATCACTTTGTTCGAGAGCTTGTTCTATCTAACAAACTCATCACTCAATTCATTCCTTCTGATCTCTAGCTAGCCGACATATTCACTAAAAGTCTGCCTCGACCATTGTTCCAGTTCTTCAGAGCTAAGCTTCACATTGGACCAAATCCCACGCTTTGCTTGAGGGGGATGATAGGAAATAATATATTTGATTATAGTTTACCTTATTTAGTTTCTACATAATTGATTCTGTCTTGAATAATTGATATATTCTTTCCTTAATTATTGTGCGTTAATTATTGTACGCTGGTTATGTACATTCTATATATTGTACGCTGGTTATTCTTTCAAGATCAATAAAAACAAATTTGTTACAATTCTTACAGTCATCAAACACACTTTCCCATTTAAATACTTCTTGGCCGAGATACCAAATGTCCACTGCTGCGTGCTTTAAAATTTTTTTTCCAATCAATTTCACTGCTGTTTGCAAGTGTGTGAGTTCTGTCCGAGCCTTGCCTATTGTTTCTAGTGTGTTTGATCATTCAATTACAGCCTCTTTTATCATCAAAACATACAGAATATATAGGTTTGAAGTTTTCCAAAATTATTTCCATCATTGCTAGATCTTACTCTTCATATATGCATAGTATGTTGACGTGATTTACCTCTTAGTTGTGTTAATTTTGTTTGCTGCTATCTTCTTCATGTGCCACTGTTTTGACTCTTAATTCTTTGTTGTTTTGTCATCTCTTAATCTTTAGATTACTGCCACTTTTTTCTGTCCCAAGTTTATTGCTTTCTAGATTCTGTTTTTCAATATTTGTCTTGTGGTTTTCTTCCATTTTTGGCTTCTAAAGTGTATGTTGTCTTGGTTTGGTTCCTTTTTGTGTTGAGGTTGGATTGTACATATTTCCATTTGCTTTAGCCTTGAGTTGGTACTCTCAAATTTGGACTTGTGAGACTCCTTACTATTTTGAAAGAAGAAGGCAAATGAAGGAGTGATCTTGTTTTTCTTTCACCATAAAAAAACCGTGAGTCTTGAACCATAATTTCTTGGTGTTTTGGAGTGAACCATTGCTATTTGCGCCACTTTTCAGCTGCTGTTTTAACGCTTATTCTAACCTATTTTGTGTGTTAGTTTTTGTTGTTGTTTGCATTAAAGATGTCTGCATGTTCAAGCCGTGCATCCTCCAATGGAGCTAGCCACCATGGAAGTGCTTCTAGCAAATTTGATTTGATGAAGGCCTTTCAACAAATGCAACATCAACTTGATTCCTTTCAACATATGCAACATCAACTTGATGCCATTAGCAAACGGTTGGACCAAGACGTAAAGGCCAAAGAGAAGATTTCTCATGATCATGGTTCTTCCAAGAAAAAGCAAGAAGACAAAGCTTTGGATCCAAACCTTGCAATGCCGAAGTTGAATTTGCCAACTTTCAAAGGAGAGGCCGATCCTAGAGTATTTTTAGATTGGATAGTTAAAGTAGATCATATTTTTGACTTGTATAGTGTAGATGGACTTTTGCGTGTAAAGTTAGCTACTTTAGCCTTATAAGGATACGCCATGCAATGGCTACTTAGGATGAACATTACCACCAGGGGCTCACCCGCGAGCTCTTGGGAACATTTTTGGTGCATGTTGTACCAACGCTTCGTACCTCCATACTACCATAGGGACCTCCTGATTAAGCTCCAACGACTTACTCAGGGTAGACGAAGTGTGGAGGAGTACGCGCATGAGCTCGAAGTGCTCTTATACCATACTAACACAAATGAAACTGACTCTGCGAAAATAGCAAGATTTATTAGCAGTCTCAACAGAAACATCCAAGATGTTGTGGAGCTCCATGATGATGAGGACTTAGATGTTGTGGTACATCGGGCTATGAAAGTCGAAAGACAAATTTTAGGAAAAGAGTCCTACCGCAACAAATTTTCAAGCTCTTCAAAAGACAATTTTTACAAGAGCTCATCATCAAGGGACAAGGACAAGGATGTTTCTAGAGAGATTACTCATAAATCTCGCCCATCATCTACTAACTCCGCGCCTTCTTCTTCTAAACCTAAGTCACCGACGCGACCTAGTCAAGTAAAATGTTTTAAGTGCTTAGGTCATGGTCACATTGCATCTGCATGCCCAAACAAGAGGGCAATGTGCATTCGAGGAGAAGAGGTTGTCACCAATTACTTTCCTCCTTCTTCACCTTCACACACTTCTCACTCTTCTTCTTCCTCTAGTGAAGATGAATGCAAGGTTCCATATGATGAACACAACTCAAAGAGAAAACATTTTTCACACTAGATGTCTTATAGCTAGCAAGGTTTGTTCCATGATTATGGATGGGGGAAGTTGCACTAATGTGGCTAGCACTCGTGTAGTGGAAAAGCTTAAGTTGCCCACTATTGTGCATGCCAAGCCCTATAAGCTTTAATGGTTAAGTGAGGAGGGTGAAATCTTGGTAAACAAACAAGTCCACATTTCCTTTTCTATTGGCAAATATCAAGATGAGGTTTTTTGTGATGTTGTACCCATGGAAGCAACTCACATTCTATTAGGAAGACCATGTCAATTTGATAGAAATGTTCAACATGATGGTCTTACTAATAGGATGACGTTTACTTACCAAGGGCGCAAGGTCATATTAAAACCTCTCAATCCAAAGGAAATACATGAGGACCATCTCATCATGAAATCCAAGAGAGGTGAAGAAAAGGAGAAGGTCAAGCTTAATTGTCTCATCTCTCATAAAGAGACCCTTCAAGATAGAAAAAAGGATAGAGAAACAGAAGAAAGGAAAATAAGGGAAGAAAAAGAAATAGAAGAAAATGATAGGAAAGAAAAAGAGGAGAAAATAAACAAAGAAAAAGAAGAAATTGTGAGAAAAAAGGAGAAGGCAAATGTCCTAGCCACAAAGGAAGTGTTACTGAAGGCACCTTCCTCTCCCATCATCCAAATGAATCCAAACCATGACAGGGGAGTTTTTCCATTCTTCCACTTTTCTCCAATTATTATGCTTTCTTCTCTTCCTAAATTTTTTTGTGAAAATATCCCACCTTTCTCATCTCTTATGAACACTTCTTCGCACACCATTTCTAAACCACATCTTGAGTTAATGTTTTCTTTTTTACACTTTACTAAAGACAAAAATAAAAGTTTTTCTAAAGAAAGATTTTTAATTTTCACTAAGAAAATAAATCCCATTTCAAAGACTCATTCTTTAAATATTCCTTTTCTATATACATTGTTTGGTAAACATCAATTCATTCACAAAATGTTTGATGTTTTTTGCAAGTTAACATTTGATCCAGGAGGACTTTCTTTGCATTATAAAAACAAATAAATTATTAATCTTTCTTTGTTGCAGGTTTTTTTTTCCAGATGCGAGGTCAAATCCTCTCCAACTTGGGGGGGATGATGTGATCATAGATAGGGCAAGTGATGAAGAGAATAAAAGGATGACAAGAAGTATACACGTTTGTACAAAAAGAATAGTGTAGGTTTCATGGGCTTGTATTTTGCCTCTTTTGCTTTCTTTTCATTTCTAGTGAGGAAACATTTATAAACTCTTCATTTTCCTTTAGTGCAAGAAATGTGGGACTTCACATAGCTTGGACTTAAAAGAAAAGAAGAGTAAGTCGTTTTCCATAGCTTGTAGTGCAAGTAATCTTAGCTAGCTTTCATTCTTGAACTTTAGGTTGCTAGGAAGCTTATAAAGCCTTTTGGAATGAGAGAATTAAGCAATGTGGGGCTAAGAATGGCCTACGGACGCTGCTGGTCACACTTGGCATTCAAGTCCCACATCTCTTAAATCTTTTCATCCAAAGCTCTCCAAAAACTATAAATAGCAACCTAGGGGGACTCCTTGTAGACACCTTTGAATAAATTGAATTCTTGAGTTGAATTGCAAATTTGCATTCCTCTTTTGAGATAGTTTTCTGTTTCTTTAGTCCCTTTTTGGGCAGACCTTATCTTGCACAAAACGAGTGACGGTCCTCCTTTGGCACTTATCTTGGAGCCTCCTTCAAGTGGCGTGTCTTCAAGTCATAAGTTTCCCTTCTTTACTCTTTTCCACTTTTATTTTTTGTCCATTCTCTTGTATGTCATTTAGTATATTCTCTCTAGGTATGCACTTCCATATCAACTAAGTAGTGGGAGTGTTGTGATAATCAATATATTGCAAAAGAATATAACTTATGTGGTTTCAATAGAGTATAAAAACTACATAACTGTTTTCCCTTTTTTACGCAACAAGAAAATTATTACAACCAATTTTTAAATGTTGCACATCTTATTCCACAAGTCAAGAGATATTTTCACTCATTTATGCCCCTCTTACACCTATAAATAAGTGCTCTTTCTCACCTCTAGAAAGACAACACACATATATCTTCTTTCACTTTCACTTATTATTTTCTATTCTCTTTATCTTTGATCTTGGGTTTATATTTACTCTTTAAAAGAGTTCTTCTTGCTAGTTTTGAATTCCTAAATATAGAGACATTCTTGTTGTACCCCAGGGGATTTGCACATATACTATGGATAAATCCTTAAGGACAATGATCATTCATGTCTTAGGAAATCCATTTTAGCTATATTCTTATCAAACAACAATCTTAAGGATTTAGTCTTCTCAGAAGCATTTGAAGGACCACTTGGAAGATTTCCAATAACAATAATAATTGTTGCGACAAAGGCATTGGTTCCGAACGGTGCCTCTTAACAACCTCGCGATGTGGTGCTCCCTAGCGAGGCTTGACGTGCATGAGCATCTTAATGAAGTTGTTGGAAGAAGCCCACTAAAACTTTGCCAACAAATATGAGTTGTGATGACTACAATAGAGGGTTCTAGGGGAGATTTTAGAGGCTACGCGTGGCGTCCCCTGTCGGTGAGGTCCCACTATGACAAAAAAGACTATTGATGCAGGGGTTGTGTGAAATGGCATGAAAGCATGATATGATTACAACAACTGACGGGCAATTGAGGTGAAGATCGAGAAGTTCAGGTACTAGAGTAGGAGCTTGGTAAGCTCGGACAACCGAGAAGGAGCTCAACAAGCTTGAGCAGCAAAGGAGGACCTCGACAAGCTCGGGCAGTCGAGCTCGGCAAGCTCCGTCAGGGAAAGTCTCTAGAACTAAGGTTTCCATAATCTTCTTTGAAATATAAGTTGTTTCTAGGTGAAGTCCATGTGATTTTAGAAGTTGGAATAATAAGGAAGGGAGATAGTATATTACTGTCCCAAAATAATACATGAGAAACTTCTTAAGAAGTTTAGAAATTATGACTTTAAACAAGTGAATATCCGTTAAAATACTAATTCTAAATTAATGGAAAATAGAGGAGAATCTATTTTTGAACCTCAGTATGCCCATATAATTGAGAGCTTACTATAGATGATGAATTTTTCTAGACTTAATATTGTTTATGCAATAGGTAGATTGAGAAGAGACACTTAATATTCTAATTAGGAATATTGAGGTGCACTTGCAAGACGTATAAGATATTTAAGAGGTTCAAGTGATTATTCCATTGAATATAATAGATACTATACTAGAGAAGTACAATGATGTTAATTGGATCTTTGATTCATATGAGAAAAAAATCCACCTGTGGTTATGTATTTACAATTGGTGGTGGAAAACTAGGAAAACAATTATTACAAGATCAATAATGAAATTTGAGTTTATTGTTCTAGAAATGACTGGTAGTGAAGTTGAGTGGTTGACAATCTTCTTAGCTAATATTCCTTTAGGAATGAAACCAACCCTTTCCGTGTCAATACATTGTGATTGCCAATCTACAATAAAAATAAGAACTACAATGGAAATAATAGACATATACGATTAATACATAATCCAATGAAGTAGTTACTAAAGAGTGAAACAATTTCCATTGATTATGTGAAGTTAGAACAAAGTCTAGTAGATCCTCTGAAAAAAAATCCTAGGAAGTGATGTGATGTGATGTGATTTTAGAAACATCGAAGGGAATGAGACTAAAGCCACTTGCAAATAAAGAAGTGAGGTAACCCAACCTTTGTGATTAGAGGTCCCATGAATAAGGTTCATTTGGGTAAAAACAAGTCACTTGTTAGTTCTAATAACACTAAATTGATTTTTAATCCATTATATCCATTCTTATGGTATATGCGAAAGTGCTAGAGATTGCTTTATTGAGAGGTTATACTTTAATTAAAATTCTATATGGTGTAAGAATTTTAGTTTAAACAAAGTTTTAATGATTTTTATATTATGGGTGATGTATGATTTGCAATATACATTGATGAAATCACCTATATCAGTGTCAAGTAGAGCTACTTGCATAGAATCTTTTCATGATCTCTAGAACACTCATGAATTCAAAATACACGTAACCTAGTAAGCTTAACTTAACAATAGAAATTATAGAAATGTATTGTGATTCATCAACCACTATTTAAAAAATCTTTTTTAAGTGTATTCTTATCAAATTATCAACAATGAGTCCATTAGATCACCTTCGTGTAATAAAAAGGTTCAAGAGGCAAAAAGGTAACTGAGGACGAAGTCGTTGTTTGTCAATATTTTTTAAGTATATACTGCAAGGTTTGTAAGAAAAAAGTGAAGGGAGGATTTTTTACAGAGGAAGTTTATAAAGATGCAAGGACTAGCTTGAGAAGGAATTGCTGATAAGAACCGTCAACTAAGGTACCAGTCTAGAGTTTCCAGCACCTAATTATGGTTCCATGATCCAACCAATCTACTTCCCAACATGTTTGATACCTTCAGGCTATTGGTACTAAACACAAATCAATTCTTTAAAAAATAATCTCTTCAAAATCAAGTCTATCAGGCTAAAATTGTTGAGAAACCTAATACATGAGAAGATGCAAATTCTATCAATATGGTTCCTGGCTTTTGGATAACTTATACTTTGGTTTTATTTGCTATGAAAATATTGATTGTTTAATTTATTTCATCACTTATTATTTTAGAGGGATTTATGAGTTATTTGGTCTTCTGTTTTATGTTCTTCAAATTTATTTGTAGTGTCTCTCATCGGTCATTGTTTTTATATTTACATTGATATAAAATAAGAACTTTCAATACTTTGTATTTTTTTTACATTTAAGAATGAATGTACCTTGTAATTTTAAATCTTAATGTGGTTAATTTTTTTAGATATTTATATTAATATATAATAAGTAAATAAAAATATTTTAATATATTTTAGGCTTTTAAAGTTTTTTGAAACTTTGACATCAAGTACGTTAAATTAATGTCGGTTGTTTTTACACAGAGGTTAGTTATAAGGTTTGTTCAACTTGTTCAGTAGACATCAATTTGTGAATTAGTTTTTAAAAAATTTTCACAATATTTTTTTATACACTGACAAAAAGTTTCAATTTTTTTTAACTGTTATAGGTATCTCAAATAAAGCTGTAAAAGATGTAAAAATTGATGAAAAATACTACGAAAAATAAAAAATAAATGATTTAAACGACGATTTTTTGAAAATCTTAGAACCCTAATCCTCTTCAGAATTTGACTATAATGCGTTTTTCATCCCATTTTCAATAACTTTTATTTTTTTTAGTGTCCTTATTCAATATTTATACCAAAAGTTATAACTTTTTAAAGTTTTTCATCGCCACAATTCTTATTAATCAAATCTTTATTTTTTTCAAAAATATTTTTAAAATTTAATTTTAAATTTTTATTTTCTTTAAGAATATTTTCAAGTTCTGATTTTAAATTTTTATTTTCTTCAAAAATATTTTCAAAATTTAATTTTAAATTTTTGAAATCCTTTTTCAATTTCTTATGAGCTTTATCTAATTTTTCTGATTCAACTATTAAAGCAGCATAAGTTTCATGCAATTCACTTTCACTAAATTGACTATAATTATCAGAATCGCTAAATATACTTACTTGGCTTCCAGCGTCGTCGTCTGCCACTAAACAGATGTTTGCCTCCTCATCAGATTCGCTCAAATCAGAAATTGTTTCGTTGTCATCATCCCATGCGATTTAGGCTTTCTTTTTCTTGACGGATTTCTTTTCCTTTATTTCTTCATTCTTCTTTTGATTTGGGCAGTCCGCTTTTAAGTGTCCCCTTTCTCCGCAACCATAACATCTATACTTTGAGGAGGATTCTTGATTTTCTTTCTTCTCGACTTTGAATCTTCCTTTATCTTTTGATTTCATGAACCTGTTGAGAGTTTTTATCATGAGTCTCAAATTTTCTTCATCTTCTGAGTCCTCATCTTCTATTTTCTTTTTCCTCCTTTCTACCTCAAATTTTAAGGCTAAATACTTTTTCTTGGTTTTGTCTTTTGCTTCTTCTTCATCTAGTCTTCCAAGGTCAAGTTCGTGCTCTCTCAACTTTCCAAATAATGCCGCCATAGTCATTGTGTTGAGATTTTGTGACTCAGAAATTGTAGTCACTTTCGGTTGCCACGACCTGTCTAAGGATTTCAAAATTTTAATATTAAGTTCATCATTTTCAAAAGACTTACCTAGTCCAATAAGATGATTAACAATGTTGGTGAAGCGTTTCTGAACGTCTGATATTGTTTCTCCTTGCTTCATCCTGAACATTTCGTATTCCTGGATCAAGGTGTTTTTTCTCGCCCTCTTTACATCATCTGTACCTTCGTGGGTTACTCTCAGCACTTCCCACATTTCTTGAGCAATCTTACAAATTGATATCCTGTAAAACTCATCAATGGTTAAGGCAGATGAAATAATATTACAAGTTTTTACATCGTTTTGAAACCTTTTCTTTTCTTCAGCAGTCCACTGAACACGGGCCTTTGGTTCTTGTAAATTGTTAGTAGGAACAGATGAACCAGATGCAATAACATCCCAAATCTCACAATCAATAGACTCAATAAAAATTTGCATTTTAACCTTCCAGAATGCATAGTTTTCACCTGTGAATAAAGGTGGTCTATTGATAGAAGCACCCTCTGCAAAAGTTTGATATGATCTTGCCAATTGAATAACTATCAAATCGAGCTCTGATACCAATTGTCAGAACTGCTGCAGCGGAATTGTTAGCGTGGAATAACAAACCAAGAAGGGGGGGGGGTGAATTGGTTATATTTCTTTTTCGTGCCTTTAATAATTTTTCTCAATTTTACTTACTAAGCAGATAATTAAAATAAAATATTAGAGTAAGGATAGAGAAAAATTGCACAGATGATGTTATCCTGGTTCAGATCACAAAGATCCTACATCCAGTCGCTTATCTCAAAAACAAGATAAACCTTTTTCCACTAACCATAAAACAATTACAAATAATAGTCACGCATAAAATTAATTTGTAAGAGTTTAGAAAACCACCTCTCTTGAAACCACAAGAGATGAACTTACACCTCCTTTGAGTCTTCACAAAGGATGACCACCTCCTTCGAATACTTCACGAAGAATGATACTCTGCCAAACACCTCCTTAGTTGCACCAAGGATGAACCAACTATTTCTCTGTCACCGTAGTAGCACTTCACAGCTTTGCAGACAAGAGTTTCTTTAGCTTCAGCAACAACACACTATTCTCAATGATTTCAAATATTTAGAGCGCAAGGGAAGAGTTTCTGTTGATGGATAAAGAGAGCCTATTTATAGACTCAGCCAAGAACTCTTCCATTCTTCGTAACTGGCCATTTAACGCTTTTAATCGATTAATATTACTGTTAATCGATTAAATGAGTACAATGGCTAGTTTTCAAAAACCAGAAAACTCCAACGACTAGTTTTAATCGATTATTCTTAGGATTAATCGATTAACTAATCGATTAAAAAAGGATTTAATCGATTATTCCCTTGCCAGTTGAGTTTTCAGCACCAGTAACGTTTTAATCGATTAATACTTGGTTTAATCGATTAAAACCGTGCATTTATGATTCTGAACAACAAATATAAAATATGAAGGTACAAGAATCAAAACCTATTACAAATCTAAGTTATAAGCAATAAACTACAATTATTACAAAAGCTTTTTATAACAAAAACAAGTCTTCAAAGGATATTCATGAATCTTGATAAATCTTGACTTGATTTGGGCATCATCAAAACTTCATCTTTTTCATTTTGCTAACAGGGTCCATATAGACAAAATCAATTATCTTTCTCTGAATGAATTAACCAAAGCACGCATAGAGTATAGAGGAAAAACCCTAACAATTAATGAACGAAGCATATATAATATAAATCAATTCAATACATGAGAGTTTCAAAGAATTACATCGTTTCCCCAACAACAATTTAAGTTTAGTTCACCATAGACATGGTGAAACTAGATGAATAATGGAAAAGAATGAAAGATAAAACCCTAAAAGTTGAAGATAGGAGCTTCCACATCCAAATCCGCCTCCAAGGGGTGAAAAGAAGTGCTTCTGCGCCTTTTTCTGTCAAAATAGGTCGTCTAAATCATTAAATAGCTCGAAATAATTACAGAAAACACAGCCTAAGCCCACTCGTCGGTGCTCAGCGCCTCAACTTAAGGCGCCCAACTTTGCGCTCAGCGCCCCTAAAAGGGCGCCCAGGTGTCACCTGCGGTACAAAAGTGGCACTCAACAATACTGGAAGGGCATTTAGGAGCCAATGCGAGACTGCTGCACTGAGGGCCTCCAAAAGGGCGCTCAAGCACCACTTGCGATTCCTCTTGATACTTTTCCAGCTCTTCTGAGTTCCAACTCCTTGCTACTTCAACTCTTCTCCCAAATCATCCCAATTCCTATTAAAACAAGGAAAACCAAGGATAAAACCAATAATTCCACCTTCAACTCTCTTATTCTCATAACTTAAGCTAAAGCATGATTTCAAGCTAGTTTCTAACTCACAAAGGGTGTTTTTAGTATCAAAATTAAGTATAAAATAACGGTATTTTCAACCGTTATCACAACCCCAAACTTAGAACTTTGCTTGTCCTCAAGCAAACAAGATGTAACTCAGCTTTCAAACAATCAATACAATGGTTCAACACATTCCAAAACTCTTTCTTTCAAGACAAATCATTACTCAAATCAACTCATCATAAAGAATTCAGTTAAGATGTACACATGCCTTGATTCAAATAACTCATCATGGTGCTCACATAATCACATAATATCCAACAGATTCTATTCTCATGAATGATCAATTAACTAAGCATAAATGTCATCACGTATTCATGGAATTACTCCTCACCAGACAAAGTGTCTGACTCAAGCACACAGGTATATATAGAGGTGTCTCCTTCACTCTACTTTTCCAATATCACATAAAACAAAATTGCCTTTCATTTAACCACAATCAAACATAGTCACAAACAAGTATCATCACAAGGACTGTCCAAGGCTTGTAACGTGGCTGGGCTAATAAAAACATTGGTTTTTCTGGATCACAAAATCCTTGAGTGCGAGTCATTCATAAATTTCTCATTCAAGTACAATATCTCTTTAAACAAACAAATCTCACTCATTCCCAACTTTCCCCTTTTTGCATTGAGCTTTTCTTCCTTTTCATTCTATTTTCTTTTCTTTTTATTTTTCTTTTCATACTTGCTCAACACTTAGCTCAATGCTTATTCTTTATTTTTTAATTTCCCAACAACCCCAAACTTGAACCTTTATCAATACCAAACAAATATTCTCAACTTAACTCAAGGTAAATATTTTGAAAAGGGTTTTCATATCATGTATAAGGCTCAAGGTTCAAAAAGGGTAGAACACATTGTTCTCTTTTATTTGGGCTAAAATCATGCATTGGCTAAGAAAGGGATAATAAAAAATGGCCTTGATCATATGACACAAGAAAGCAAGTGATTCAATCATAGAAACCTGGGCAAAATCATTCATGTTTCCATAAAAATAGCACTCATTCACAACAAAAACTCTGGAGTTCAATTCCTCACATACAAGCTAATTCCAAGTTCCAGATATTTTAGATACACATCCTGCTTAGAATCATAATCACAATCATAACATCATGCATCTGTTCACATAAATTGTGAACAACCACCTGTATATCAGCATATCATGCACCATCTCAACATCAATCAATATCAAAGCATCATCAAGCAATACTCATCACACAACACAACATTATCACTTACTCATCCAATTTATTTTACTGTTCACGTGTTAAATGCTGAATTCTCGCTGCTTGTGCTCGTAAAATGCATTCTACATTGACGTTTCATGCCAAGTATTTCATTTCGCTGCATTGAATTGCTTCACGACTTTAGCATCTTTTTTATTCTTGCCGCAAGATGCATTTTCTTAATTATCAATTATTTTCCAAGTGGTTCATGCATTTTCTTAATTATCAATTGTTTTCCAAGTGGTTCATGCATTTTCTTAATTACCAATTGTTTTCGAAGTGGTTAATGCATTTTCTTAATTATCAATTACTTTCCAAGTGGTTCACGCAATGTGCATTTAATTTTTACCCAAGTGTTTCTTTATTATCTGCTGCAATGGAATTAGTTCACACATCTTGTTTTAGGACTGTTTAGTTTATTGTTTTCGTACACTATGTTGTCTATTATATTTGGTTGTGTTTAATTTCCATTTTTATTTAGTTCATTTCTTATCAAAAAAGCTCTTCAAACCCCCCTCCCACTACGTGTTTGACCTAATGTTAAGACCCTGACAAGTGTACCAGATCATATCAAGTAATATAATTGGTAAACCCAATATCGTTCTCCCAAAGGACTCAAAGGCCTTATCTTTCGTGTAAATCAATATCGTAAGACTTGTAGAGAAAATTAATTTGTGGTTTGAATGCAAAAACAAAAAGTAAACATGCAAATGCAATTGATTCAATTGGCAAGAAAAAGATATGGATGAATGGAGTTGTTGGGGTTTACAATTTCATCTTATCCACTCTCTTATATCTACTCTTCTTATTAAATTCGCTTTATTATCTAATTGTCATGCAAACTTTCTTAGTCTACCCTAAACCCGATCCCTCGACGAGAAGAACCTACTACTAGTTACTGGCTTACTATCCCTAGTCTCCCCTAGTTACTGGCTTACTACCACAGAAGGAAAATACAATTGATCGTCCTACCCCCTACCCTAGGTGGTATTGCTTAATCAAGGAATTCCCTATCAGTTCATGACTTCCCCGTACGTCCCCGTATCGACAAAGGCAAACATCTATTTATCGAATGAGTTAAACGATAATAGCATAGAGCATAGATAAGAAACCCAACAATTGATAATAACAACATATGCAATCATATGAATAAAACAAGAATTTCAATATAAGAGAGTTTCAAAAGATTACATTGTTCTCCAACAACAAAGGGTTTAGTTCACCATTGACATGGGGAAACTAGATGAAATACAATGATAGAATGGAAAAACAAACCATAGATATGATAAATTAGAGCCTAAGCATCCAAGAAATCTTCTCCAAGGAGTGTAGAACAGCTCTGGACGTCTTCTTCTTCCAAAAGAATAAATCTCAAATCGCACTAGGGCTATATATAGCACAGAAAAGTAACAGAATTTAGGCCCAAGCCCAGCAGACCACCTCTCAGCGTCGTATTTTACCGCTCAGTGGTTTCCCTCAAGCCACGCCACCGCTCAGCGGTCAGTTTCACCGCTGAGCGGTTTGCCTCTAATCGCCCTGGACGCTCAGCTTCATCTCCTGGGCGCCAAACAGTGCTTTCCCTCGAATTATGGCGCGCAGCGGTGCATTTTGACGCTGAGCGGTGCATAGAATCTTCTTTTCTTCATTTTTCTTCTTCTTCCTTGAGTCTAAGACCTTCCTTCTTCAACTCATCAAAACCCTGCAAAACAATGCAAAACAAGCATAATATCTCTAAAAATAGCTTTTGACTCTCAAATGACTCAACTTAAGTGTTTTAATTGATTCTAAGCTCATTCTAAGCCATAAAGGGTGTATTTCGATATCAATTTAAGCATGAAAATAATGGTTTTTAGACCATTATCACCTAATTCTCGAACCACATTTTGTATTTGAGAGACAACCTAGGACTCACTTCCTAGTCTATACTGCATTCTTATTGCACATCAAATATGTATGGGGTGCGACACCCATCAAATTTTGGCGCGTTGCCGGGGACCAACGGTTCGGTCTTAGGTCTTTTGTTGTGTTAGTGTGTTGTGTATTTGTCTTGTGTTGTGAGTATGATGTTTTGTTTTGTGTGTGCGAGTTGCGTGTTTAATTGTGTTGTGTTTTGTTTGTTTCATAATTTTGAGCATTTCCTTTCTACCTTCCCCCTTCTTTCACCATGTCTACCTATTTTGATTATGAACATACTGCTTCTTCTGCCTGTGCCTATGATTATAGTTCTCATGTATATTCTGTTGATTTCTATGTTGAGAACAACATGGCTCATCCTCCAACTCCTGATAGTGCTCTTTGGGAGCAGGTTACACATAATGAGGATGATGATCATTGCATTTTCACCACTGGACTAATACATTTGCTTCCTAAGTTTCATTGTTTTGTAGGTGAATGCCCACATAGACATTTGGAGGAGTTCCATCTCATTTGCTCTGCAATGGAACCTCCACATGTCCTGGATGATTACATTTTCTTAAGGACATTTCCACACTCAGTACAAGGAGCAGCGTGAGATTGACTTTATTATCTTCCTCCAAGGGCAGTTGGGAAGATATTCGGCATATGTTTTTGGAAAAATTCTTCCGTACTCGACATCATTTTGAGTTATATAGCAACGATTTTGGATGGAATGATCCTAACTTGGGATGGTATGATGCTCCACAACAATATCAACCATCTCAGAATACTTGTATGCCTCCAGCATTCCAGCAATACCAGAGTCAGGAATATGATGCTTCTACCCAAATAGCTCCTCAACCTTTTACATCTGAGCCTACATTGGAGGGGTTACTGAGGAAGATGGCCATGCAGAACATTCAGTTCAAGCAAGAGACCAGCACATCAATTCAGAGTTTGAGCAATCAGATGGGACAGATGGCCACTCAGTTCATTCAAGAGTAGTCTCAAGATTCAGAGTTACATTCTCAAACTGTTCAGAATCTGAAAGATGATGTATGTGCCATTGACCTAGGAGATGGGAAGAAGAGTCATGTGCTCACTATGCCACCTACTTTCCCACCCTCATATGTCTCTACTCTTGCATCTGAGGAGGATGACACTGATAAAGATTTTGAGGACCAGGCAGGTATAAGCAGCAATTTTGAGCCCGGTAGACCATTTTCATCTTCCACCACTTTAGCAACCTTTAGGGACGTGGAGGTAAACATACCTCAATTTGAT
Organism: Vigna reflexopilosa; assembly: GCA_027742785.1. Classification (NCBI taxonomy): domain Eukaryota; kingdom Viridiplantae; phylum Streptophyta; class Magnoliopsida; order Fabales; family Fabaceae; genus Vigna; species Vigna reflexopilosa. The sequence continues at coordinate 15,279,272 of CM050928.1, read as the reverse complement.
TATGTTTTTAATGATTATGCTGTTGATAGGTATTTTGATGATTACATTGTTGATGAACATGTTTTTAATTCTCGCTCTTTGCATGATGAGAACCACTTTTTGCTACCCCATCTGAATGTTTATTCTCCATGCACTGAACATGAATTTGAGCCTATTGTTGATATTGCTTCTAAATTTGAACTGGATTCATGTTCTGAGAGTATATCTGATGTTCAACCTGTTACATTGGGATTGGGTGTTATAAAATGGTAATATAAAATGCAAGTGTACGGGATCGTACAAGTAATATAAAATGGTAAGACCAAGTATCGTGTCCCAAGAGACTCTCGGCACTAGACAATCGCGTGATAACCTGATTAATTAAGACTTGAAAAGAACGAGATCATTGGTTTCAAATGCAATTGCAGATTATTAAATATGAATACAGTTTTGATCAATTGAAGAGTAACATGACGATGAATGGATGATCTTTAGATTATGAGGTGAATATGTTGTTGGGGTTAGATTTCGCCAAGTTTACTCTCATGTATATAAGAATTCTTCTTCTTTCATTAAAGTCAACGTCACTCACTAAATTACTTAAAACCTGATTCCTCAGCGAAGAAAGCCTATCCATAATTACTAGGTCACAATCCCTTGCATCCCTAATAATCAATTCTGCATTTAGATTAGGAGCTTAAGACGACCAAGACTCACACCCCCATCCTTGAGAAATACTGCTCTTGGGAATAATTCTACAAGAACCTGGATTGTAAGGAGCCTCTCGTTACTCATGCAATTCATACATCACACTATGAATGAGTTAAACAAAGCAATCATTGATCACAGAAGAATTACCCTAACAATTAATGAAAGAAGCATATATTATTATGAATCAATTCAAATACATGAGAGTTCCCAAGGTTACATAATCTCCTAACAAAAAATAGAAGTCAGTTGACTATCGTCGTTGTGAAACTAAATGTAATATGGAGAAGAATGAGATAGAGAAACGCTAAAAGTTGAAGATGGAAGCTCTCGCATCCAAATCCGCCTCCAGAGAGTGAAAGAATGTGTTGCTACGCCTCTTCTGCCAAAAGATACAAAACTTAGGGCGTTTGGGTCCTTTAAATAGAGCGAAATAAAAACATAAAGAAGGCCCAAGCCCCTCTCGCTAGTGCTCAGTGCCCCACTTAGGATGCCCGGGCGATGTGCAGTGTTGGAATTGGTGCTTAGCTTCACTCAGAGGGCATGTAGGCATGGTGCATCTGGAAAAGTGGCGCTCAATGCCCCAAAAGGGCACCAAGGCGTGGTGGGGTAGGCTCTGGCGCTGAGGGCTCCTAAAAGGGCACTCAAGCTTCGTGAGTTCCTCCTCTTTGGTGCTTTTCCAGGTCTTTCTGAGTTTCATCTCCTTGGCACTTCAGCTCTGCATCCATATTATCTCATTTCCTGCCAAAACAAGGGAATTTAGTCATAAAATCATCAAGTTCACCCTCAACTCTGTTATTCACACAACTTAACAGAAAAACATGATTTCAAGCAAGATTCTAAGTAGAAAATGGTGCATTTAGTATCAAAATTATATCACAGATAACAGTATTTTCAACTGTTATCACAAACCCAAACTTAGAACTTTGCTTGTCCTCAAGCAAAACAAAATGTAACTCAGCTTTTCAAAATAATTACTACAATGATTCAACATTTTTCGAAACTTATTCTTCCAGGGAAAGTAATCACTTTTATCAACTCATCATACAGATTTCAGTCAAGATGTACAAATGCCTTAATTCAATCAAAATCAATGTGATGCTCATATACTTTAATAGATGTTATCCTTATGAATGATCAGTCAACCAAGCAAATATGAAATCATGAATTCAAAGAACTACTCCTCACCCAGGAAAGTGTTTCACTCAAGCACTCAAAAGTTTATCACTGAAATCAAAGGTGTATAGTGAGGTGTATGTGTCCCTTTCACTCTACTATTACAATGTCACATAAATTAACTTTGCCTTTCATTTAACCACAATCAAACATACTCACAAGCAAGTTTTCATCACAAGGTCTTTTTATGGCTTGTAACATGGCTGGGCTAAGAAAGAAATTGGTTTTTCTTGTCAGCAAAATCCTTGAGTTAAAAGAGACATTTATGATTTCATCATTCAAGCACAACCGCTCTTTCTAAGAACCATCTTCACTTATTCCCAGGTTTCCCTTGCATTGAGCTTTTCTTTTCTTTTCTTTTCATCTTTCTTTTGCTTTTGCTTTTGCTTTTCATTTGCTCACTACTTAGCTCAATGCTTATTCTTTCTGTTTCTTTTCTTAATTTTCCCAGCAACCCCAAACTTTAACCTTTATCAATACCTCACAAATGTTCTCAACTTATCTCAAGGTAAAGATTTTCAAAAAGGGTTTTCAAAACATGCATAAGGCTCAAGGTTCAAAGGTTAGAACTGTTGAGATTGTTGACAACACAATATCTATATCACTATGGCTTTTGATGATGACAACACATTTTTAATAACACATGTATTGTTGATGTGTTACATGTTCTATTGCTTATTGATTGATATTTTGTTGAACATGTTTTTGTGTTCATCTTGATATGTGAATGCACATTTTTTGAGCTTGTATATGTTACATCATATCTGGTTGCATTACACATGTTTTGAAAGAAGAAAACCACATGCACTATTATGAACTTATATTGTGTGGCATAACTGCAAGCTATAAGTCGACTTCATTATGGGGGAAGTCGAATTAAGCTCGTGACTATGCACAGATTTTTAGAAACAGTGCTTTGTGAGATTTTACAACGAAAAGAATTTGAAAGTGAACTACTATGTCGAAGTCGACTGTGTGCGCCACGCATTCGACTGTATTAGTTGCTTGATTTGAAATTCTGTTATGCTCATTGTTAACACTCTGGCAAGTGTACCAGATCGTTTCAAGTAATATAATTGGTAAACCCAATATCGTTCTTCCCAAAGGACTCGCAGGCTTTATCTTTCGTGCAAATTGAAATCGTAAGACTTGTAAAGAAAAAGTAATTGGTTTTGATGCAAGAAACAAAAAGTAAACATGCAAATGCGAATGATTCAATTGACAAGAAAAAGACTATAGATGAGTGGAGTTGTTGGGGTTTACAATTTCATCTTATCCGCTCTCTCTTATCTACTCCTCTTATTTAATTTGCTTTGTTATCTCATTATCATGCAAACTTTCTTAGCCTACCCTTAACCCGATCCCTCGGCGAAAAGAGCCTATTAATAATTACTGGCTTGCTATCCCTAGCCTCCCCTAGTAACTAATAATGCATTATAAACAGAAGCGAAAACAATTGATCGTCTTACCCCCTATCCCTAGGTGGTATTGCTTAATCAAGGAATTTCCCCTAGTTCATGACAGTACTGTACGTTCCCGTATTAATAAAGACAAACAACAATTATCGAATGAGTTAAACAATAAAAGCATTAAGCGCAAGTGAGAAACCCAATAATTGAAGATCAAAGCATACGATAAGCATATAAATAAATAAGAGTTTCAATAAAAAAGAGTTTCAAAAGATTACATTGTTCCCCAACAACAAAAGGGTTTAGTTCACCATTGTCATGGTGAAACTAGATGAAAATTGATGGAAGAATGGATAAACAAACCCTAGATTGGATAAAAAGGAGCCTAAGCATCCAAAAGATCTTCTCCAAGGAGTGAAAATTAGGTCTGGCCGCCCCCTTCTGTCAAAAGAATGCATCTAAATTCACACTAGGGCTATTTATAGCTGAGGAGCGGCACAAAATTTATGCCCAAGCCCAGCAGACAACCGCCCGACGTCACACTTTGGTGCCCGGTGGTTTCCCCTTTATCGCGCCACCACCCGGCGGTGAGTTGTACCACCCGTCGGTTTGCCTCGTACCGCAAAACCGCCTGGCTGCACTGCCTGGGTGCCAGACAATGGCTTCTCCTCGCTTTTGGCCGCCCAGCGTTGGATTTTTCGCACTGGGCGGTTCCTAGACTCTTCTTTTCTTCATGTTTCTTCTTCTTTATTGAGTCTAGGACTTTCCATCTTTGATCCATTTTTCATATTCATCAAAAACGCTGCAAAACAATGCAAAACAAGCATAATACCTCTAGAAACAGCTTTTGACTCTCAACTGACTCAACTTATGTGTTTTGCTTGATTTTAAGCTCATTCTAAGCCTTGAAGGTTGTATTTTACCCTCAAATGAAGCATGAAAATAACTTTTTTTCAACCGTTATCACAACCCCAAACTTAGAACTTTGCTTGTCCTCAAGCAAACAAAACAAAACTTTGCGTTCCACTTTTTCATCCAATAATTCAACACTCCTAACATTTATGACAAGAACTACTCAATTTCAGATTTTCAATGGAATCAAATCAAGATGCATGCATGCTTTCAATTCAATTCAGTTCACATGATAACATATTTCTCAACAGATGTTACATTTATGAATGATCAATCCACTAAGCAAAATTGTAAGCATGAAATTTATCAATTCTCACCAAGCAAGTGTTTCACTCAATAACTCAAGTGTTTAGGATGGCACTCCAACTCTCTATTATTCACAGGTCACATGAAACAAAATTGCCATTCATCTAAAACAATCAAAATCTTCACATGCAAATGCCATCATAAGGACTTTTCTAAGGCTTGTATTGAGGGTGGGCTAACAAGAAAAATTGGTTTTTCTGGATCACAAAATCTTTGAATCAAGAGAGATCATTTAGCATTCAAGGTTCAAGTTCAACTCTCTTTCTTAACCAATCTCACTTATTCCCAACTTCTTCCCTTTTCTTTTATTTTTACATTGAGCTCATCTTCCATTCTTTTCTTCTTTTCTTTTCTTTTTCTCATGCATTTTTCTTCCTTCACAATTGAGTTCAATGCTTTTTAATTGCCTTTCAATTTCCCCCATACAACCCCAAACTTGAACCTTGTCAACACATACAGTTAAGCTCAACCCAACTCAAGGTAAAGAATTTCAAACCAAGGGTTCTCATCCTGGTTAAGGCTAAGGTTCAAAAAGGGTGTAATATTTCGAGCACTTTGGGTGAAAAATTTGGCTAGAGAAGGGTTGTCAAAAATGGCCTTGATCATATGACATTCACCTGCAATTCAATCAATCATCAAGATTAAGGTAAAATCATTCATGTTTTCCAGTGAACAATACACACAACAATAAAAACTCTGGAGCTCGATACCTCACACAACATGCTTTCTCACACATCATTCATTTGTATACCCTGCTTAGCATCATAACCACAATCATAATTCATCACACATCTGTTCACATTGCTAGTGAACTTTGTCACTTGGATATCAACATGCAACACAACTCAATTATCATTTACATCCAATCATCATCAAATAGATTCATCATGCATGTCATTCAGTCAAACATTGTCAGAAAAGTCTTCAAGTCTTCAAGCCAACCTATTCTAAGAATTCAAAATGCAAAAGTGAAAGAAAGAACCTAGGTTGCCTCCTAGTAGCGCTTGTTTAACGTCACGAACCTGACCCAAACTTATTCTAGCACTTGTCAGCAAGTGCCTCCCAACACCCTTCAATAGGTGTACTATCCTGTGTTCTCCAGTAACTTCATAGAGATTAGCATCAAATACCCTGCTTAGCCTCATAATCACAATCAGAAAATCACAATGCATCTAATCACACAGCTTGTGAACACCACCTGTATATCAGCATATTGTGCAATCTCAACATCATCAATATCAAAGCATCATCAAACAATACCCATCATGCAAAAATATCAATATCAAACCACTGCATCAGACATAGTGTCCAACCAAGTTCATCAATCCTACACTACTAAACATAAACAAATAAATACAAAAACAAAAGATAAAAAATCCTATTGTAGTGCAGATAGCATCCATCAGTAAATGCTATCTCATCTCCTTTTGCAAAATCGTCATCCTCAACATCTTCCTCCATAGATGGAGCTTCAGCTGCTCCAACTCTGATTCCTTCATCTTGTTCCTCACAGTCTTGATCCTCTTTCCTGATGAGGAAGCCATCCCTGCATCAAGTACAATTTACAAAACCACAAGAAATCTCATTTAAGCGTTAGTAAAACACAAAACTTCTTCCAATGAATGTGAAGGAATCAACCCCAAATAACTGTGCTCTCATAAAACCCCAAACTTGGATGGAAAATTGATGCTCAAATGGTGGAGGAAGGGTTTTCTAGAACTAGGATGATAGGAGAAGTGTTGGGAAATCTTTGAAAAAGTGTTTGAAAGTGAAAAAGAGGTTATGGGTCTATTAGAGAGTGCTTGGGCGAACCCTAAGGGGTAGAAAAATCAAATAATCTTTTTAAACACATATACCCCCAACGACGCCACCGCCTAGCGGTGAGTTCACTGCCCGGCGGTGCGCGATTTACACCCCTCTCCTTTTTTTTTTTCTTTTTAAAACATTTTAACCCTTTAAACCTTCAAATCCAACTTTCAAAATTTAATTTTTTATGCAATTCCCAATCACTTATCTCACATATGCGACTAGAACAAGAATTAAATCATGCAAAAATAAATCAATCAACTGGGTTGCCTCCTAGGTAGCGCTTGTTTAACGTCACGAGCCTGACCCAAACCTTTCTAGCACCCATCAGTAGGTGCAAATCTTACCATCACCCATCAGTAGGTGTACCTTCCTGATATCCTTCAGTAGATACCTAAATCTTCTAGCATCCCTCAGTAGATGCTATCCTAGTAGCATTCATCAATAAATGTTGTCAGTGACATCCATCAGTAGATGTCTAACCATATAACATCCATCAGTAGATGCTAATCTTTCTTATCTTCATTGGCATCCATCAATAGATGCCAAATCACCTAACATCCATCAATAGATGTTGTAGAAGCATCCATCAGTAGATGCTATCATCACTGCCATTAGAAGCAACATTTAACGTAAAAAAAAAATCAAATCAAATCAAATCAAATCAAATAAAATAAATTCAGAAATTGGGTTAGAAACTGGGTTACCTCCCAACAAGCGCTTCTTTAACGTCATTAGCTTGACCCGGTAAAGCCCAAACACCCATCAGTAGGTGTTGATATTTTATGTTGGTGTTCTTCCTTCCTTCATGACACCAATAAAATTTCAGAAATTTCCTTGTCACCAACTCTAAGGATCCTTAATCTCATGAGTTCTGTTTGCTTTAATAGTCTTGACAACCCATAACCTAATTTTGAATTTCATTGATATGCCAGGTTAGAGTTCGTCACTTTTCACATCAGGGTGTTGGTGAACCAATTCTCCTTCCTTATCTGCCTCCTGATGATCTTGTGCTCCTGGTACCAAAATTTTTATCTTGCATACTGATGGGTTGTCGCACCCCATGCAAATTTAATGTGCATTAAAGAATGCAGTATAGACTAGGAAGTGACTCCTAGGTCGTCTCTCAAGGACCAAATGTGGTTCGAGAATTAGGTCAGACACGTAGTGGGAGGGGCTTTTGTGAAAGGTTTTGTGAATGCGGATAAACTAAATTAAAATACGGATGCAAACAGAAATGCAAACACAGATGTAAACAGAAAATTCAAAGACAGAATGGAAACGGTTGGTCATTAACTTAATTACAATGCTTCCTATCACAGATCAACAAAATAAAGCAGCGACTCAAACCTCTAATCCAACACAGCTAACCAACTAAGCGAAGGCTAAACATGTTTTCATAAAAGCGAACGAAGCGAACGCGATGTTAACATCAAATCCAATTTACACCATGCAGTTTCATCAACTAAGCGAAGATTCAACACCAACTGGGCAACAAAGCGTATACACTATTGCAAGTGCAAATACAAATTTCATATTAACCAAGTCAGAGTGACAAACACAATTACAGTTCAGAAATCTCAAGGAAACAAAGCAATTTTATTAATGACCAACCCGACTAACCTAAGCTAACATCACAACTAAATTATCACTACCAAACAGGCTAGACAACATTAAAGTGAAGACTAAAATTGAAATAAAAACACACATGAAAGATAAGTCACTAAAGAAAAGAACCTAAGAACAATTTGTTACTTATGCATTCTATGCTAAGGAAATAGAACAACGAACAAACTTGGAATAAAGGCATCATCCAATCGGTGATAAAGAGCTAGCATATTAGACTAAGCGATCTATCTTAAGAAAATAATGAACGTAGATTGTAATAACATAACCGTGGAAAGCACACAATAGTAATAAAACTTCAATGAAAATGGCGTGATCTAATTTGATGCAGCGGATAAATAATTCAAACAATTCAAACTCAATGCAGTGGGAATAAAAAGGAATGCAAACTGTATAAATAAATTGAAATGCACGGCAAATTCATCATGGGAATCAACACCTAAAACTCTAGAACTCTTGACAATTTAGCTGAAAAGTGAATCACCGTTTCCTCCATAAGACAAAAATAAATCTCATGTGCACCACTTCTTACTCCACCAAAACGAAACAGCCCTCTCTCCTTTCAAAGCAAAAGAAAATCTAATCCTAAATGGGTGGCAGCTGGAAGCTCTCCTCCTAGCACCGTGCCTAGTCTAAAAACTAATTTTAATCATTGCTTCCAAGATATATATATAAAAAAAAATTGTTGCACCGTAAATGAAAATAAAAAAAAACCTGCACCGTGCATTTATCTAGAAAGAAAATGAAACATGCTTCTCCAAAATAAAAATGAGTGCAGTCGTGTGTAGCTAAAGCAAAAAGAAATCAACGCATGGTTTTCCAAACAAAATTAAATCAGCATCCTCTCCTTCCGGCCAAATGAATGCAAAGAAAAGGAAAGTCTGCGTGTAGCTTTAAAATGAATGCACATCACCCAAAATCCATGCGTTCCAGCAAGGTGAGTGAGCAGCTGCTTCCCAAAGAAACAAAGTGAATCTCCACTCCAGCACCTTAACCTTCTTTTCAGCTGGAATGAAGAGGTGGCTGTTGGAAGCTCCGTAAGGCTGTGAGCTCTCCCTTCTCATTCATCCAAAATCAAAGAACATCAACATGTTTTCAGCCAAAAAAATGTGTGTGTCGGTTGCTCTCTACCTAAAGCACCGTTCCAGCCTTAAAAAAATTGCATATGCCGAGAATGAGTCTCCCTTGGTGAAGTGTCGGCTGCTCTTTAGGTAGGCACCGTGAGTGTCTTGAAAATTAGGGTGGGGACCACCCAAAAACCCTAGGTGGTGCCAAGTGTCCCACAGAATTGGGCCTTTACATTTTTGCCACTAAAGGGCCCATTGCACATAAGTTTAATTAAAGTTTCTAGACAGCTAAGTTGGAATTTAATTAAAAATGAAATGCCTAATTGTAAAGTCTTTAAAGACCATGCCTCCATCCTAATGCTTCAAAAGATATCTCCAAAATTTCCCTGCAACTAAAAATGCAATTAATCAACTCAGAAAATTCAAATTAAATAAACTAAGAATTTCCGATCAAATTAAGCATAATTAGGAAAAACGGAAAAATACCGGACAATTAAGCACAATTTCCTGATTTATTTAAGTGCAATAAACCAAATACAGTCAATAAAATATCAACTCATCACATACACTAAAGAAAACAGAAAGATAAAAATAGAAAAATAAAAAGAGAAAAATATTTTTTTTTTCATTTTTTTTAAATAAAGATAAAAAGAAAATAAAAAGAGAAAGATAAAAACAGAAAGATATTTTTGTTTTTTTTTAGAATAAAAACTAGAAAAAGATATTTTTCTTTTTATTTTATTTTTAGAAAGATAAAGATAGAAAAATAAAAACAGAAAGATAAAAACAGAAAAAGATATATTTTTTTTTTCAAAAAATAAAAACAATAAAAGATAGATATTTTTTTTTTCAGTAACGGCTATATTTTTAAAAGTTTGTTGAGCATTGAATGTTTGTCAACTGTATTGAATGAGGAATTAATTTTATTTGACTGGACTGCTACTATTTTGACTTAACTGTTATAACTATTATAATACAATCGACTTTATTAGTAGCATATTCAACTGCAGAAGCGTCTGTTTTATAGAAATCTATAAATAGACGAGACTTGAGTTGTTTCAAAGAACTTTTGGAAATCTAACATTTTCATATTTTGTTTCAAATTGTTTCTTTGAGGATTAGTGCTCCAAGAACTCATCAAGAAGACGATTGTGATCTTTCTTTGAAGAGTTTCTGAAAGAGGATTGTATCGCGCTCATTGCTTGATCAGAATCTGCACAATTGAGGTGTTTCTGAGTTGATCAAGATTATTGTTGGCATCTGTGGTGATTGCTGTGTTACCTGTTGTGACTACAGGGGTTGAACTCGTGGAGTTTGGTACACTTTGAGGATTGTTCAAAGTGGATTGTAGATTGCAGGAGAGGGGATATCTTACTGCAAGTCTTCCTCTTTGGTTTGCCTATATTTTGGTTAGAGGGTTAGAGAGGTGTTTTATATTTTGACGTGGAGGTCTCTATAAAAGCCTTGTTGTAAAAACCTTGACCATTATAGTGCATTTGCTTCCGCTGCACTTAATTTTCTATTACTTGCGATTCAAGAAAGTTTGTAAAGTTTTGTACCTTGAATCAAAGATTGCGAAAAGGCTCTGATTTTGAAAACTCACCAATTCATCCCCCCCTCTTGGTGTTAAAACGAAGCCTACCTATTTCCCAACAAGAACAAATTGTTCTCTTTTTAGTGGGCTATAATCATATGAAGGCTAAAAAGGGATAACAATAGATTACCTTTATCATATGAAACTTGCAAGCAAGTAGTTCAATCACAAAAAAATTGGGCAAAATCATTCATGCTTTCAAAGTAATAGCAATTATTCACAAAAAATTTGAAGCCCAAACCTCACAAAGGTTAATCTCAAGTTCAAGAATTCAGAAAAAAACATCTTGCTCAGTATCTCAATCAAATTTTACCTCAAGCATCTGTTTCATACAAATTGTGAGCCATCACCTGTATATTAGCACATAATGCATCATCTCAACATCAATCATATAATAGAGCATGACAAAGCAATACTTATCACAAAACACAACATAATTGAACCAAACTAGTGTAGTTAATTCAAGCAAAGTACAATCAATCTATACTACAATAAAAACAAAAAAAATAATAATAGAAGGAAAATAAAGTTAACAATGAAAGCAATAAAAACAATAAAAATAACAGAAATCCTGTTCTAGAGCAAAAGTAGCATCCATCAGTAGATGCTAAGTACAATCCTTAGTCATAATCATCAGAATCATCTTCCTCTTCAGCTTCCTCTTCATCCTCATCTTCATCATCAACGTCCTCTTCCATGGCTGAAGCTTCAACTCCAGCACTGTCCTGTGTTAGATCAGTAGGCCATGCCACTCAGGCTGCAAAGTCCTCCTAAGATATAAACTGTCGCTTAGGGAAGGCAGACATTAAAGTCCTCAACAGCTCCTGCTCGCCCCTATATATAGCAGTCATCCTTGCCTCCATTAGGGACATGTACATGTCCCGCATTTGTAAAGGAGCGACCTCATGAGCTGGCTCCTTAGCTGGCGGTGGTGCCCTCTTGTGCGCCCTGGGCTGTTGTGGTGGTGGCACTGGTAGTCCTGGCTCATCACTTGCCCAATGTTGATGTTTAAACCCTTGAGAACACAATGAAGGAAGATAGCCTTGTGGGTGGTGATGTTTGACACGTGGGAGCAGGGCTTCACATTGGCATGTGTGAATGCCATCCAATATTTTACCAGAGGCGTCAGATAAGATCTCTTGATGTGAATAGGCGCCTCTTGCCTATTTCTCTGGAAGTGTCCTCCAGGCACACATACAACCCGCTCCACATCATCAAAGTCCACTCCTTCTGCCATGGAAAGTGCATACTAGCACTGCTCTCAATCCCAGTCAGTGCCTAGAAAACTTTTCACAGTGTCAGCATCAAAAGATATTTTCTTACCCCTCACGTAGCTTCTGTACGTCTCTTGCTCACCACTCATTGCCCTTGCATTTGTATAGAATTCTTTGACTACCCCAATGTTGGCGAGAGTAGGGTAAGATGCCAAGTTCCTCCAGTCCCTTCTGTCCAACTCTCTTTCAAATTGTGGCGCCAAAGATGGTATGATAGCCACCTTGCCCTCCATCAACAGTCTTCTTCATTTCACTGTCGGGAAGTACCTTTCATGTGTAGCAGATAGGAATTTGTTGGAGTAGAAATGCTCTTTCTCCTTCCCTTTTGTTCCTCTGTCTTGGTTACCAGGAGTCTTTATCCTTTTCCCAAATGAAGAGGCCATTTCTGCACCACAAAGATTCACAAAACAAACACAAAAATCATCAAGTATTAGTTCTCTAAAAATCACACAACTCAAAACAAACTCTTCCCATCCACGCTGAGGGCCCTCTGTTTTGCCCTCAGCGCCACCTGCACAGAATCAATCAACCAGAACACAAACAGAAACTAAAAATCAGAAAAATCGCATCTGCAGAATTCGTGCGTGGGCGCCCCTAAGGGGGATGCTGAGCGGTGATCAGTAAACTTCCAAAAATGGTCCTAGCTGGCCTTCTAAACATTCCTAACACTTTCTACTTAGTCCCAATCATCAAACAGTTTAATCGGTTCAAATAGTAGCAAATCCAGTAAATCATGCATAGACATCAAGGTTCATAAAAAATCAATCTTTTTCATCAACATTCATCAAAAATCATACTTTCAAATGCTTAAATCATAAAATAGCATGAACTTACCTGGTTGGAGAGAAAGATCAGTGAATAATGCTCAAATAAGTTGAAGAAATTTGAACCCTAGCAGCAAAACAATCAAAAACCAAAAATTTGATGGTTTGAACAATGCAATGTAGGTGGAGATAATGGGTTTTGGTAGGGGAATGATGGGGAAGGTGAATAGAGCTTCTAAGTAGAGTGTTTACAGAGGCTAGAAAGAGTGAAATCTGAAAGAGGGGGCTTGGGCGAACCCTAGGGAGTAAAAAGAATGAAGTGGGCCGCCCCCCAACGCTGAGCCCAACTTAAAACCCAATTCTATAGAAAGTTGCACTCAGCGTCCCTTAGAGGGCGTTGAACGCTGAGCAGTACTTGTTTCTCTTCACTTTTTGGCTTTTCATGGATGTTCCTAGTCAAGAGCCCTTAGTTTCAACTTCAAATCTTCCAGTTTCTTTTCCCCAGCTCACACATCAACACTCAAATCAAACATTTAATCTCTCTTTACCCCACAAACATTCATCAGTCATTACCAGGTGCAGGATATGTAGCCAACCTCTCCCAATCTCTCCTCATGATTTCTGCTCCAAATTCAGGAGCCAAATTTGGGATAAAAGTGGCCTTCCTCTCCATCAATAATCTCCTCTCCTGCACAGTCACAAAATGTTCCTCATGTTTCCTGGAGAGGAACCTAGGCGAATAAAATCTGTTTTGCCTCTCAGGTTCCTTCCTTTTGTTACCAAGAGCTTTCACCCTTCTTGATGATGATGACATTTCTGCATAAAATTCAAAATACCACAGAGATACATCATTAAAGGTTAGTATATCATCAATTAAATTCCAAACTGATCACATCCAACACTGAGAGAAAAACAGGGTCCCTTAGTTTCCCTACATCAAAAATCAAGCATCCAACAAAATCTACAGCAAACCGCCTAGGCGCCATAGTTGGCCGCTCAGCGGTTTGCTTCAAGCTGCACCACCGCTTAGTGTCAAAGGAGACCGCTTAGCGGTGATGACTAGGGATTCTTAAAAACCTTTTTAAAATCACCCTATTCTCCATTCTAACACTAATTTCATCAATCTAGACCAAAATCATGCAGTTTAATCAGTTCAAACAGTTCCTATTTCATCAACTCATGCATAGAACTTAAAAGCCCTAGTTTATCATGTTCCTACGCATGTTCTTCATCAAATTCAAATTTAGAAACCCTAAGAATGAAATTGCACAACTTACTTGAATGAAGAAACTAGATGCTTGCTAACTTCCTTTTAATTGATGACAAATGCCTCTTAAGTGTACAATCCCTCAAGAAAAACCCCAAACTTTGACAAGACAATGATAGAAAGATGAGATTTTTGTGAGTGGGTGATGAGAAAAAGTGGGGAAATCCCTTTGGAAAACTTTTGAAAGTGAATTTGGGTGCTAGGGTTCACAGAGAACGCTTGGGCGAGCTTCAAAGAGAGTTTTCGAAAAGTGCAGAATTCAAAAAACGCTGAGCTTTTAAAAGCCCAAGCGCAATCTGCGCTGCCACCGCTCAACGGTAAATATGCACCGCTTAACGGTGGGCAGGAAAAAAAATTTCTCTCTTCTTTGCTTACTTTTGCATAATTCCACCCTTTTGCACATGATTTTAACCTTCAATTTTTCAATTTCATGCCTTCCCCTCTCAGATGCTCATGCAAACATATAATGACCTTAAGACAGTTTTTTTTTTTTAAAAAACATAATAAATTATCAACTGGGTTGCCTCCCAGGTAGCGCTTGTTTAACGTCACGAGCCTGACCCAAACCTGCTTAGCACTTATCAGTAAGTGCAAATCCTTCCAACACCCATCAGTAGGTGTACTTCCTGTATCCTTCAGTGGATACATAAAAATTTAGCATCCCTCAGTAGATGCTACCCAAAATTGTTTAAATATCCAACTAATTTACATTAAATAAAACTAATATATTACAACAACTCGGATGATAACCCCCTTGCTTGATATTCTTTTCTTTTACTTCTTCCTACTGAATTCCTTCATAAAATTGGGAACACCAAGCACATGTTTCCATGTTTCAATCATAGGAGCTTTAATCTCCAATCTCTTGAAGATCTCCCTAAAGCACTTCACTTTCTTTTTCCTCCTATGATATTTATTTTGAGGAAGGGGTTTTTCATATGATCTTTCCTTCTTTCCTCTCTTCCTATTTTTCTCAATCTTTCCCTTCAACTTTCTCTTTTTCTCTTTTCTTCTATTTTTCTTTCTTTTCACCATTTTTCTTTTTTTTTCTTTTCTTTCAACTACTTCTTTTTCCTTTTCATCATCTCTATCTCCCTCACTCAACCTTTTTGTTTCTATCTCTTCTTTCTCTATTTTTTTCTCATTTTTCTCTATCCTTTCCTCCTCAACAACCTTTTCTGTTTCTATTTCTTCTATCTTTTCCTCTTCTATCTCGTCATCAACATTATCACTTTCAAAACTAGTGGCCTGGCATTCCTTCCTAGGATTAAACTTAGCATTAAACCTAGAATTCAATATTTCATTGGATTGACGAGTCTGTATCTCCAACCTTTTATTCCTTGCTTCATTCTCTTCTGTAGAAGAGAGAGAATTTGGATAAGTCGTTCCAATGTCTCGTCCACTTTGTTGATTTGCTCTTTCAAAACAGACACATGTTGCCCTAATAGTAATTATGGATGTGGATCTCCTACCTCTCCATTCCAACTTTGATCCATGCTTGAGTGAGGGTCCCACCAGTAGTTGAAATTATTTTCATAGAATTGAGTGCCCTTAGAACCAAATTCTTGTACATATTGCATCCTGTAAACATTAGGCACAAAATCCTAGACATAAAAATAAACAAACAAATCAAGTCGAAGTTAGTCAGTTTACACTACTAGCAAAAGTTAAACCAAAAGTCCCGGGCAACGGCGCCAAAAACTTGTTAAACCCTTGGCAAGTGTACCAGATCGTATCAAGTAATAATAATCGGTAATCCCAATATCGTTCTTCCCAGACAACTCTTAAGGCCTCATCTTTCATGTAAACTAATTGTTTAAGACTTGAGTAAAAGAAAATAATTTGAATGGTTTGAATGCAAAACAGAAATAAACATGCAAATGCAAGAATTCAATTGACTAAGAGAAACTATGAATGAATGAGGTTGTTGGGGGTTACAATTTCATCTTATCCGCCCTCATATATCTACTCTTCTTATTTACTTTGCTTATTTATCATATTGCCATGCAAACTTTCTTGGTCTACCCTTAACCCAATCCCTTGGTGAAAAGAGCCTATTACTAATTACCGGCTTGCTACCCCTAGCCTCCCCTAGTAACTAATAATGCATAATGAGTGGAAGCAAAATACAATTGATCATCCTACCCCTATCCCTAGGCGGTATTAACATAATCAAGGAATTCTCCCCAGTTCATTATATTATTGTACGTCCCTGTATCAATAAAGACAAACAACATCTACCGAATGAGTTAAACGGTAAAAGCATTAAGCAAAGGTAAAGAACCCAACAATTGATAAATCAAGCATATGCAACCATATAAAGTAAACAAGAATTTCAATATATGAGAGTTTCAAAAGATTACATTGTTCCCCAACAACTAAGGGTTTAGTTCACCATAATCATGGTGAAACTAGATGAACTAAATGGAAGAATGGAAAAGCAAACCCCAGAATTGATAAAGTGGAGCCTAAGCATCCAAGAAATCTCCTCCAAAGGTGTAGAGCTGCTGTGGACGTTGTTCTCTGCCAAAAGAATTACATTTGGATTCGCAGTAGGGCTATATATAAGCCAAAAAGATAGTAAAAAGATTGTTGGGGTTTAACACCTGGCAAGTGTACCAGATCGTATCAAGTGATAATAATTGGTAAACCCAATATCGTTCTTCCCAAAGGACTCTTAAGGCCTCATCTTTCGTGTAAACTAATCGTTTAAGACTTGAGAAAAGAAATTAATTTAAATGGTTAAATGCAAAACAAAAGTAAACATGCAAATGCAGTGATTCAGTTGGCTTAAAGAAAATATGGATGAATGGAGTTGTTGGGGTTTACAAATTCATCTTATCCACCCTCATATATCTACTTTCCTTATTCACTTTGCTTATTTATCATATTGCCATGCAAACTTTCTTGGTCTTCCCTTAACCCAATCCCTTGGTGAAAAGAGCCTATTACTAATTACCGGCTTGCTATCCCTAGCCTTCCCTAGTAATTAATAATGCATGATAAACAGAAGTAAAATACAATTGATCGTCCTACCCCTATCCCTAGGCGGTATTACCATAATCAAGGAATTCTTCCCAGTTCATGACATTACTGTACATCCCCGTATCAATAAAGACAAACAACATCTACCGAATGAGTTAAAGGGTAAAAGCATTAAATACAGGTAAAGAACCCAACAATTGATAAATCAAGCATATGCAAGCATATAAAGTAAATAAGAATTTGGGTATATGAGAGTTTCAAAAGATTACATTGTTCCCCAACAACAAAGGGGTTAGTTCACCATAATCATGGTGAACCTAGATGAAATATAATGGAAGAATGGAAAAGCAAACCCTAGATTTGATAAAGTGGAGCCTAAGCATCCAAGAAATCTCCTCCATGTTGTGTAGAACAGCTCTGGACGTTTCTCTCTGCCAAAACAATTCCATTTGGATTCGCACTGGGGCTATATAAAAGCCAAAAAGATAACAGAAAGATCTCAGAATAAAAACAGACAACTGCCCAGGCACCAAAGTTGCCCGCTCAGCGGTTTGCCTTAATCCACGCCACCGCCTAGGCGTCAAAATGAACCGCTGAGCGGTTTTCCTCTTGTCGTTATGGACGCTCAACATTCGAATTTGACGCTTGAGCGATCCACAGACTCTTCTTTTCTTCCTTTTTCTCCTTCATTCTCGAGTCTATGACCTTCCTTCTTCATTTCCATCTTCAATTCTCATCAAAAACCCTGCAAAACAATGCAAAACAAGCATAACATCTCTAGAACAACTTTTGACTCTCATGTGGCACAAATTAGGAGTTTTACTTGGTTCTAAGCTCATTTTAAGCTACAAAGGGTGTGTTTTAATATCAAATTCAAGCATGAAAATAACGGTTTTTAGACCGTTATCACAACCCCAAACTTAAAACTTTGCTTGTCCTCAAGCAAACAAAACAAAACTTGGCCTTCCACTTTTTCATCAAATAGTTTTACACTTTTCAAAATCCTCTTCTTTACAACAAGTTATTTTTCAATTCAGATTGGCAGTGGAATCCTACCAAAATGCATGCATGCTTTCAATCCAATCTAGTTCACATACTTAAATATTTCCCAACAGATGTTTGATTCATGAATGATCAATCCACTAAGCATAGATGTACACATGGATCTCAACAATTCTCACCAAGCATGTGTTTCACTTAATCAGTCATGTGTTTAAGGAATCACTCCACTCTCTACTATTCACATGTCACATAGAACAATATTGCCATTCATATAAAACAATCAAAATCCTTTCATGCAAATGCCATCACAAGGACTTTTTCAAGGCTTGTAATGAGGCAAGGCTATCAAGAAAATTTGGTTTTTCTAGATCACAAAATCCTTGAGTTAAGAGATCTATTTCATCATTGAAAAGGTTCAAGTTTAAACTCTCTTTATCACCAATCTCCTTTATTCCCAACTTCTTCCCCTTTTATCAACTTTGCATTGAGTTCCTTTTTCATGCTTTTACTTTTTCTTTTTCTTTACTCATGCATTTGACTTTTCAAAATTTGAACTCAATGCTTTTCTTTTGCCCTTTCAATTTTCCCCACACAACCCCAAACTTGAACCTTTTCAATACATATAAGTATTCTCAACCCAACTCAAAGTAAATACTTTCAAATCAAGGGTTTTCATACTATTTAAGGACAAGGTTCAAAAAGGGTATAATATTTTAATCACTTCGGGTTAAAATTTGGCTACGTAAGGGTTCCAAACATGGCCTTGGTCATATGACATAAACAAGCAATTCAATCAGTTATCAAGACTCAAGCAATATCATTCATGCTTCCTTGTGAATAGTGCATATATCAATGAAAACTCTGGAGCTTAATACCCCACACAACATGCTTTCTCATAATTCATGAATCCTGCTTAGCATCACAATCACAATCATAAATCACTACACATCTGTCCACACAGTTAGTGAACCATTCATCTGGATATCAGCACACACACATTCCTAATCATCAACCACATTCAATCATCATCATCGAATAACTTGTCATGCAATATAATCATCAAACCATCATCAGAATCAGTGTACAAGCCAAGCATAGACATATAAAGTAAAGTTCAACCTAATCTAAAAATCCAAAGTGCAAAAGTAAAAGAAACCTGGGTTGCCTCCCAATAGCGCTTGTTTAATGTCACAAGCCTGACCCGAACCTCATGGATCCACCTTTCCTCCCAAGTAATGTTTAAGTGTCTGCCCATTCACCACCCAACTTCACTGCTGACCATCATCATTTGGAATTTCTAATTCCACAGCTCCATTTGGGTATACATGCTTTATTACAAAAGGTCCCGACCATTTTGATTTTAACTTTCCAGGAAATAACTTCAACCATGAATTAAACAATAGCACCTGCTTCCCTGGATTGAAAACTCACTTTATTAACTTCCTGTCATGATAAAATTTAACTTTCTCTTTATAACTTCTGGATGAGTCATATGCATGTAACCTCATCTCTTCAAGTTCTAACAATTGATTTATTCGTTTGCTTTGAACTTCATGAGGGTTAAAATTTAAAAATTTCAAAGCCCACAAAGCCTTATGTTCCATCTCTACTGGCAAGTGACATGCTTTCCCATATACGATTTGAAAAGGTGATAATCCCATGGAGGTCTTCATAGCTGTCCTATATGCCCAAGGTGCATCATCCAATTTATGTGACCAGTCTTTTCGTGAAAAAGAAACTGTCTTCTCTAATATCCTCTTGATTTCTCTGTTAGAGACTTCAGCTTGACCATTTGTTTGTGGATGATAAGGTGCGACTACCTTATGTTTCACCCCATAATGTTTAAGCACCTTAGCAAGCTGAACATTGCAAAAATGAGACCCCCCATCACTAATAAGTACTCTAGGGGTTCCAAAACGTGAGAAAATTTGCCTTTTCAAGAATATAATCACCGTGTTAGCATCATTCTTTGGACATGCCAAAGCTTCAACCCATTTACTCACATAATCCACAGCCACCACAATATATTCATTATTAAATGATGGTGGAAAAGGCCCAACAAAATCAATCCCCCAACAATCAAAAACCTCAACTTCCAAAATACCTTGTAACGACATCTCATGTCTTTTTGATATAACCCTTGTCCGTTGACACTTGTCACAATTCCTAGCATGATTATGAGCATCTTTAAACAATGTAGGCCAATAAAATCCTGACTGTAAAATTTTTGCAGTCGTTCGCTCTCCATTATAATGACCTCCATAAGGAGAATTATGACAATGCCAAAGGATTCCTTCTACTTCTTCCTTCGTTACACATCTCCTCAAAAGATTGTCTGCTCCAATCTTAAATAAATAAGGATCATCCCATATGAACTGCTTAGCATTAGAATAAAACGTTTTTCTCTGTTGCCAATTTAATTCCTCATGAATAACACCTGCACCTTTAAAATTAGCCATATCAACAAACCATGGCCTTTGTTGAATGTACAAGAGAGTTTCATCTGAAAAAGACTCCCATATTTCTTTCTCCTTGCTTGTTACTTCAGTATTGACCAACCGAGATAAATGATCTGCAATTAAATTCTCAGTTCTCTTTTTATCACAAATCTCTACATCAAACTCTTGTAACAAAAGCACCTACCTAATTAGCCCTGGCTTTGAGTCTGACTTTGTCAATAAATACTTTATGGCCGCATGATCCGTATAAATTATCACTTTAGATCCAATAAAATAAGATCTAAATTTTTCCAATGCATAAACTATAGCCAAAAATTCTTTTTCTATAGTAGCATAATTTAGTGTTGCTACATTTAACACCTTACTAGCATAATAAATAGCATGAAATACCTTTTCTTTTCTTTGACCCAACATAGCACTTATAGCATAATCGCTGGCATCACACATAAGCTCAAAATCTTTATTCCAATCTGGATCTACAATTACTGGAGCAAAAATCAAACTTTTCTTTAGGAAGTCAAAAGCATGCAAACATTCAGCGCTCATCTCAAATGGTGTATCCTTAACAAGCATATTACTTAATGGCTTAGAAATCTTTGAAAAATCTTTAATGAATCTCGGATAGAACCCAGCATGACCTAAGAAACTCCAAATTCCTCTCACATTTGAGGGTGGTGGAAGTTTTTCAATAACCTCAACTTTGGCCTTATCAACTTCAATTCCTCAGGCTGAAATCTTGTGTCGGAACACAATTCCTTTTGTAACCATTGATAACGGTCTCAAAACCGTTATTTTCATGCATAAATTTGATATTAAATCACACCCTTTGTAGCTTAAAATGGGCTTAGAATCAAGTAAAACTCTTAAGTTGTGTTACATGAGAGTCAAAAGTTGTTTTTAGAGATATTATGCTTGTTTTGCATTGTTTTGTAGGGTTTTTGATGAAAATTGAAGATGGCAATGAAGTAGGAAGGTCATAGACTAAAGAATGAAGGAGAAAAACGAAGAAAAGAAGAGTTTGTGAACCGCTCAGTGGTAAATTCCACTGTTAAGCGTCCTAGTGCAGGGAAAAGTTGTTGTCTGGCGCCCACACGGTGATGCTGAGCGTCCAGAGCGACAAGAGGCAAACCGCTCAGTGGTCATTTTAGGCGCCTGGGCGGTGGCGTGTGTTGAGGCAAACCGCTAAGCGGCCAATATAGGCGCTTGGGCGGTTGTCTATTTTTATATTCTGGATTCTGAGATCTTTCTGTTATCTTTTTGGCTTATATATAGCCCTAGTGCGAATCCAAATGTAATTCTTTTGGCAGAGAACAAAGTCCACAGCAACTTTACACCTTTGGAGGAGATTTCTTGGATGCTTAGGCTCCACTTTCATTCAATTCATCTAGTTTCACCATGATTATGGTGAACTAAGCCCTTAGTTGTTGGGGAACAATGTAATCATTTGAATCTCTCATATATTGAAATTCTTGTTTACTTTATATTCTTGCATATGCTTGATTTATCAATTGTTGGGTTCTTTACCTTTGCTTAATGCTTCTACAGTTTAACTCATTCGGTAGATGTTGTTTGTCTTTATTGATTCGGGGACGTACGGTAATGTCATGAACTGGGGAGAATTCCTTGATTATGTTAATACCGCCTAGGGATAGGGGTAGGACGATCAATTGTATTTTGCTTCTGCTCATTATGCATTATTAGTTACTAGGGGAGGCTAGGGATAGCAAGCCGGTAATTAGTAATAGGCTCTTTTCACCAAGGGATTGGGTTAAGGGTAGACCAAGAAAGTTTGCATGGCAATATGATAAATAAGCAAAGTAAATAAGAAGAGTATATATATGAGGGCGGATAAGATGAAATTGTAACCCCCAACAACCTCATTCACTCATAGTTCTCTTTGTCAAGTGAATTCATGCATTTGCATGTTTTTTTTTTTTTTGCATTTGAAACCATTAAAATTATTTTCTTTTACTCAAGTCTTAAACAATTAGTTTACACGAAAGATGAGGCCTTAAGAGTCCTTTGGGAAGAACGATATTGGGTTTACCAATTATTATTACTTGATACGATCTGGTACACTTGACAGGGGTTAACTTTTTCTAGTAGTGTAAACTGATTAAATTTGACTTGATTTTATGTTTATTTTTGTTCTAATAAATGTTTTCTAGGGTTTTGTGCCTCTTTTTTGAAGGATGCAGTATGTACAAGAATTTGGTTCTATGGGCACTCAATTCTACCAAAATGATTTCAACCACTAGTTGGAACCTCACTCATACATGGATCAAAGCCAATCTGGGCAAGTTGATGAGCAACAAATTACTCCACTTAAGAAAAATACAAATTTTGATGAACTTCTTCAGAGGATCATGAATTTTGAAGTATACCATGTCAAAAGCATAGAGGAAAGTGTAAAGAATGACGAATTTTTTCCACAGGGCATGTATACAAGATTTTCTTCTCATAGAAGCATGGAAGATATGGAACAATATCAATGGCAGCAACAAATCTCTTTACCAGTAGAAACGTGGAGTATGATCAACAACTATGTCATCAGATAGCTGATGTGACAGAATAAGTCAAAAGCCTTAATGAAAAGTTCGACAAATTCTTGGAGAAGTACGATTCTAAGAGCTATGAAGTTACCTTCAGCAATTTGGAGACACAAATTGATGAGGTTGTTGATGAGGACAAGATAGAGAGAAAGGTGAAAATGATAGAAGAGATAGAAACAGAAAAGGTTGTTGCTGAGGAGAAGATAGATTAAGAAAAGATAGAAGAAGAGGTTGTAAAATTGAAAGAGAGGGAGTATGAAAAACACTTGCCCTATCCAAAGACATATTCTAGGAGGGAAAAAGAAAAGCAGTTGGAGCGATGTATGGAAATTTTTAAGAAGTTGGAAATAACCATACCATTTTCTGAAGCACTTCAGCAAATGCCCTCATATGCGAAATTTTTGAAAGAACTTCTCATGAAGAAAAGGAAGTATATTGAGAAGGAAACTATTGAGGTGCAAGGAAATTACAGTGCAGTCACACAGAGAACATTACCTCCTAAATTATAAGATCCAGGGAGCTTTACCATTCAAGTGGTTGAAAGAAAAAAGAAAAATAGAAAATGTGGAAAAATAAAGAAGAAAATAAAAAGAGAAAAAAAGAGAAAGTTAGAGGAGGAGAAGAGTGAGAAAAAGAGGAAGAGAGGAAAGAAGAAAAGATCATAAGAAAAACCTCTTCCTTATCCAAAGAAGTATCATAGGAAGAAAATGAACTTCAAGTGCTTTATGGAGATCTTCAAGAAATTGGAGATTAAAGTTCCTATGATGGAGACATGGAAACAGGTGCTTGGTGTTATCAACTTTTTGAAGAAATTCAGCAGGAAGAAGAAGAAGAAAAGAATATCAAGCAAAGGGAGTATCAACACCTACTGATGGGTGTTTGAACTCTATCGGGTCAAGCTAATGGCGTTAAAAGAGCGCTTACTGGGAGGCACCCCAATGATTGTTGTACATTAATTTTCTTTTACTTGGAGTTGTAAATATTGGTATTTTCGAACAATTTTTGGGTAGCATCTGATGTGGGATGCTAAATTTTATGTATCTACTGAAGGATACAGGAAGGTACACCTACTGATGGGTGTTGGAAGGATTTTCACTTACTGATAAGTTCTAAACAGGTTTGGGTCAGGCTCGTGACATTAAACAAGCGTTATTGGGAGGCAACCCAGGTTTCTTTTACTTTTGCACTTTGAATCCTTAGAGTAGGTTGAATTTTGTTTAGTAGTGTAGGATTGATGAACTTGTCTTGTACACTGCTTCTGATGATGGTTTGACATATAAAATGCATGATGAGTTATTTGATGATGATTGAATGTGGATGATGGTTGAGACTGTTTTGCATGTTGATATCCAGGTGAATGGTTCACTAACTGTGTGGACAGATGTGTAGTAATTTATGATCGTGATTGTGATGCTATGCAGGATAAATGAATGATGTGTGAGAAAGCATGTTGTGTGAGGTTTTGAGCTCTAGAGTTTTTACTGATATATGTATTGTTCACAGGGAATCATGAATGATATTGCCTTAGTCTTGATAATTGATTGATGTGCATGCTTATGTTATATGACCAAGGCCATGTTTGGAAGCCCTTATCTAGCCAAAATTTCACCCAAGAAGTTTAAAATTTTATACCCATTTTGAACCTTGGCCTTAAACAGGATGAGAACCCTTGATTTGAAATTATTTATCTTGAGTAGGGTTGAGAATAATCTTATGTGATGAAAAGGTTCAAGTTTGGGGTTGTATGGGGAAAGTTGAAAGGCAAAACAAAAGCATCGAGTTCAAGTATTGACAAGAAAAATGCATGTGTAAAGAAGAAAAGGAAAAAGTAAAAACATGAAAAAGGAACTCAATGAAAAATTTATAAAAAGGGAAGAAGTTGGGAATAAAGGAGTTTGGTGATAGAGAGAGTTTAAACTTGAACCTTTTCAATGATGAAATAGCTCTTGAACTCAAGGATTTTGCAATCTAGAAAAACCAAATTTTCTTGATAGCCTAGCCTCATTATAAGCCTTGGAAAAGTCCTTGTCATGGTATTTGCATGTAAGGATTTTTATTGTTTTAGATACATGGTAATATTGTTTTATGTGGCATGTGAATAGTAAAGAGTGGAGTGATTCCTTAAACACTTGCTTGGTAAGAATTGTTAAAATTCAGGTTTACATCTATGCTTAGTGGATTGATCGTTCATGAATAAAACATCTGTTGGGAAATATTGAAGTAGGTGAACTAGATTGGATTGAAAGCATGCTTGCATTTTGGTATGATTCCACTGAAAATCTGAATTGGAAAATAACTTGTCATGAAGAAAAGGGTTTTGAAAAGTGTAGAACTATTTGATGAAAAATTGGAAGGCCAAGTCTTGTTTTGTTTTGCTTGAGGATAAGCAAAGTTTTAAGTTTGGGGTTGTGATAACGGTCTCAAAACCATTATTTTCATGCATAAATTTGATATTGAATCACACCCTTTGTAGCTTAAAATGGGCTTAGAATCAAGTAACAGTCTTAAGTTGTGTTACATGAGAGTCAAAAGTTGTTTTTAGAGATATTATGCTTGTTTTGCATTGAAGATGGCAATGATGTAGGAAGGTCATAGACTCAAGAATGAAGGAGAAAAAGGAAGAAAAGAAGAGTCTGTGAACCGCTCAGCAGTAAATTCCACCGTTGAGCTTCCTAGTGCAAGGAAAAGTTGTTGTCTGGCGCCCAGGCGGTGACGCTACGCGTCCAGAGCGAGAAGAGGCAAACCGCTCAGCGGTCATTTTAGGCGCTTGGGCGGTGGCGTGTGTTGAGGCAAACCGCTGAGCAGCCAATTTAGGCGTCTGGGCAGTTGTCTGTTTTTATATTTTGGATTCTGAGATCTTTCTGTTATCTTTTTGGCTTATATATAGCCCTAGTGCGAATCCAAATGTAATTCTTTTGGCAGAGAACAAAGTCCATAGCAGCTTTACACCTTTGGAGGAGATTTCTTGGATGCTTAGGCTCCACTTTATCAATTCTAGGGTTTTCTTTTTCCATTCTTCCATTCAATTCATGTAGTTTCACCATGATTATGGTGAACTAAACCCTTAGTTGTTGGGGAACAATGTAATCTTTTGAAACTCTCATATATTGAAATTCTTGTTTACTTTATATTCTTGCATATGCTTGATTTATCAATTTTTGGGTTCTTTACCTTTGCTTAATGCTTCTACAGTTTAACTCATTCGGTAGATGTTGTTTGTCTTTATTGATACGGGGACGTACGGTAATGTCATGAACTGGGGAGAATTCCTTGATTATATTAATACCGCCTAGGGATAGGGGAGAATTCCTTGATTATGTTGATTATGTTAATTCCTTGATTTGGGTAGCATCTACTGAGGGATGCTAAATTTTTATGTATCCACTGAAGGATACAGGAAGGTACACCTACTGATGTGTGTTGGGCGCCCTCATTTATCTACTCTTCTTATTTACTTTGCTTATTTATCATATTGCCATGCAAACTTTCTTGGTCTACCCTTAACCAACCCCTATCCCTAGGCGGTATTAACATAATCAAGGAATTCTCCCCAGTTCATGACATTACCGTATGTCCCCGTATCAATAAAGACAAACAACATCTACCGAATGAGTTAAACTGTAGAAGCATTAAGCAAAGGTAAAGAACCCAACAATTGATAAATTAAGCATATGCAAGCATATAAAGTAAACAAGAATTTTAATATATGAGAGTTTCAAAAGATTACATTGTTCCCCAACAACAAAGGGTTTAGTTCACCACAGTTATGGTGAAACTAGATGAACTAAATGGAAGAATGAAAAAGCAAACCCTAGAATTGATAAAGTGGAGTCTAAGCATCCAAGAAATCTCCTCCGAAGGTATAAAGCTGCGGTGGATGTTGTTCTCTGCCAAAGAATTATATTTGGATTCGCACTAGGGCGATATATAAGCCCAAAAGATAACAGAAAGATCTCAAAATCCAAAATATAAAAACAGACAACCGCCCAGGCGCCTAAACTGGCCGCTCAGCGGTTTGCCTCAACACACGCCACCGCCCAGGCTCCTAAAATGACCGCTGAGCGGTTTGCCTCTTGTTGCTCTGGACGCTCAGCGTCACCGCCTGGGCGCCAGACAGTAACTTTTCCTTCCACTAGGACGCTCAGCGGTGGAATTTACCACTGAGCGGTTCCCAGACTCTTCTTTTCTTCCTTTTTCTCCTTCATTCTTGAGTCTATGACCTTCCTACTTCATTGCCAACTTCAATTTTCATCAAAAACCCTGCAAAAGAATGCAAAACAAGCATAATATCTCTAAAAACAACTTTTGACTCTCATGTAACACAACTTAAGAGTTTTACTTGATTCTAAGCTCATTTTAAGCTACCAAAGGTGTGTTTTAATATCAAATTTATGCATGAAGATAACGGTTTTTGAGACCATTATCAAGTTCATGACATTATTGTACGTCCCCGTATCAATAAAGACAAACAACATCTACCGAATGAGTTAAACGATAAAAGCATTAAATACAGGTAAAGAACCCAACAATTGATAAATCAAGCATATTCAAGCATATAAAGTAAATAAGAATTTGGATATATGAGAGTTTCAAATGATTACATTGTTCCCTAACAACAAAGGGCTTAGTTCACCATAATCATGGTGAACCTAGATGAAATATAATGGAAGAATGGAAAAGCAAACCCTAGATTTGATAAAGTGGAGCCTAAGCATCCAAGAAATCTCCTCTAAAGGTGTAACGCTGCTGTGGACGTTGTTCTCTGCCAAAAGAATTACATTTGGATTCGCACTAGGGCTATATATAAGCCAAAAATATAACAGAAAGATCTCAGAATCCAAAATATAAAAACAGACAACCGCCCAGGCGCCAAAATTGGCCGCTTAGCGGCTTGCCTCAACACACGCCACCGCCCAGGCGCCTAAAATGACCGCTGAGTGGTTTGCCTCATGTCGCTCTGGACGCTCAGCGTCACCGCCTGGGCGCCAGACAATACTTTTCCTCGAACTAGGACGCTCAGCAGTGGAATTTACCGTTGAGCGGTTCACAGACTCTTCTATTCTTCGTTTTTCTCCTTCATTGTTGAGTCTATGACCTTCCTACTTCATTGCCATCTTTAATTTTCATCAAAAACCCTGCAAAACAATGCAAAACAAGCATAATATCTCTAAAAACAACTTTTGACTCTCATGTGACACAACTTAAGAGTTTTACTTGATTCTATGCTCATTTTAAGCTACCAAAGGTGTGTTTTAATATCAAATTTATGCATGAAGATAACGGTTTTTGAGACCATTATCAAGTTCATGACATTATTGTACGTCCCCGTATCAATAAAGACAAACAACATCTACCGAATGAGTTAAACGATAAAAGCATTAAATACAGGTAAAGAACCCAACAATTGATAAATCAAGCATATTCAAGCATATAAAGTAAATAAGAATTTGGATATATGAGAGTTTCAAATGATTACATTGTTCCCTAACAACAAAGGGCTTAGTTCACCATAATCATGGTGAACCTAGATGAAATATAATGGAAGAATGGAAAAGCAAACCCTAGATTTGATAAAGTGGAGCCTAAGCATCCAAGAAATCTCCTCTAAAGGTGTAACGCTGCTGTGGACGTTGTTCTCAGCCAAAAGAATTACATTTGGATTCGCACTAGGGCTATATATAAGCCAAAAATATAACAGAAAGATCTCAGAATCCAAAATATAAAAACAGACAACCACCCAGGCGCCAAAATTGGCCGCTTAGCGGCTTGCCTCAACACACGCCACCGCCCAGGCCCCTAAAATGACCGCTGAGTGGTTTGCCTCATGTCGCTCTGGATGCTCAGCGTCACCGCCTGGGCGCCAAACAATACTTTTCCTCGAACTAGGACGCTCAGCAGTGGAATTTACCGTTGAGCGGTTCACAGACTCTTCTATTCTTCCTTTTTCTCCTTCATTGTTGAGTCTATGACCTTCCTACTTCATTGCCATCTTTAATTTTCATCAAAAACCCTGCAAAACAATGCAAAACAAGCATAATATCTCTAAAAACAACTTTTGACTCTCATGTGACACAACTTAAGAGTTTTACTTGATTCTAAGCTCATTTTAAACTACAAATGGTGTGATTTAATATCAAATTTATGCATGAAAATAACGGTTTTGAAATCGTTATCACAACCCCAAACTTAAAACTTTGCTTGTCCTCAAGCAAAACAAAACAAAACTCGGCCTTCCAATTTTTCATCAAATAGTTCTACACTTTTCAAAACCCTTTTCTTCATGATAAGTTATTTTCCAATTCAGATTTTCAGTGGAATCCTACCAAAATGCAAGCATGATTTTAATCCAATCTAGTTCACCTACTTCAATATTTCCCAGCAAATGATTTATTCATGAATGATCAATCCACTAAGCATAGATGTAAACATGGATTTCAACAATTCTTCCCAAGCAAGTGTTTCACTCAATCACTCAAGTGTTTAAGGAATCACTCCACTCTTTACTATTCACATGTCACATAAAACAATATTGCCATTTATCTAAAACAATCAAAATCCTTACTCGCAAATACCATCACAAGGACTTTTCCAAGGCTTGCAATGAGGCTGGGCTATCAAGAAAATTTGGTTTTTCTAGATTACAAAATCCTTGAGTTAAGAGAGCTATTTCATAATTGAAAAGGTTCAAGTTTAAACTCTCTCTATCACCCATCTCCTTCCCAACTTCTTCCCATTTTATCAATTTTGCATTTAGTTCCTTTTTCATGCTTTTACTTTTTCCTTTTCTTCTTTACTCATACATTTTTCTCTTCAATACTTGAACTCAATGCTCTTCTTTTGCCTTTCAATTTTCCCCACACAACCCCAAACTTGAACCTTTTCATCACATAAGATTATTCTCAACCCTACTCAAGATAAATAATTTCAAATCAAGGGTTTTCATCCTGTTTAAGGCCAAGGTTCAAAAAGGGTATAACATTTTAAACTTTTTGGGTGAAAATTTGGCTAGATAAGGGCTTCCAAACATGGCCTTGATCATCTAAGATAATCATGCAATTCAATCAATTATCAAGACTAAGACAATATCATTCATGATTCCCTGTGAACAATACATATATCAGTAAAAACTCTGGAGCTCAAGACCTCACACAACATGCTTTCTCACACATCATTCATTTATCCTGCTTAGCATCACAATCACAATCATAAATCACTACACATTTGTTCATATAGTTAGTGAACCATTCAACTGGATATCATCACACATACATTCTCAGTCAACCACATTCAATCGTTATCAAATACTTGTCATGCATTATAATACTACCATTAGAACCATTGTACAAGCAAAGCATAAACACCTACACTACTCAACAAAATTCAACCTACTTTAGAGATTCAAAGTGCAAAAGTAAAAGAAACCTGGGTTGCCTCCCAATAGCACTTGTTTAACGTCATTAGCTTGACCCGGTAGAGTTCAAACACCCATCAGTAGGTGTCGATACTCCCTTTGCTTGATATTCTTTTCTTCTTCTTCTTCCTATTGAATTTCTTCAGAAAGTTGATAACACCAAGCACATGTTTCCACGTCTCCATCATTGGAACTTTAATCTCCAATTCTTGAAGATCTCCATAAAGCACTTGAAGTTCATTTTCTTCCTATGATACTTCTTTGGATGAGGAGGAGGTTTTTCATATGATCTTTTCTTCTTTCCTCTCTTCCTCTTTTTCTCATTCTTCTCCTCCTCTAACTTTCTCTTTTTTTCTCTTTTTATTTTCTTCTTTATTTTTCCACATTTTCTATTTTTCTTTTTTCTTTCAACCACTTGAATGGTAAAGCTCCCTGGATCTTGTAATTTAGGAGGTAATGTTCTCTGTATGACTGCACTGCAATTTCCTTGCACCTCAATAGTTTCCTTCTCAATATACTTCCTTTTCTTCATGAGAAGTTCTTTCAAAAATTTCGCATATGAGGGCATTTGCTGAAGTGCTTCAGAAAACAGTATGGTTATATCTAGCTTCTTAAAAATCTCCATAAATCGCTCCAACTGGTTTTCTTTTTCCCTCCTAGAATATGTCTTTGGATAGGGCAAGGGTTTTTCATACTTCCTCTCTTTCAATTTTACAACCTCTTCTTCTATCTTTTCTTCATCTATCTGCTCCTCAGCAACAACATTTTTTGTTATCTCTTCTATCTTTTTCACCTCTCTCTCTATCTTGTCCTCATCAACAACCTCATCAATTTGTGTCTCGAAGTTCCTGAAGGTAACTTCATAGCTCTTAGAATCGTACTTCTCCAAAAATTTGTCGAACTTTTCATTAAGGCTTTTGACTTGTTCTGTCACATCAGCTATCTGATGACATAGTTGTTGATCATACTCCCATGTTTCTATTTATAAAGAGATTTGTTGCTGCCACTGATATTGTTGCATCTCTTCCATGCTTCTATGAGAAGAAAATCTTGTATACATGCCCTGTGGAAAAAAATCATCATTCTTTACACTCTCCTCTATGCTTTTGACATGGTATACTTCCAAATTCATGATCCTCTGAAGAAGTTCATCAGAATTTGTATTTTTCTTAAGTGGAGTAATTTGTTGCTCATCAGCTTGCCCAGAATGGCTTTCATCCATGTGTGAGTAAGACTCCCACCAGTGGTTGAAATTATTTTGATAGAATTAAGTGCCCATAGAACCAAATTCTTGTACATACTGCATCCTGTAAGCATTAGGCACAAAATCCTAGAAATAATTTATTAGATCAAAAATAAAATAAAAATAAAAATGAAGTCAAATTTAATCAGTTTACACTACTTGAAAAAGTTAAACCAAGAGTCCCCGTCAACGGCGCCAAAAACATGTTAAACCCTTGGCCAGTGTACCAGATCGTATCATGTATTAAAAATCGGTAATCCCAATATCGTTCTTCCCAAAGGACTCTTAAGGCCTCATCTTTCGTGTAAACAAATTGTTTAAGACTTGAGTAAAAGAAAATAATTTGAATGGTTTGAATACAAAACAAAAATAAACATGCAAATGCAAGAATTCAATTGGCTCAAAGAAACTATGAATGAATGAGGTTGTTGGGGTTTACAATTTCATCTTATCCACCCTCATATATCTACTCTTCTTATTTACTTTGCTTATTTATCATATTGCCATGCAAACTTTCTTGGTCTACCTTTAACCCAATCCCTTGGTGAAAAGAGTCTATTACTAATTATCGGCTTGCTATCCCCAGCCTCCCCTAGTAATTAATAATGCATGATAAGCGGAAGCAAAATACAATTGATTGACCTACCCCTATCCCTAGGCGGTATTAACATAATCAAGGAATTCTCCCAAGTTCATGACATTACTGTACGTCCCCGTATCAATAAAGACAAACAACATCTACAGAATGAGTTAAAGGGTAAAAGCAGTAAATACAGGTAAAGAACCCAACAATTGATAAATCAAGCATATGCAAGCATATAAAGTAAACAAGAATTTGGATATATGAGAGTTTCAAAAGATTACATTGTTCCCCAACAACAAAGGGTTTAGTTCACCATAGTCATGGTGAAACTAGATGAAATAAATGGAAGAATGGAAAAACAAAACCTAGATTTGATAAATTAGAGCCAAAGCATCCAAGAAATCTCCCCCAAAGGTGTAAAGCTGTTGTGGACGTTGTTCTCTACCAAAAGAATTACATTTGGATTCGCACTAGGGCTATATATAAGCCAAAAAGATAACAGAACGATCTCAAAATCCAAAATATAAAAACAGACAATCGCCTAGGCGCCAAAATTGGCCGCTGAGCGGTTTGCCTCAACACACGCCACTGCCCAGGCGCCTAAAATGGCCACTGAGCGGTTTGCCTCTTGTCGCTCTGGACGCTCAGCGTCACTGCCTGGGTGCTAGACAGTACTTTTCCCCGAACTAGGACGCTCAACGGTGGAATTTACCGTTGAGCGGTTCCCAGACTCTCCTTTCTTCCTTTTTCTCCTTCATTCTTGGGTCCACCGCTGAGCGTCCTAGTGCAAGGAAAATTTTCTGGATCTTTAACCTATTTCATAACCCAATAGTGCAGGGAATAGTGAAATTTCCTGGTTCTTTAACCTTTGGAGGAAGTCCTTCTGTAAGATCACACTGCACTAGTCCTGTACCTCAATTGTTTCCTTTTCTGGATATTTTTTCTTTTTGTTGAATTTCTTTAGGAATTTAACATAACCAAGAACCTGTTGCAATGTCTCAATCACAATAATTTTAATCTCCAATTTATTGAAGATCTCCATGAAACGCTCAAACTGTTTTTCTTTCTCCTTCCTAGAATAATTCTTTGGGTAAGGAAGGGGTTTTTCATATAATTCTTTCTTTTTTTCTCTCATCCTCTTCCTCTCTTTTCTTCTTTTCTTTTCTCTCACTCTCTTCTTTTTCTTTCTCTACATCTTTCTATTTTTCACTCAACCTTTCTTTTTCTTTTTTCTCTATTTTTCTCTCATTTAAGACCTTGCCACTTCCAATGATAACGAATTTACACTCCTCCCTACGGTTAGCTTTCGTATTAACCTCAAAACTTCTGTTAGGCATCTCCTCCAACTTCTTCGCCGATTGACCAACCTGCATGTCCAGATTCCTTATAACAGCTTGTTAAGACTCCGAAAAGTGTACCGAATTGTATCAAGTAATATAAAATGGCAAGACCAAGTATCGTTTTCCATAGAGACTCATGGCACTAAATAGTTCTGCTTTTGCTTAACCAATTAAGACTATAAGAACAATATTTTAGGGTTTTTGAATGCAAAACGATAAAAGTAAATATGCATGCAATTTAATCATTTGAGGCTAAACACAAAAGTGAATGAATGATGTTGATAATATGAGATGAATATGTTGTTAGGGTTTAGATTTCACCTAATCACTCTCATGCATAAACAAAATCATCTTCTTCATTAATGTTAATGCCACTTTCTAATTTACTTTAAACCCGATGTCTCGGTGAAGAAATCCTATCCTTAATTAATAGTTCACAATGTCTTGTATCCCTAGCAACTAATTATACATTACATTCGAAAAGAAGCTTAAAGGAAACCAACCCTTCTATCCCTATGTCTAGGTAATATTGCTTTTGGGAGAATTCCCTAGATCGTGATTTGTAAGATATCTCTCAATGACAATCCTAGGGAGAGAAGAGGAGAGCTGGCATATCCCTAAATCGTCCAACACTAGGAGTATGATAACGGTCTAATAACCGTTATTTTTATACTTGAAATTGATATCAAAACACACCCTTTATGACTTAGAATGGGCTTCAAATCATGCAAATTGCTTTAGTTAGGGTACAGGAGAGTCAAAGGTGGTTTTAGAGATATTATGCTTGGTTTTACATTGTTTTGATAGGATTAAATGAGAATTGAGTGATGGAAAGTGAAGGAGGAAGGAGTTGGACTCAAGAAAGGATGAAAAAAGGTGTAAAGGAAGAATTGCAGCCACCGCTCAACGCTAGTTTCAGCGCTGAGCACCAGCCTCGAAGGGGAGGCCACTGTCTGACGCTTAAGCGCCAACGCTAAGGGGAAAAGTAAGAGTCGCGCACACCGCTGAGTGTTGGCCTTTTCAGAAACAACAATGTTTAACGCTTGGGCCTGATCGCTCAGCGTCCCACTTGAGTGTCGCACCTACCGCTGAGCGGTGAACTCACTGCTAAGCGGTGTACTTATGGGCCTGGGCCAAAATTTTGTTATTTTTCTGTATTATAAATAGACCCAGAGCGCACCAGAGAATATATCTTTTGGCAGAAAGACGACAGAACACTTTCTTTACTCCTTGGAGGAGGATTTTGGATGCAAAAGCTCCAATCTTTCAATTCTAGGGTTATCTCTTTCATATTTTCCATTCAATTAGTCTAGTTTCACCATGACAATGGTGAACTAAACCCTTTGTTGTTGGGGAATGATGTAATCCTTTTGAAACTCTCTTATATTGAAGTTCTTATTTTATTCATATACTTTCGTTATCAATAGTTTGAGTTTTCTTCTCTGAATTTAAAGCTTGCATTGTTTAACTCATTAGTGTCATGATCATTGATTTTGTCAATATGGGAACGTACGGGGAAATCTAAACATGAGGAGAATTCTCTTGATTATGAAATATTACATAGGAATAGGAATAGAACGATCAATTGCTTTAAGCTTCTATCATTAATGTATGACTAATCACTAGGGAGACTAGGAATAGTAAACTAGTAATTGGGAATAGGCTTTCTTCGTCGAGGAATCAGGTTTAGAGTAAATTAGAAAGTTGCATGAACATTGATAACAAAGTTGAATTTAATAAGAATAATAGATATAGGAGGGTGGATTAGGATGAAATCGTAAACCCCAACAACACCATTCATCCATATCTTTGTCTGTCAATTGATCACGTTTTTGCATACATGTTTATTTTCGTCTTTGCATTACAAAATTAAATTATTATCCATTCAAGTCTTATGAAATCAATTCACATGAACGTCTAGGCCTAAGAGTCCCTTGGGAAACGATATTTGGTCTTACCGTCTATTTATTACTTGATACGATCTGATACACTTGCCAGGGAGTTAACAGAGTACGAAATATCTTAATACTTAGACAAATCATAAGATTTATGCTATACATGAATAAAACATCACAAGCATTTGAGAAAATAAGAATATCTCTAACAATTAATGAAAGAAGCATATACCAATAATAAGAATCAATTCAAATACAAGAGAGTTTAGAGGTTACAACATTTCCCAGCAACAAAAAAGATTAGTTCTCCACCGTTAGGAAGAACTAGGTGGACAATGGAATGGAAGAGATAAAACCCGAGAAGGAGAAGAGGAGAGCTCTCACATCCCCAAATTTTCCCCCAAAGGGGTGAAAAAGGTGATTTTGTGCTTAAGCCATCAAATGATACAAACCCTAAGACGTCTAGGTCTTTAAATAGGGCAAAAAAATAATAGAAAACTGGTCCAAGCCCAAAATAGATCATAAAAATAACAGAAAACAGGTCCAAGCCCATGTCGCCGGTGCTCAACGGTAGGTGCGACACTAAACTAACGCTCAGCGGTGGCGTTCAGGTGCAAGACAGCAAAAAAAACTAGTGCTTAGCGCCCCTTTTTTGTGCTCAGCGAAACTTTTCTACACTCTAGATGACTTTTCTGCATTCTGGTTCACTTTTCTGCATTCCAACCATTTGATACTTTGATTCTTCTCTTAATTCATTCCAATAGCCTACACAATTAAGGGAATTTAGTAATAAAATCATAAAGTATAACGTCAACTCTCTTATTCACAAAACTAAAGCAAAATCATGAGCTAAAGCAAGTTTCTAAGTAAAAAATGGTGCATTTAGTATAAACATTACATCATAGATAACGGTATTTTCAACCGTTATCACAGCTTCAGTGCTTTTATGGTTGGAGATAGTTACTGCATGAAATGTTGGAGGGTTTCTTCAAGTTTTGTAGTTTTTTCATCTAGAGAGGGTTGTTGTTTCCACTGTTTTTGCTGTTGTTGTGGTGGTCTATTGAATTGTCCCGTAACTTGCCCAAATTGACCTTGTCCCGTGCTTGGATGAGGTTTCCATCCTTGATTATAATTGTTAGGATGAAACTGGTTACCCATGTAGTTAACTTCTTCATTGATACTCTCGGGCATTGCACATTGACCATTAATATGATCACCACCACATAATTCACAAAGTTGTTGTTGAACTTGTGAGACATTCTGTGGAACTCCTTTTCCAACTGAGAAAGTTTCTTTGTCAACGCCTTGAATTGTTGAGTAATAATCTTGTTTTGTGCAAGCAATACATTATGAGATTGTAACTGTAGAACTCTCTTATGTTTTTGGTGGAGCTCCTCTTTCATTGTGCATCTCATTGTCATTGGTAGCCATGTTGTCAATTAATTCATAGGCTTCCTCTGGAGATATTGCCTCCAACTGAGGCATCTAGCATCAATTTTGTTTGTGAGCCAAGACCTCCAAGAAAAAGAATGACTATCGTTGCTTCATCAAAACCATGAGTAGACGTCTTTCTCAGCAAGCTCTTGTATCTATCCCATGCTTGTCCTAACGTCTCCTCCATGCCTTGCTTGAAAGACGAAATTTCCTGTTTACCTTTGTTGATCTTTGGCTGTGGGAAGTATTTGTTTAAGAACTTTGCAACCACATCTTCCCACTCAGTAAAGTTATTTTCAGGAAAAAGGTTCAACCACAATTTAGCATTGCCTCCTAATGAGAAGGGAAACAAGCTCAGCTTTATAGCATCATCTGGCACTCCATTTAGCTTCAAAGTATTGTAGATCTCATTAAAAGTGGTCAGATGCTCATATGGACTTTCATGTGTCACTCCATTGAATTTGTTTCTTTTCACTAGATGAATCAACGCACGCTTCATCTCCATACTTACGGCATTGACCCTCGGCCTTGCAATGTTGTTAAAATGATGATGGCCAACAACTATTGTACAATCTTTCAAAGTACGTTTACCACTATTGTTGCCCAAGCTTTCCTGATCAGATTGTGAAGTCTGTGGAAGTTTCTCTGCAGAAGGTTCTCTAGATATCCTGTTTCTTCTTATCCTTCTACTAGTCTCAAGTCCTTCAAGAAGAGGTTCAGAACTTTTTCTGCTACTTGTCCTAATAGTATCCTATATACATGATAACGGTCTCAAAACCGTTATTTTCATGCATAAATTTGATATTTAATCACACCCTTTGTAGCCTAAAATGAGCTTAGAATCAAGTAAAACTCTTTAGTTGTGTCACATGAGTGTCAAAAGTTGTTTTTAGAGATATTATGCTTGTTTTGCATTATTTTGCAGGGTTTTTGATGAAAATTGAAGATGGCAGTGAAGTAGGAAGGTCATAGACTCAAGAATGAAGGAGAAAAAGGAAGAAAAGAAGAGTCTGTGAACCACTCAGCGGTAAATTCCATTGCTGAGCGTCCTAATGCAAGGAAAAGTTGTTGTCTGGCGCCCAGGCGGTGGCGCTGAGCGTCTAGAGCAACAAGAGGCAAATTGCTCAGCGGTCATTTTAGGCGCCTGGGCGATTGTCTGTTTTTATATTTTGGATTTTGAGATCTTTCTATTATCTTTTTGGCTTATATATAGCATTAGTGCGAATCCAAATGTAATTCTTTTGGCAGAGAACAACGTCCACAACAGCTCTACACCTTTGGAGGAAATTTCTTGGATGCTTAGGCTCTACTTTATCAAATCTAGGGTTTCCTTTTCCATTCTTCCATTATATTTCATCTAGTTTCACCATGATTATGGTGAACTAAACCCTTTGTTGTTGGGGAGCAATGAAATCTTTTGAAACTCTCATATATTAAAATTCTTGTTTACTGTATATGCTTGGATATGCTTGATTTATCAATTGTTGGGTTCTTTACCTATATTTAATGTTTTTACCATTTAACTCATTCGGTAGATGTTGTATGTCTTTATTGATACGGGGACGTACAATAATGTCATGAACTGGGGAGAATTCCTTGATTATGTTAATATCGCCTAGGGATAGGGGTAGGACGATCAATTGTATTTTGCTTCCGCTTTTCATGCATTATTAATTACTAGGGGAGGCTAGGGATAGCAAGCCGGTAATTAGTAATAGGCTCTTTTCACCAAGGGATTCGGTTAAGGGTAGACCAAGAAAGTTTGCATGGCAATATGATAAATATGTAAAGTAAATAAGAAGAGTAGATATATGAGGGTGGACAAGATGAAATTGTAAACCCCAACAACCTCATTCATTCATAGTTTCTTTTAGTCAATTAAATTCCTGCATTTGCATGTTTATTTTTGTTTTGCATTCAAACCATTCAAATTAATTTTCTTTTACTCAAGTCTTAAACAATTTGTTTACACGAAAGATGAGGCCTTAAGAGTCCTTTGGGAAGAACGATATTGGGATTACCGATTATTATTACTTGATACGATTTGGTACACTTGCCAAGGGTTTAACAATACACTAGACACAAAACCCTAGAAGCACTGTAAGACCAAAAATATATAAATTAAACAAACCCAAATATAAAAATTAAAATAAGAAAATTAAAAATAAAGTCAAAGTTAATCAAGAATCACAGAAATAAAATAGTTTAAACCGTGAGTCCCCGGCAACGGCGCCAAAATCTTGTTGGGTCACTAGCAAGTGTACCGGATCGTACAAGTAATATAAAATGGTAAGACCAAGTATTGTGTCCCAAGAGACTCTCGGCACTAGACAGTCGTGTCATAACCTGATTAATTAAGACTTAAAAAGAACGAGATCATTGCTTTCAGTTGCAATTGAAGAAAACTAAATATGAATGCAGTTTTGATCAATTGAAGAGTAACACAACAGTGAACGAATGATGTTTATATTATGAGGTGAATATGTTGTTGGGGTTAGATTTCACCACGTTTACTCTCATGTATATAAGAACTCTTCTTCTTTCATTAAAGTCAACATCACTCACTAAATTACTTAAAACCCGATCCCTCAGCGAAGAAAGCCTATCCTTAATTACTAGGTCACAATCCCTTGCATCCCTAATAATCAATTTTGCATTTAGATTAGGAGCTTAAGATGACCAAGACTCATACCCCCATCCCTGAGAAATACTGCTCTTGGGAATAATTCTACAAGAACCTGAATTGTAAGGAACCTACCGGCACTCATGCAATTCACACATCACGTTATGAATAAGTTAAACAAAGCAAGCATTGATCATAGAAGAATGACCCTAACAGTTAATAAAAGAAGCATATATTTCACAAGGTTACATCATCCCCCAATAACAAATATAAGTTACTTCACCATGGTCATCCCCCAACAACATCGACTTTACATTTCGCGCAGTCAACTTTATTTTTCCGCTGCACTTAAACTTCTTATTCCTTGCAATTCAAGAAACTTTGTAAAGCTTTATACCTTGTGAAAAAGATTTGAAAAAGACTCTGATTTTTAAACCTCACTAATTCACCCCCCTCTTGGTGTTTAAACTAAGCCATCCTGTTTCCAACACATACCAACATCCATCAGTAGATGCTATAATTAATCATCCTCATCATAGAAACATCTATCAGTAGATGTTGTAGAAGCATCCAACAGTAGATGCTATCATTGCTGCCATCAGAAGCAGCATTTAACCTAAAAAAACCTCAAACACACAAAGAAAAAAATTAAATCAAAACCACACAATAAAATCAACTAAAAAGAAAAGTTCAGAAAATTGGGCTATCATTCATCATAGCAGCATCCATCAGCAGATGCTGTTATCTGAATCCTCTTAGCATCCCTCAGTAGATGCTGTCCAGCATCCATCAGCAGATGTTGTCATTATTGCAAAAGAAAATCAAATCCACACTGATGAGTCAATATTTTCTTAATTGCATTTAGTTTATTTTACCGGATTTAATCAGGGAATTGTGCTTAAATGTCCAGTATTTTCCCGTTTTTGCTAATTGTGCTTAATTTGACTGGAAATTCTAATTTTAATTAATTTGAAAATTCTGAGCTAATTATTTGCATTATTAATTGTAGGGAAAATTTTGGAGATACAATTTTGGACATTAGAGAAGACATCAAATTAATTCAAGACTCTCAACAAAGACTATTTAAAATTAATCAAATTGTAACTTAGTAGTATAGAATATTTTTAATTGAACTTATGCACAATGGGCCATTGTTGGCAAAAAAATATGAGGGCCCAAAATTGTAGGACACTTGGCACTTAGGGTTTCCTTTTATATTTGGGTGGACTCCACCTCATTTTGTAAGGACTCTCGGCCTTAGCTAAAGGCAGCCGTCACACTTGGAATAAGGGAGCTTGGCTGGAACGTTTGTTTTGGGATAGCATTTTCTTTCTTGGAACAAGGGTGGACAGTGATGGATTATGGATGAGGGTGAAGCAGATTTTTCTTTTCTTTTCTTTTAGCAATTGTAGGCGCTAGTTCAACTTGCAACGCTGATTCAATATAGAGGAGGATTACCTTTTCGCTTTCATTTAGCCGCCACTGTGTTTGCTCGTTGAATGTTTTCTTTTATGGTGTAGCTCACGGGTTTATTTTGGATCACTTTTAGATTAAGCACGGTCAAGTTTAGCATAGCACTTTTATTAAATGTTTCCGCTGATTTGATGATTGGGAGGAAAGAGGACACAGTGATTTGATTTGGAAACCAGATGCACGACGTGGAATGAAGCAAGATGTGTCACGGACTGAAGAAGGAGTAGGTGTATAGTGATTTATTTTGGAGTGCTTAAGGTGATTCATTTAGAAGTAGCTGTGCGTGCTAATTCCATTTGCCATTTACAATGTTTTCTCTTTCTTTCATAACTTCATTTCATGAATGGTGGGTCCGGTGATTAGATGTGTGCTTGCTTTCATTTCACTTGAAAGTGAAGAAAGTTGATTAGTAGATTAGGTGATGGGATGGGACTTTGTTGGCAGCAAATGTAGCAATGCATTTCTTTTATTCATTTGAAGAATGGGAGTAAGATGGGACGTTTGGTAGATGTACGGTAGCAAAGCTTTTCTTTTATTTATTTGAGAATGATATGGTGATGAATGTGGGAAGGGGCTACGACCTTCATGTGTTGGAAGAGGAACCCATTTCAATTTTTGTTTTATTTTCTTTTCTTTGAATGAAACCCATGGAAGCTTAACATGTCACGGCTAAAGAGGATTTTTATTTAGAAGTTTTTGCAACTTTAATTTCTTCTGGTAGATTTAATTGAGTGTTGGATGTTAATCATTTTAATTATGTTTGGATATTTGTTTCTTGTAGTGTTAGGTTTAGGATCTTCATTTACTTTTATATTATGTAGTCTGTTTGGTAGTAATAATTTAACTGTCATATAACTTAGGTTAGTTGTGTTGGTCATTAGTGATATTGCATTGCTTCTTTGAGATATCTTGGACTGTTCTTTTGTTTATTTTGCTCTGCCTGACATACTATGAAATCTGACTGTGTTCTTGCAACGGGTATACGCTTAGTTGCCTAGTTGGTGATTTCATCTTCGCTCAGTTGATCAGTCTGTATAGAACACATCAGACGGAATAAATGTATTGTGTTCGCTTAGTTCGTAATTATGATAGCATGATGGACCTTCGCTTAGTCGGTTAGCTGTGTTGGATTAGAGGTTAGAGTAGTTTATTCATGAGACTCTTGCACTTTAATTGTCATACTACTGCTCTAATTTAGCTCAATATTTAATTTGTTGTGTGCCTGTGATTAGGTATACGCTTAGTTGCCTCATCGGTGTTTAATCTTCGCTTAGTTGATTAGACTGCATGATGGATGACGGATTAGATTTGTGCATTGCATTCGCTTAGTTGGCAATTTTGAAGACCGAATTAGCCTTCGCTTAGTTGGGTGATTCCTGTTGGATTTGGATTAAAGTAGTATGTACTTGTCGTTAATCTAGGATAGGAAGCATAGTGATTGAGTTAATGACCAACCGTTTTCATTCTGTATTTGATTCCGTTTTTACATTTCTCTTTCCGTGTATGTTTACATCTGTGTTTACATTTCTGTTTGCATCCGTATTTTAATTTAGTTTATTCGCATTCACAAAACCTTTCACAACCCCCCCACTACGTGTCTGACCTAATTCTCGAACCACATTTGGTCCTTGAGAGACGACGTAGGAGTCACTTCCTAGTACTATACTGCATTCTTTATGCACATTAAATTTGCATGGGCTGCGACACCCATCAAATTTTGGCACCGTTGTCGGGGACCAACGGTTCAGTTTTAGGTCTTTTGTTGTGTTAGTGTGTGTTGTGTTTTGTTTTATGTTGTGAGTGTGATGTTCTGTTATTGTGTTTGCGTGTCACATGTTTAATTGTGTTGTGTTTTGTTTGTTTCGTGATTTTTAGCATTTCCTTTCTACCTTCTTTCTTCTTTTTCTATGTCTACCTATTTTGATTTTGTGAATACTGCTTCTTCTACCTGTGTCTA
Source organism: Vigna reflexopilosa (assembly GCA_027742785.1). NCBI lineage: Eukaryota > Viridiplantae > Streptophyta > Magnoliopsida > Fabales > Fabaceae > Vigna > Vigna reflexopilosa. The sequence continues at coordinate 15,236,427 of CM050928.1, read as the reverse complement.
TGATTATGATTCTCCTTCTGCATGTTACTCTGATTGTGATGTATATTCTACTGGCTTTTATGTTGAGAATAATATGACTCATCCTCCCATCCCTGAGATTGCTCCTTGGGTGTCGGTTCCACTTGATACGGATGATGTTCATTGCGTTCTCACCTCTGGACTAATACATTTGCTGCCTAAGTTTCATGGTTTTGCAGGTGCATGCCCGCATAAACATTTGGAGGAGTTCTACATCATTTGCTTTTCAATGAAACCTCCTCATGTTCCTAATGATCACATGTTTTTAAGGGCATTTCCACACTCATTACAAGAAGCAGCAAGGGATTGGTTGTATTGTCTTCCTCCAAGATCCATCATTTCTTGGGAAGATCTTAAGCATATGTTCTTTGATGAATTCTTCCCTACTCAGTATGGTTACAGCAACGATCCTAGATGGAATGACCCTAGCTTGGGATGGTATGACGCTCCACAGCAGTATCAGTCGTCTCAGAATACTTGTATGCCTCCACCAATCCAGCAATACCAGAGTCAGCATTGTGATGCTCTTGCCCAAATAACTCATCAACCTTCTACTTCTGAGCCTACATTGGAGGAGTTACTGAGGCAGATGGCCATGCAAAACATTGAGTTCATGCAAGAGACCAGAGCGTTTATTCAAAGCTTAAATGATCAGACAGGGCAGATGGCTACTCAACTCACCGAGGAACAGTCTCATGTTTCAGAGGAATCACCATTCTAGACTGTTCAGCTTCCAGATGATGTCAGTGCCATCCACATAGGAGATGGGGAGCAGAGTCATGAGCTTACTACTACGCTTCCACTTTCCCACCCTCCTATGTCCCCACTCTTGCACCTGAGGAGACTATTGAAGATCTTGAGGACCAGGCAGGTATAAGCAGCAAGTTTGATCCAGGTAGACCACTTTCATCTTCCACCGTTTTACCAATCTTCATGGAAGTGGAGGTAAACATACCTCAGTTTGATTATGCTTTTCATGATTATGCTGTTAAGGGGTATGTTGATGATTATGATGTTGATGAGCATGCTTTTCATTTCCACTCTTTGCATGATGAGAAACAACTTTGCCATCTTGTCTGAATACTTCTTCTCCATGCACTGAACATGAATCTGAGCCTGTAGTTGATATTGTTTCTAAATTTGAAATTGATTCATGTTCTGAGAGTGTATCTGAGGTTCAGCCTGTTACATTGGGATTGGGTGTTATACCCCTGCATATCATTTCTTTGGAGCCACATTGCACTAACCCTATTGCAGGAGGTACATATGAAGTTGACCAATACACACCCATGGTGGAAGTCAAAGGTGCCAGTATACACAACCGTTTGAAGATTAATAGGCACCAGCTGAACCCGCTCATCAACAATCACTTCTTCTTAGATCCAGCTGTGGAGGACATCTCCCTGCTTGATCAAATTTGGAGACTGAAGCAGTTCCTCCTCAAGACTTCCTTGCAGGATCCAATGGTAGAAGACATCTCCCTGATAGTCCAAAATTGGCAACTGCCACCATGACCAGGGGAGTTTTCCTCTTTCCTTCTCCCCCTTTCCCACTTTTATTACACTTGTCCATGATCTGTTGATTGTTATGATCGCGATCTTATGCTTGTGACACATTGAGGACATTGTGTAGTTTAAGTGTGGTCTATTGGGGGAGATTATGATTTTTCGTTGTTAGTTTATGTTTTCGGCGTTAAATTTTTTTTTGTTTTCTAGGTAGTTTTTGTTGTGTCTTGTGTACAGTTTTGCATGTTTCTCTTGATTTTTGGACTTTGTTTAGCTTGTCAGTTTTTCCTTCGCTTCATTGATACTCTGATTGGTTTGAAATCCTTGCTTTTCTCTGCTTGGAAGATGATTATGAGGTTTGAGAGTTGAATTGATTGTGATAGAAATATCATGTGTGAGACTTGAGAAACTTGATATTCTTTCTTGTGTGTAATATGTCTCTTGATTGCTTCTACATATGCCTTGGCTTGACTCTTGTTGATGATTCTTCATTTATATGCATGTTTGAAAATGATAAAGGTAGTTTTGTTGTTGAGCCTCTCTAACCAAATAAGCTTACCTTGTTGTGATCCCTTGATAACCCCTTTTGAGCCTATACTTTCCCCATTTCTTTGTTTTGAAGCACTTCAGCAAATGCCCTCATATGCGAAATTTTTGAAAGAACTTCTCATGAAGAAGTGGAAGTATATTGAGAAGGAAAATATTGAGGTGGAAGGAAATTGCAGTGCAGTCATACAGAGAACATTACCTCCTAAATTACAAGATCTAGGGAACTTTACCATTCAAGTGGTTGAAAGAAAAAAGAAAAATAGAAAATGTGGAAAAAAAAAGAAGAAAATAAAAAGAGAAAAAAAGAGAAAGTTAGAGGAGGAGAAGAGTGAGAAAAAGAGGAAGAGAGGAAACAAGAAAAGACATATGAAAAACCTCTTCCTCATTCAAAGAAGTATCATAGGAAGAAAATGAACTTCAAGTGCTTTATGGAGATCTTCAAGAAATTTGAGATTAAAGTTCCTATGATGGAGACATGTAAACAGGTGCTTGGTGTTATCAACTTTCTAAAGAAATTTTGCAGGAAGAAGAAGAAGAAAAGAATATCAAGAAAAAGGAGTATCAACACCTACTGATGGGTGTTTAAACTCTACCGGGTCAAGCTAATGACGTTAAAAGAGCGCTTACTGGGAGGCACCCTAGTGATTGGTGTACATTAATTTTCTTTTACTTGGACTTGAAAATATTGGTATTTTTGAACAATTTTTGGGTAGCTCTACTAAGGGATGCTAAATTTTATGTATCTACTGAAGGATACAGGAAGGTACACCTACTGATGGGTGTTGGAAGGATAAGAACTTAGTGATGAGTGCTAGGCAGATCTGGGTCAGGCTCGTGACATTAAACAAGCACTATTGGGAGGTACACCATTCTTCCATTTAGTTTATCTAGTTTCACCATGATTATGGTGAACTAAACCCTTAGTTGTTGGGGAACAATGTAATCTTTTGAAACTCTCATATATTGAAATTCTTGTTTACTTTATATGCTTGCATATGCTTGATTTATCAATTGTTGGGTTCTTTACCTTTCCTTAATGCTTTTACCGTTTAACTCATTCGGTAGATGTTGTTTGTCTTTATTTATACGGGGACGTACAGTAATGTCATGAACTGGGGAGAATTCCTTGATTATGTTACTACCGTCTAAGGATAGGGGTATGACGATCAATTTTATTTTGCTTCCGCTTATTATGCATTATTAGTTACTAGGGGAGGCTAGGTATAGCAAGCCGGTAATTAGTAATAGGCTCTTTTCACCAAGGGATTGGGTTAAGGGTAGACAAGAAAGTTTGCATGGCAATATGATAAATAAGCAAAGTAAATAAGAAGAGTAGATATATGAGGGCGAATAAGATGAAATTGTAACCCCCAACAACCTCATTCATGCATAGTTTCTCTTAGTCAATTGAATTCTTGCATTTGCATGTTTATTTCTATTTTGCATTCAAACCATTCAAATTATTTTCTTAAAGTCTTAAACAATTAGTTTACACGAAAGATAAGGCCTTAAGAGTCCTCTGGGAAGAACGATATTGGGATTACCGATTATTATTACTTGATACGATCTGGTACACTTGCCAAGGGTTTAACAAGTTTTTGGCGCCGTTGCCGGGGACTCTTGGTTTAACTTTTTCTAGTAGTGTAAATTGATTAACTTTGACTTGATGTTTATGTTTATTTTTATTTTTGTTCTAATAAATTATTTCTAGGATTTTATGCCTAATGTTTACAGGATGCAGTATGTACATGAATTTGGTTCTATGGGCACTCAATTCTATCAAAATAATTTCAACCACTGGTGGGAACCTCACTCATACATGGATCAAAGCCAATATGGGCAAGCTGATGAGCAACAAATTACTCCACTTAAGAAAAATACAAATTCTGATGAACTTCTTCAGAGGATCATGAATTTGGAAGTATACCATGTCCAAAGCATAGAGGAGAGTGTAAAGAATGACGAATATTTTCCACAGGGCATGTATACAAGATTTTCTTCTCATAGAAGCATGGAAGAGATGCAAAAATATCAGTGGCAGCAACAAATCTCTTTACCAATAGAAACGTGGGAGTATGATCAACAACTATGTCATCAGATAGCTGATGTGACAGATCAAGTCAAAAGCCTTAATGAAAAGTTCGACAAATTTTTGGAGAAGTACGATTCTAAGAGTTATGAAGTTACCTTCAGGAATTTGGAGACACAAATTGATGAGGTTGTTGATGAGGACAAGATAGAGAGAGAGGTGAAAAACATAGAAGAGATAGAAACAGAAAAGGTTGTTGCTGAGGAGAAGATAGATGAAGAAAAGATAGAAGAAGGGGTTGTAAAATTGAAAGAGAGGGAGTATGAAAAACCCTTGCCCTATCCAAAGACATATTCTAGTAGGGAAAAAGAAAAGCAGTTGGAGAGATGTATGGAAATTTTTAAGATGTTCGAAATAACCATACCATTTTCTGAAGCACTTCAGAAAATGCCCTCTTATGCGAAATTTTTGAAAGAACTTCTCATGAAGAAGAGGGAGTATATTGAGAAGGAAAATATTGAGGTGCATTGAAATTGCAGTGCAGTCATACAGAGAACATTACCTCTTAAATTAAAGGATCCAGGGAGCTTTACCATTCAAGTGGTTGAAAGAAAAAAGAAAAATAGAAAACGTGGAAAAATAAAGAAGAAAATAAAGAGAAAAAAAGAGAAAGTTAGAGGAGGAGAAGAGTGAGAAAAAGAGGAAGAGAGGAAAGAAGAAAAGATCATATGAAAAACTCTTCCTCATCCAAAGAAGTATCATAGGAAGAAAATGAACTTCAAGTGCTTTATGGAGATCTTCAAGAAATTGGAGATTAAAGTTCCTATGATGGAGACATGTAAACAGGTGCTTGGTGTTATCAACTTTCTAAAGAAATTTTGCAGGAAGAAGAAGAAGAAAAGAATATCAAGAAAAGGGAGTATCAACACCTACTGATGGGTGTTTGAACTCTACCGGGTCAAGCTAATGACGTTAAAAGAGCGCTTACTGGGAGGCACCCTAGTGATTGTTGTACATTAATTTTCTTTTACTTGGACTTGAAAATATTGGTATTTTTGAACAATTTTTGGGTAGCATCTACTAAAGGATGCTAAATTTTATGTATCTACTGAAGGATACAGGAAGGTACACCTAGTGATGGGTGTTGGAAGGATAAGCACTTAGTGATGAGTGCTAGGCAGGTCTGGGTCAGGCTCGTGACATTAAACAAGCACTATTGGGAGGAAACCCATGTTTCTTTTATTTTTGCATCTTGAATTTTTAGAATAGGTTGAATTTTGTTGAGTAGTGTAGGTGTCTATGCTTGGCTTGTACAATGGTTCTGATGGTAGTATAAAAATGCATGACAAGTATTTAATAATGATTGAATGTGGTTGAATGAGAATGTATGTGTGATGATATCCAGTTGAATGGTTCACTAACTATATGAACAGATGTATTGTGGTTCATGATTGTGATTGTGATGCTAAGCAGGATAAATGAATGATGTGTGAGAAACCATGTGTGTGAGGTTTTGAGCTCCAGAGTTCTTACTGATATATGTATTGTTCACAGGGAATCATGAATGATATTGCCTTAGTATTGATAATTGATTGATTTGCATGCTTATGTTATATGATCAAGGCCATGTTTGGAAGTCCTTATCTAGCCAAAATTTCACCCAAGAAGTTTAAAATTTTATACCCTTTTTGAACCTTGGCCTTAAACAGGATGAGAACCCTTGATTTGAAATTATTTATCTTGAGTAGGGTTGAGAATAATCTTATGTGATGAAAAGGTTCAAGTTTGGGGTTATATGAGGAAAATTGAAAGGCAAAAGAAGAGCATTGAGTTCAAGTATTGAAAAGAAAAATGCATGAGTAAAGAAGAAAAGGAAAAAGTAAAAGCATGAAAAAGGAACTCAATGCAAAATTGATAAAAAGGGAAGAAGTTGGGAGTAAAGGAGTTTGGTTATAGAGAGAGTTTAAACTTGAACCTTTTCAATGATGAAATAGGTCTCTTAACTCAAGGATTTTACAATCTAGAAACACCAAATTTTCTTGATAGCCTAGCCTCATTACAAGCTTTGGAAAAGTCCTTGTGATGGTATTTGCATGTAAGGATTTTTATTGTTTTAGATACATGGCAATATTGTTTTATGTGGCATGTGAATAGTAAAGAGTGGAGTGATTCCTCAAACACTTAAGTGATTGAGTGAAACACTTACTTGGTAAGAATTGTTGAAATCCAGGTTTACATCTATGCTTAGTGGATTGATTGTTCATGAATAAAACATTTGTTGGGAAATATTGAAGTAGGTAAACTAGATTGGATTGAAAGCATGCTTGCATTTTAATATGATTCCACTGAAAATCTGAATTAGAAAATAACTTGTCATGAAGAAAAGCGTTTTGAAAACTGTAGAACTATTTGATGAAAAATTGGAAAGCCAAGTCTTGTTTTGTTTTGCTTGAGGACAAGCAAAGTTTTAAGTTTGGGGTTGTGATAACGGTCTCAAAACCGTTATTTTCATGCATAAATTTAATATTAAATCACACCCTTTTTAGCTTAAAATGAGCTTAGAATCAAGTAAAACTCTTAAGTTGTGTTACATGAGAGTCAAAAGTTGTTTTTAGAGATATTATGCTTGTTTTGCAATATTTTGCAGGGCTTTTGATGAAAATTGAAGATCGCAATGAAGTAGGAACGTCATACACTGAAGAATGAAGGAGAAAAAGGAAGAAAAGAAGAGTTTGTGAACCGCTCACGGTAAGTTCCACCGCTAAGCGTCCTAGTGCAAGGAAAAGTTGGTGTCTGGCACCCAGGCGGTGATGTTGAGCGTCCAGAGCGACAAGAGCCAAACTGCTCAACGGTCATTTTAGGCACCTGGGCGGTTGTCTATTTTTATATTTTGGATTCTGAGATCTTTCTGTTATCTTTTTGGCTTATATATAGCCCTAGTGCGAACCCAAATGTAATTCTTTTTGCAGAGAACAACGTCCACAACAGTTTTACACCTTTGAAGGAGATTTCTTGGATGCTTAGGCTCCACTTTATCAATTCTAGGGTTTGTTTTTCCATTCTTCCATTTAGTTCATCTAGTTTCACCATGATTATGGTGAACTAAACCCTTAGTTGTTGGGGAACAATGTAATCTTTTGAAACTCTCATATATTGAAATTCTTGTTTACTTTATATGCTTGCATATGCTTGATTTATCAATTGTTGGGTTCTTTACCTTTGCTTAATGCTTTTACCATTTAACTCATTCGGTAAATGTTGTTTGTCTTTATTGATTCAAGGACGTACAGTAATGTCATGAACTGGGGAGAATTCGTTGATTATGTTAATACCGCCTAAGGATAGGGGTAGGACGATCAATTGTATTTTGCTTCCGTTTATTATGCATTATTAGTTACTTGGGGAGGCTAGGGATAGCAAGCCGGTAATTAGTAATGGGCTCTTTTCACCAAGGGATTGGGTTAAGGGTAGACCAAGAAAGTTTGCATGGCAATATGATAAATAAGCAAAGTAAATAAGAAGAGTAGATATATGAAGGCGGATAAGATGAAATTGTAACCCCCAACAACCTCATTCATTCATAGTTTCTCTTAGTAAATTGAATTCTTGCATTTGCATGTTTATTTCTGTTTTGCATTCAAACCATTCAAATTATTTTCTTTTACTCAAGTCTTAAACGATTAGTTTACACGAAAGATAAGGCCTTAAGAGTCCTCTGGAAAGAATGATATTGGGATTACCGATTATTATTACTTGATACGATCTGGTACACTTGCCAGGGGTTTAACAGGCGACCCTCTAGAGTGAATTGACCTTGGGAGCTCTGCTCAACCAAGGAGACCTGTAACATTACAAAACACCATTATTCTTTAAAAAGTTCAATGTAGTATGTAAAATGAAATTATTATTATTTTAGGAACAGTGATAACTTACAATTCTTTCAGAAATTTCCCGTGCAGTGTAAGAAGAGTAGGTGTCTGATGGTCTCATACGAGCCAACTTCCATTTTTCATGTCGAGAAGGTGGAGAAGGAGGTTGAGGGGGGCTATTACCCTGAGATGGTGGTCTAGCATCTGCCTTTTGCTTGAGGATTTTCTCCTCAAGCTTCCTATACCCACCACGAGATCATAGGTGGGGGTTTTTGTTATGAGCACTTGTTCCTTGTGCTTTGCTTCTAATTGTCTGTCACATATGTTTAATTACTTAGTTTATATGATATATATTTGTTAATGAGGAATTGAATAATATCAACTATACTAACCTGCCATTCCTCTGTTTTCCGACTCTCTACAAAGAGCCGCCAAGTCTCCTCATCAATGAACTTATATGTACTACATGGAGACTTATTTTTATGCTTTCCAAAAATATATCTTGATGTCAACTTACTTTTAAAGTTTCTGAAGTTTTCAGCAACAGTTGATAAACACTTATTTCTAAGTGTTGCGACATTTGGAATGTCAAATGTCAGCTGAAATAAACATAATAAAGTTGTATCAGTACAAAATTATCAATATAAACAAACTGTAATTCAAATGATATTAATTAACTTACCAATATATCATTCCATATAATGTTCCGATCAACCTCGGACACATGGTCAAAAGATGGAGTGAGAATACTAATCTTGTCACGTGCCACTACTTCAAGGTATGATCGGAAGTCATTAGCATTGGGGCCAGTTGCCACACCCGTGATCACGTTAACATTCACTGGAGTTCTTTCACCACTATTCTTTCTGATCAAAAGTTGTTTCATCCTGGTGGGTCCTCTAGTGGATCTGGTAGGGGGAGCCTCATCCCTGAAGAATGTGGATGATCAACCATATATCTATCAAAATAAATAACAGCATGAAATATTAATAAAAGACTTATGTAATATCATATAATTTAACAAAACATGTAATAGTAATCATAGGAAATATATAAAAGGAAAACTTATGTGATATTAATAAAATACTTATACAGAAATTGGAAATTCATACATAAAGATATGGATTCATCATATGTATATTCCCTCATCATGATCTGACCGAATTGCATTTACATCGTCGTCAACTAGAGATTGCTCAGCCAAATTTGTTCTAGTTTGAAATGAATGGTTGTCAGCAATATGAATATTAATCAGATTGTCTTCATTAACTTCAATTTGTTTTTTTGCCTTGAAGAGCGACATACCAATGGTCAGATGTAGGATCTTTGACATAAAAAACCTGAGATGCTTGATGTACCATGATAAACGGTTCGTCTCAGTAACCCACCTTTCGAAAATCAACTAGTGTCATTGTTAAACCCCTGGCAAGTGTACTAGATCGTATCAAGTAATAAAAATTGGTAATCCTAATATCATTCTTCCTAGAAGACTCTTAAGGCCTCATCTTTCGTGTAAACTAATCGTGTAAGACTTGAGTAAAGAAAATAATTTTAATTGTTTAAATGCAAAACAGAAATAAACATGCAAATGCAAGAATTCAATTGACGAGAGAAACTATGAATGAATGAGGTTGTTGGGGTTTACAATTTCATCTTATCCACCCTCATATATTTACTCTTCTTATTTACTTTGCTTATTTATCAAATTGTCATGCAAACTTTCTTGGTCTACCCTTAACCAAATCCCTTGGTGAAAAGAGCCTATTACTATTTACCGGCTTGTTATCCCTAGCCTCCCCTAGTAACTAATAATGCATAATGAGCAGAAGCAGAATACAATTGATCGTCCTACCCCTATCCCTTGGCGGTAGTACCACAATCAAGGAATTCTCCCCAGGTCATGACATTACCGTACATCCCTGTATCAATAAAGACAAACAACATCTACCGAATGAGTTAAACTGTAGAAGCATTAAGTACAGGTAAAGAACCCAACAATTGATAAATCAAGCATATGCGAGCATATAAAGTAAACAAGAATTTCAATATATGAGAGTTTCAAAAGATTACATTGTTCCCCAACAACTAAGGGTTTAGTTCACCATAATCATGGTGAAACTAGATGAATTGAATGGAAGAATGGAAAAAGCAAACCCTAGAATTGATAAAGTGGAGCCTAAGCATCCAAGAAATCTCCTCCAAAAGTGTAAAGCTGTTGTGGACTTTGTTCTCTGCCAAAAGAATTACATTTGGATTCGTACTAGGGCTATATATAAGCCAAAAAGATAACAAAAAAGATCTCAGAATCCAAAATATAAAAACAGACAACCGCTTAGGCGCCTAAATTGGCCGCTCAGCAGTTTGCCTCAACACACACCACCGCCCAAGCGCCAGAAATGACCGCTGAGCGGTTTGCCTCTTATCGCTCTGGACGCTCAGCGTCACCGCCTGGGCGCTAGACATCAGTTTTCCTTGCACTAGGCCACTCAGCGGTGGAATTTACCGCTGAGCGGTTCACAGACTCTTCTTTTCTTCCTTTTTCTCCTTCATTCTTGAGTCTATGACCTTCCTACTTCATTGCCATCTTCCATTTTCATCAAAAACCCTGCAAAACAATGCAAAACAAGCATAATATCTCTAAAAACAACTTTTGACTCTCATGTAACATAACTTAAGAGTTTTACTTGATTCTAAGCTCATTTTAAGATACAAAGGGTGTGTTTTATTATCAAATTTATGTATGAAAATAACGGTTTTGAGACCGTTATCAGTCATACCCGATTCATCTATTTTCACACCACTCTTATTGTCAAACCACTTACATTTGAACAATGGAACGAAAAACTTGGTGTAATCAACCTCCCATATCTCTTCTATTATACCATAATATGTCATTGATCCAAGTACAAGAGAATGATCTTTTGATGTGGAAAATTGAAGCGACTCAACTTCTAAAATGACTCCACTATTTGGTACTGTGCTTTTATCATCCAAAGTTTTCGTATAAAATGTGCAATTATTAACTTCATAACCTGTACAACACACGACATCAAACTTTAAACCATTTGCAAGCCACAATAAAGTTTGAGAAGAATGTGGCTTTTTGTCAATTTCAGATTTGAACTAAGACATAAATGTTTTGTTATGCTCCATCAACTGCCATTCCTCTGATTGTCTTGGATTTTTATTCTTAACAATGACTTTGTGTGCTTCCAAAAAAGGGATCACCTCATTTATGTTGTTCAATATATAAAGATGCGCTTGCAACAATTCTTCGCAATCTTTTGTCACCACATGCACACCTCAAATGCTTTTACTTGTAGAAAATTTATTCAACCATGATGTGCGAGAAACTCCTATTGGATTCGTTGATGTCATGTAATCTAAACAAAACTTGATACTTTCTTCAACAATATACCTTTCAATCATTGAACCTTCAAGACGATATGGATTTTTAACGTACCCTTTCAAAATCTTCATATAACGCTCAATAGGATACATCCATCTTAAGTATACCGGTCCGCACATCTTGATTTCTCTAACCAAATGAACAAGTAAATGTACCATGATGTCAAAAAATGATGGAGGGAAAAACATCTCTAGTTGACACAAGATGATAACAATCTCGACTTGAAGTTCATCTAACTTTGTCGGATTGATAGCTTTACTACATATTGACGAGAAAAATGAACACAACCTGTTTATGCTCTACCTAACATTTTTGGGAAAAATTCCACGAATAGCCACCGGTAACAATTGTTGCATTAAGACGTGGCAATCGTGAGACTTCATGCCAACAAGCTTTAAGTCCTGCATCGACACTAAACTCTTCATATTTGAAGAGTATCCTTGTGGTACTTTGATACTCTTTAAACAAAGGCAAAAACTTATCTTCTCTTGTCTAGACATTGTGTAACATGCAGGGGGCAAATAAGTACATTTACCAATCTCCTTGGGTACCAACTCTTCTCGGATATTCATGTCAACCAAATCCAAACGAGCATTCACTCCATCTTTTGTCTTTCCCTGAATGTTGAGTAGTGTACCAATCAAGCTATCACACACATTCTTCTCTACATGCATCCCATCTATGCAATGTAGAACATCTAACTTTGACCAATATGGAAGATCAAAGAATATTGATTTCTTCTTCCAAGGGGTTGTTACCGATGACTTCTTGGATGTTTTCCCAAATACATGATGTATTTTATTAACTTTTTCAAGAATTTGAAGGCCAGTAAGTGGATTTGGTGCTTCGTCCCTCTGTTGATATCCATTGAATGCTTTTTTTAACCTTCGATATGGATGATTACGTTTTAGAAATCTCCGATGACGCAGATACACGGTCTTTCTTTCGTGTTTCAATTGATGAGCTGCAGTGTTTTCTTTACAGATAGGACATGCTTTATGACCCTTGACACTGTATCCTGACAAATTACCATAAGCTGGTAAGTCATTAATGGTGCAAAATAACATTGCACGCATCACAAAAGTCTCAAAAGCGAATGCATCCAATATTTCACCCCCATCAACCCACAAAAACTTCAAGTCTTCAACTAGTGGGCTTAGATAAACATCTATGTCATTTCCAGGCTGCTTTGGACCAGATATCATCATAGACAACATCATGTACTTCCTCTTCATGCACAATGCAGGAGATAAGTTTGAAATTATCAATATAACTGGTCAACAACTATGATTGGTACTCAGATTACCAAATGGGTTCATTTCATCAGTGGCTAAACCAAGCCTAAGATTTCTACACTCTTTACCAAATTGGGGGAATTGTTGATCAATATTTTTCCATTGCTTTGAATCACCTGGATGACGAAGCAGCCCGTCAATTTTTCTCTCATCTACATGCCATCTAAGGTTTTTAGCATCTTTGGGATTCGCAAACAAACGCTTAAGTTTGGGCACTATTGGAAGGTACCATACTACTTTTAAAGCAGATCCATTTTTTTCTATCTGACTATTATCTTCACTATTGTTTTTTGACTTGTATCGTGATAACCCACATTTTGGAAACTTTGTCAAAAATTCAAACTCTTTCCTATATAAAATGCAGTCATTGGGACAAGCATGTATCCTTTTATACTCCATACCCATTAGACAAAGAATTTTCTTCGCATGATAATTACGAGTGGGTAGTGTATTTCCATTTGGCAGCATTTCATTCAACAACGTCAACAATTCTGTAAAACTCTTATCAGTCCATCCATTGCTCACCTTCAAATTCATGAGCCTTAACACAGCTGACAAACATGTGAACTTAGTTGAACCGACATACAAAGGTGTTTCCGCATCAGTCGACATCGTCTCATACACATGAGCTTTGGCAAAATTTTCTGCGCCAACATCGCGTATCATGTCCTTTAATTTGTCTTCATCCGGTCGATCTTCTTCCATGGTGGAATCAGTAAAATTTTCAGTTTGCGAGTCAATCGGAAAGTGCATTTCTTCGTCGTGCCATATCCATGTTATATAGCATTTTAGGAAACCATCACAGATAAGATGTTCTCTAATTTGGGTTGCGATCAACTTTCTCCAATTCAAACAGTTCACACAAGGATATCTAAACTTCACTTCATCATCACTTCTCCCCTCATTACGTTGCGCAAATTGTATAAATTCCTCTACACCTCTCTCGTACTCAGCACTAATGCGTGGTAAATTAATCCAATTTCGATCCATTCCTAAATATTACATAAAATGATAAGCTACTGAAAATCAAACTTGCCATTTCATACATACCAACATTATAATTTCACCTAGTGATTATTCAAATATTTTAAGGTTTAGGAATTCTCATAATTTTATATTTTCCATGTTTTCATATTTTAATAATTCTAATAATTATAAAAATTCTAATAATAATTCTAATAATCCTAAATTACAAAAGCAATATATTTTCTATGTCTACATTATCAAACAACACTAATTGTTATTATGCAAAAACAATGAACAAATCATGTTGAAAAAATCAATAACGACGAAGGGCATCAAATACCTGGAATGGGCACGACGAGAAGGAATGGCGCGGCAATGGAACGGCATAAGAGGAATGGCAGCAAAAGTTCAATCTCCAAGTATAAATTGATGATTCTAATCGGTCAAAAATCTTCCCCAACGTCAAAAATGGCAAATGCACCGAACAAAATTTAGTTTAAACGGTGCAAAACGATAGAGAATGGAAGAATAGTGTCGTCGTCGACGGAGAATGAAGCAATGCGCAGGTCTGAAACTGTTTCGCGAAGAAGACGATACTATTCATGATTTTTATTTTTTTAACCTAAAGAGGGGAATATGTCGCGGTTCTACACTTAACCGCGGTAATATAGGGGTATATGTCGTGGTTCACAACTTAACCGCGACCTATTCACCTGAAAAAAATAAATCAAAATGGCATTTTTGAAATTTTCTTCAAACTATATGTCGCAGTTTAGCGCCCAACCGCGGTGTATTCCCTTAAATATTTAAAATTTCTTCAGATCAGGGAATAGGTCGCGGTTGCTCTGAGAACCGCGGCCTATTCCCTGATTTTCTGAATCCCCCAACTGCCTTCCCAACTGTCTTTTGGGGAATGTCAGAAGGCAGCAGGGGGATAGGCCGTGGTTCTGAGAGCAACCGCACCCTATTCCCCCTGCTACCTTCTGACATTCCCCATCAGTCAGCCCATGCAAAAGTTGGCAGGGGAATAGGCCGCGATTCTGAGAGGAACCGCGACCTATTCCCTTGCTATTTATTGTTTTTCTGACGTGGCATCAAAGGAAGAAAGTTGACTGGGGTATAGGCTGCGGTTTCCCACTGAACCGCGGCCTATAATTTCGAATTATTTTCAAAAATGCCACCGCGCACCATTATGCTGCGGTTTTTGGTGAACCGTGGCATAATGTGCGTTGTAAAAAGCCAATTTTTTACTAGGGGCCCAAATCAATTAAGGTTTTCCCTATTTTGTGGTTCCTAATAATGCCAGGAATTGTGAAACTTCCTTGATCTTCTACCTTAGGAGGAAGTGCCTTTTGTATGATCACACTACAATCCCCATATATCTCTATTGTGTCCTCCTTCAGATTTTTCTTTCTTGTGAGGAGCTTCTTTAAGAATTCTGCATATTCAGGGATTTATTGCAGGACCTCAGTCACAGGAATTCTTATCCCCAATTCTTTAGAGATCTCATTAAAGTACACTGCTTGCATCTCTTTTGTGGAACATTCCTCAAGGTGGTGACAATGTTTAATTTTTTCAATTTTTTATTTTTTTATTTTTCATCTTTTTTTCTCTCAACCTCTTCTTCTTCTTTTTCCTCCTCTTTCTCTTCTTTTTCTCTCTCCTTAATCTCACTTTTTTTCATTTTTTTTTCTTTTTCACTCAACCCTTCTTTTTCTTCTCTCTCTTTTTTTCTCTCATCTTCTTCTTCGCTTTTTCTCTTTTCTTCTTTCTCACTCTCTTTTTTTTCTCTCACTTTCCATACTTGCAATAGCCTTGCATTCCTCTTTGGCGTTAACCTCAGTATTAGCCCCAAAATCTTTAAAAGTCATCTCCTTTAATTGTTTGGCTATCTGGCCAACCTGTATCTACAAGTTTCTGATAGCAGCGTCTGTGCTTTTTTGGGTGGACAAAGTTGCCTGCATGAATTGTTGGAGGGTTTCCTCAAGCCTTGTGGTTCTGTCAGTCAAAGAGGGTTCTTGCTGTCACTGTTGTTATTGTGGTGGTGGCCTATTAAATTGTCCACCAGTTTGCCCAAATTGGCCCTGTCCATTGATTGGGTGAGACTTCCACCCTTGATTGTAATTATTGGGACGAAATTGGTTCTGGTTGCCCATGTAGTTGACTTCTTCATTAAGATTCTCAGGTACTGCACATTGACCATTAATATGGTCACCACCACATAGCTCATAGAGCTGTTGTTGAACCTGAGCCACATTTTGAAGTTCTTTTTGTGGCTGCAACATTCTTTTTGTCAAGACGTCTAATTGTTGAGTGATGATACTGTTTTGAGCAAGAAAGGCATCATAGGATTGTAATTGTAGAACTCCCTTGGGTTGGGATGGAGTTCCTCTTTCATTATGCATCTCATTATCATTGGTAGCCATATTTTCAATCAATTCATTGGCTTCATCAAGGGTCATGCATTTGATATTACCTCCAGCTGAGGCATCCAACATCAATTAAGTTTGTGACCCAAGACCTCCAAGGAAAAGAATGACTATCGTTCCTTCATCAAAACCATGGGTAGGTGTCTTTCTCAACAGGATTTTGTATCTATCCCATGCCTATCCCAAGGTTTCTTCCATGCCTTGCCTAAAAGAAGAGATCTCCTGCTTCCCTATGTTGATTTTTTATTGTGGGAAGTATTTGTTCAGAAATTTTGTCACCACATCTTCCCACCTAGTTAAATTGTTCTCAAGAAAAGAGTTCAGCCATACTTTAGCATTACCTCAAGAGAAAAGGGGAACAAGCTCATTTTTATAGCCTCATCTGGTACCCCATTTATTTTCACCCTATTGCATATCTCATTGAAGGTGTTCAGGTGCTCATATGGACTTTCATGAGACGGTCCATTGAATTGGTTGCTCTTCACAAGGTGGATCAAAGCAGGCATCATGTCCATATTTGCAGCATTGACCCTTGGCTTTGCAATGGTGTTAAAATGATGAGGGTCAACAACTGTTGTGTAATCTGCTAAGGTGTGCTGCTAATATTGTTCTTCTCACTTCCTTCACTAGTTTGGGAAGCCATTGAAATTTTTTCTAGAGAAGGTTCCCTAGATAATCTATTCCCTCTTGGCCAACTGCTGGTCTCAAGTTCTTTGAGAAAAGGTTCAAAATTTTTGCTGCTTCTAGTTCTCACATTATCATGCATAAATAAAACACAAAACCCTAGAGAGTATTGTTAGCACAAAAATAAAAAGAAAATAAAAGTAAAGAATGTAACGCTAAATTTAAACTATTAATAAAAAATAAAATTCAAAATAAAATTAGAGATTGAAAAATAAAAATTAAGAAAAATAAAATAAGAAAATAAAATAAAAATAAAGTAAAGTCAAAATTAATCAAGCATCACACAGATAGAATAGCTTAAACCATGAGTCCCCGACAATGGCGCCAAAAACTTGTTGGGACAAATCGGCAAGTGTACCGAGTAGCACAAGTAATATAAGATGTTAGGACCAAGTATCGTATCCCAGAGGTGTTACCAATGAGGAGCATTGGTAAATCTTGAAGAAATTAGTTTTGATGATGCTACAAGAAGTTTCACTTGAAGAAATGTTTAAAAGCACTTTTGTAGAATATAAGTGTAATAGGAAAGTCTTTAAATTTTGTAAAAACCTGTATTTTTACTGAAATAATCGATTATGAGAAGCAATAATAGATTATCATGAGTCTTTCAGGGATAATCGATTATCACATTTTGAAAAACTTTTAACGGACTTGAATAATCGATTATCACTTACAATAATCGATTATCACTGGCAGTTGGGACTTGACCTTTGATATTCAGGGTAGCTGGCTATATATTGGACTTCTGATATTTTCAAAAGTAACGTTTTTGAACAGAAGCTAAGCAGAATATTGTTTGACAGAGGAAGTTCTCAGAAGCTATAGTTCAAAGTTCCCTTGCTTGATCTCGTGAACAGGAGAGGCTCGTGTTTCGTGTGTCGATAGTCGGAGCAAGCTCTCTTCGAGTTAGCAAGGTGCTATGCCTGGTCTCGTGAAAAGGAGAAGCTCGCGAATCGTTGGTCGATTGCCGGAGAAGTTCTCTTCGAGTTGGCAGAGTGTTCTTCTTCCGGTTCGTTCGTCGAAGGAAGGTTTATTTTATCAATTGTTATTCATTATATTTGTAATCTGTGAAACAAATTTTTAGTGGAACTGTTAATCACTTTTATAGTGATTAACGACTGGACGTAGATTCTGTTGAATCGAACCAGTATAAAAATTACTCGTGTGATTTTCTATTCCATACACTCTTTATCTTTTACGTATATCAACTGTTCAACAAATTTTCTGAAAGAAAATTGATTTTCTAAAAAGGACCAAATTGATTTTAAAAAAGTGACCGAACACGCTTTCCGCTTACTCTAAGTTTTATTCCGCTGCGCTTTACTCTTCAAATCATACCATTTCTGGTACCAACAAGAGGACTCTCGGCGCTGAACAGTTGTATGATAACAAGATTAATTAAGACTTAAAAATAAAAAGAGATCATTGGATTTGGCAAAAATAAAAAATAAAATAAAATGCAATTGATCAATGACAAAGGAGCATAGAGATGAACGGAGGTTGATTTATATGAGATGGATATGTTGTTGGGGTTAGATTTCACCAAGTTCCCTCTCATGTATATAAGAATTCTTCTTTATGCATTAAAGCCAACGTCTCTCACTAAATTAACTAAACCCGATCCCTCGGTGAATAAGCTTGTCCCTAATTACCAGTTCATACAATTCCTAGCATTCCTGGTAAAAAGATGTGAAGAATAAGAGATTAAGACAACCAAGACTCATACCCTCATCCCTGAGAAATATAACCCTTAGGAGTAATTAAACAAGAACCTAACCTGAAAGGAACCTCCCAGCACTCATGCAATTCATAAATCATGCTATTGTATAAGCAAGCAAAGAAACATATGAATTACTCTAACAATTAATGAAAAAACATATGGAATTAAGAATCAATTCAAATACATGAGATTTTACAAGGTTACATCATTCCCCAACAACAAATAGAAATTAGTTCTCCATAGACATGGGGGAACTCTATGAACAATGGAAGAAAGAATGAGAATGGAAGCCTAAGAATTGGGGAAATAGTGTATTGGTATGCTCTTCTTTGTCATTTATGCAAAACCTAGGGCCCAAGGGTCCTTTAAATAGTGTTAGAGGCGTGCCAAAACAAGGTCCTGTCCAAAAGAATCGAAACGGAGCAGAAACAGGGCTCGGTCCACAAAAATCGTCGCTCATGCGTCCAAGGAGGTCACCCGGGCAAGAAGAGCACCTCATGTATGGCCCGGGCTAGAGTGTGGTCGCCCAAGCTTCGAGCCCTCGTCTCCCAAGCGACTAGGGTCCTCGACCAGGTGACGGATGTCGATACATCACGCTTGAGCCTCGCTTCTGGTCACCCGGGCTTCATGTTTTCCCTCTTCTAGTGCCTTTTTAAGCCCTTCTAAGCTCCATCTTCTTGGCTTTACATCTCTTCTTCTAGTATTACCTCAATCTTTGTCAAAACAAGGGGAATTAGTCATAAAACAATTGAAATCAACCTCAACTCTCTTATTCACACAATTTATTGAAAAAGTATGAGTCCAAGCAAGTTTCTAATTGGAAAAGGGTGCTTTTAGTATCAAAATCATATGACAAATAATGATGTTTTGAACCGTTATCAAGTATGTAATGCTCTAGTATAGTAACTCCCCCTCTCATCATGCATAATTGTTCTCAATCAAGTTCAGATGCATAATGCAGTACAGTAAAAATCAGAGCATCTATCCAGTATAAAACAGAATTGTATCAAGGTTAATATTTCAAGCAAATTCATCATGCATAGATACAATCAGCAACAATCTCACAATATTTTCTCATATATGAATCATACAATTAGAAATAGAGATGATCAGACTTTTGGGAAACAGGTAGGCTTCGTTTTAACACCAAGAGGGAGGGTAAATTGGTCTGTTTTCAAAATCAGAGTCTTTTCGCAATCTTTAAATCAAAGTAGAAAACTTTACAAACTTTCTTGAATCACAAGTTATAGAAATTCGTTTGTAGCGGAAAAGTAAAGTAGACTACGCAGATAATGGAGTCGACTGAAAGTAAAAGTATAGGGATAGAGAATTCAAACGCAGGTTTTTATACTGGTTCGGCCTCAATGCCTACATCCAGTGTCCTTCCACTACCAGGAAGCAACTACACTATAATGCTCAAGGTTTTTACAACAAGGCTTTTATAAAAGACCTCCACGTCAAAAATATAAAACACCTTTCCAACCCTCTAACCAAAATATAGGCAAAACAACACAGCAAGACTTGCAGCAAGATGTCTCCTCTCCTGCAATCTGCAACCCACTTTGAACAGTCCTCAAAGTGTACCAGACTCCACGAGTCCAACCCCTGTAGTCACAACAGGTAACAACAATCACAGCAATCACCACGGATGCCAAGCAAGTTCTTGATCAACCCAGAAGCACCTCAATTGTGCAGATTATGATCAGCAATAAGCGCGATGCAATTCTCCTTCAGAAACTCTTCCAAGAAAGATCACAACTGTCTTCTTGATGAGTTCTTGGAGCTCTAAAATCCATAGAATTAATCTGAAACAAAATATGAAAATGTTAGTAATCCAAAAGTTCTCTGTAGTCGAATATGCTACTAATAGAGTCAACTGTATTATAACAGTTATAACAGTTAAGACATAATAGCAGAAATTTGGTCAAACCAATTAATTTCTCAGTCAATGCAGTTGACCAACATTCAATGCCCAACTAACTTTTAAAAATATAGTCGTTGTAGTTCATCAGCATAACAGAATTTCAAAACAAACAACTAATACAGTCGAATGCGTGGCGCACACAGTCGACTTTGACACTATAGATCACTTTGAAATTCTTTTCAATGTAAAATCTCACATAGCACTTTTTTTGAAAGTTTGTGCATAGTCACGAGGTTAGTTCGACTTCCCCCATAATGAAGTCGACTTCCAACTTGCACATATGCAACACAATGTAAGTTCATAAAACTGCATGTGGTTTTCATCTTTCAAATCATGTGAAATACAACAAGATATGATGTAACATACATAAGCTCAGTAAATGTGCATTCACTTATCATAAAACATGTTCAACAATATATCAATCAATAAGCAAAAGAACATGTAACACATCAACAATACATGTGTTATTAAAAATTTGGTGTCATTATAAAAAACCAGAGTGATATAGATATTGTGTTGTCAACAATCTCAACACAAACAACTTAAAAACAAATTCCAACAAATGGAATTGATAACCCTTGTATATGATAAGTTGAATTGATCCATAATACAGTCGATTCCATTGCTTTCCAATGAATTTGAGTTTCAGCAATAAGTTCCAAGCAATGTTTCCTACAAAACCTTTCAAAGTCTCTTGCAGATCAAGCAATTTAGTTATGCAAGAAAATTAAACAGATAAAAAGTGAATATGCAAAGATAAAGTAACAGTGTACACATGCATAGTCAAATTCAGTCATCAAAAAGTTGATTCAATCATTCAATCAGAATAGATTTAATCAATCAGATTAAAGCAAATGATGTTGAATCAAACTGCTAATTTCATTACTTGTTCAAAAAGATATTACAATGATGGACCATAACAAGACTCTAAACAAAATGGCAGCCTAAGCCTTTGTCAAAAAGAAAATAGAACAAAGACACAAAAACATAAGACTCAAGATCATTGTTGTATTCACAAGACTTTGTTCTGATTCAGATGACTCTATGATCTTATTGTCAGCACTATCTTTCCCACTATTTGAGTCATCTACTGATGTGTCTCCAAAATCATTTATTCGTAGAGCATAATCCATTTTTCTATGCAACTCTGATAAAGACTTTTGTAGAATAGTCATTTTATCATCCAGTTTGTCAAACCTTTTATCTACATATCCTTCAAATATGGTTTGAGGATGAAACTTGTATCTAGAAGAATCAACATTCAAGGGATTTATTTCTTCTGTAGTAGGAATATCATCAATCATAATCGAATCCTCCTTTAATTTTATGAAGCCAACAGAGTCTAAGAACAATTTTTCCATTACGCTTCTTTTGTTGCAGTGGATGACCTTCTCATTTGTGAGGTCCACTTTGTGCAGTTTTAGTACAGTGCTTATGAAGACCCCATATGGCAGACATAGCCCATGGCTTTTTGTGAACTTCATCATGTGGACACGAATTGCAAAGGCCCAATTCGTTGGAGTATAAGAAAACAGAGCATATATCAGATATATGTCTTCTCCATTCAGCAATGATTGATCATCCTAAGCAATATCCAAGTAATCATATACGCACAAAGACTTTCATCCATCTTTAAGTCCCTGATGCTAAACAATTCACTTTTATTAGCTAAATCAGGATTCTTTAAGAGACAATTGTACAAGTCTCTTATGTGAAACCCTGCAATTCCATTATGTGTTAATAGACCTTCTTGTTGAAGACCTGTTATATTCTTCCAGATGGAGTGGTCAATGGTGATAACAACACCTTTCACTCTTGACTTTAGACTGTTTCCTTCTCTTTTCATATTAGAATAGAAAACTTTGACCAAGTTTGGATAACAGTCACCTTGCATTTCAACAAACTTTGTCAGACCAGCCTTAACCAGCCATTCTTGAAATTTGAATCCTTCATTGCGATAGAAAAGAATGCTTATGCATTTACGCCGCATAACTTCTTTGAAAGCCCACTTGCAGATGAAGTCAGTTCTTTGGTCGTCATCACTGAACCAACCAAAAGGATCAACCTCCCTCCTTGTAGACATTGGTCGCTTTCCAGGGCGTGATGAAGAAGCAGTCAGCCATTTCGCAGAAGTGTAGAAGTCTCTTGAATCAGAACAAGGGTTTTGTGTTCAGAGTGTATGAGTTCAAGAGTCTAAAACAAACATATAGAGAGAGGCGCGTACATGATTTCATTCAGAAGGTCCATTTTTAAAAATTCAAATTTTAACGGTCTAAAAACAGAGACACTAGTCGAATTCAATAAAACCAAAGTTGACTCATGCTTTAGACACAGTTTTCCAAAACAGAGTTGTACACACTAAGACATATAGTCGAATGGGTTCATAATCAAGTCGACTTGAGAGTCGTGAGAAAAATTTTTCAAAATTGACAATCAATCATACAATCAACAAACAATCAAATATCATAGAATCAATCAATTCATGCATGATGCAGTAAACTGAATATTGTTCCCAGTTGTAGATACTCAAGATGTTTGATGTTATCCAATGTAGTTCATCCTTGAGTCCTCACTGCACCTGCTTATATCCCTACAAAACAGCTTAGATTTTTGTTGCAGGTACCCATTTGACCTTGGGTCCTTAATTGTCAGTTTTAGTTAGTTGTTCCTTTGGTTTCCAAACATACAATCCTTTAGGAACACCAAAAGTTCTATAATAACAGTTTCTAACAGTATGACCAATACTATTGCAGTAAAAAAATGCATGCTTGACAAGCTTGCTTAAATCAATAAATTTTTTGCATTGGTTCTGTTAGACTAAGCTTTATAGCCTATTCCTTGTCTGTAAATAGCTCTGCCAGAAGACTTTAATAAAACATTTAAATTGTCTCTACCTTGAGTGAATTTGGCTAGCGTGCTAGTCAAGTAATCTATTTGCTCAATATGAGTAGGACATTTATCACAAGATTTTTTCAACTGTAACAGTCTCAATTTTAATTTCCTTAGTAGATATCAAGGCTTCATCTAAATCCTTTTCTAATTTTTCATTTTCAGCAACAAGGTTATTAATTCTATGCTCATAGTCTCTTCTCTCAGAGTTAAGTCGATTAACCTTGTATTGCAGTCGCATAGCTTCAGCATGTATCTCTATGAATGCATCCAGCAGCAGATCATACTTGACTTCAATTGGTTCATTCGAAATATCTGCATCGCTGTCATATTCATCTCATGTTTCTCTATCCATATAGCATACATTTGATTCTTCCTCATGATCAGTATCTTCATCACTTGAGCTGTCAGAATCACTGTTTTCCCAGGCAATGTAAGTACCTTTTTTCTTTCTGTTTTTGTCCTGTGAAAATCTTTTATTGGCTTTCTGTTTTGGCTTTAATTTTGGACAATCTGGTTTGATATGTCCTTCCTTTTCGCATTCATAGCATTGGACAACATTTGATCTGAAGCTTTTCTTTGCTTTGCTGTGACCTGCATGGTTAGTAAGTTGACTGTCATTTTTCATAATTCGACTGAACTTCCTTACCATCATGGTCATTAACTCTTTGTCGTCCATCTCTGCATCTGAATCATCTTCTATTTTTGAGACTCTTTTGCTTGATGCCTTCAGTGCAATAGACTTCTTTTCTTCAATCTCTTCTTCATCCTTTAATCTACCAAGTTCTAACTCATGTTCTCTTAACTTGCCAAACAAGGTAGCCATGTTCATGCTTGTTAAGATCCTTGGATTCAGAGATTGCAGTGACTTTTGGTTGCCAGCTTCTGTTCAGACTCTTAAATATCTTGATGTTGATTTCCTCTTTATCAAACACTTTGCCGAGAG
Organism: Vigna reflexopilosa; assembly: GCA_027742785.1. NCBI lineage: Eukaryota > Viridiplantae > Streptophyta > Magnoliopsida > Fabales > Fabaceae > Vigna > Vigna reflexopilosa. Next base: position 15,212,195 of record CM050928.1, on the reverse strand, counting down.
CCATAAGATGGTTGACTATGTGAGTAAATCTTTTCTGCACTTCATAGATTGTCTCTCCAACCATTATCCTGAAAAGTTCATACTCCTGAATTAAAGAATTTTTCCTTGCTCTCTTGACTTCATCAGTGCCTTCATATGTGACTTCCAAGACATCCCACATTTCCTTTGCAGATTTACATTGAGATATCCTGAAAAATTCATCAACAATTAGTGCAGAGGAAATAATATTTCTGGCTTTAACATCATACTGTGTTTTTCTATATTCTTCAGTTGACCATTCAGAAAAAGGTTTTACTACAGTTTTTCCATCCACTGATTTAGTAGGCTCATAAGGGCCATTTAAAGTTGCATCCCAAATTCCTCTATCCACGGATTCAAGAAAGATTTGCATTCTAATTTTCCAAAAGGGATAATTTTCACCAGCAAACAAAGGTGGTCTATTTGTAGATGTACCTTCACCAAAAGTTTGAAAACTTGAAGCCATCCCCAGGTTATAGTTGATTCAAAGAAAAACATAGTCGACTAGTTTTTCAAATATTTTATGAAAACCAGCTCTGGTGCCAATTGTTGGAAAACAGGTAGGCTTCGTTTTAACACCAAGAGGGGGGTGAATTGGTGTATTTTCAAAATCAAAATCTTTTCGCAATCTTTTTCACGAAGTATGAAACTTTACAAACTTTCTTGAAACGCAAGGAATGAAAAATATAAGTGCAGCAGAAAATCAAAGTAGACTACATGAATATCAGAGTCGACTGAATGTAAAAGAGTAGGGATAGAGAATTCAAACGCAGGTTTTTATACAGGTTCGGCCTCAATGCCTACATTCAGTGTCCTTCCAATCCCAGGAACCAAATGCACTATAATGGTCAAGGTTTTTACAACAAGGCTTTTATAGAGACCTCCCCGTAAAAAATGTAAAACACCTCTCTAACCCTCTAACCAAAATATAGGCAATACACACAGCAAGATCTGCAACAAGATATCCCCTCTTCTGCAATCTGCAACCCACTTTGAACAATCCTCAAAGTGTCCAGACTCCACGAGTTCAACCCCTGTAATCACAACAGGTACCACAATCTCCAACAGATTGCAACGCAAGTCTTGATCAACCGAAAAGCACCTCAATTTTGCGGATAATGATCAAGGAGTGAGCACACCAGAATTCTCCTTCAGAACCTCTTTGATGAGTCGTTATTTCTTCAACTGTATTTAGTTTATTGAACTTAAATAAACCAGGGAATTGTGTTTAATTGTCTGTTATTTCCCCGTTTTCCGAATTCTACTTAATTTGGTCGGAAATTCGTAATTGTGCTAATTTGGATTTTTTGAGCTGATTAAGTGCATTTTTGGTTGCAGGGAAGTTGTGGAAACATCATCTAGAGCATTAGGATATGGCGTGACACATTCAAAGGCTCAACATTTAGTCATTTAGATTCTAATTAAAGTTGTAATTTCGTTTTCTAGAAGTCCTTAATTAGAATTAGGTGTTTTGGACCCTTTTAGGGGTAATTTTGTAAAAAAGCCATGTGTAGGACATGTGGCTTTTGGCTAGGGTTTCATTAGAAGGTGGTCCCCACCAATTTTAGAGTCTTGGACGGTCTTTAGAGGAGAGAATGCTGAGGACACACTCTTGGGCTCTCATAGTCACACTTCATACTCATGTTTTGAACTTTTCTCTCCTAGGGTTTCATGTATGAACATGCTCTTTGGAGAGCTTGCTTGGTGCTTCGGTTTTGAGCCATTTCAATGAACAAGATGCAGATTTTCTTTGTCTCTTAACTTACTCTTGGGTTTCTTAGCTCATTGATGGTGAAAAATCATTCTTTTCTATTTCCATTTGCTTGTTCTTGATGCTTGAAGCTTGAGCTTTGGAGCTTGTCTTTACATTTCCATGGTGGAAGTTGGTTTTGAGTGACTTTGTATTTCGTTTTCCTCTCCCTTTGCTGTTGTTCTTCTCGTTTTCTTTGCATTTTATTTGGTTAGATGATAAAAATGGAGTTCTATGTGAGTTTTGGGTTGAATAGAGCTTAACTTGATGTGTGGGTGTTGTGGTTTGGGCTCTTTCTTCTTGATTTTCGGTTTTGATGTTTGAAGCAAGGATGGAACCAGATTTTGGGGTTGTTATTGTGGCTGGACAGAGCTTGAATTGGTAGCTTGGTTATCATTTTCGATTTTGCAAAGAAATTTGAAGAGAAGAGAGTTAGAACTTGGGTTAAAGGAGGTAGACTTTGTGTTTGATGTGTGTGTATTGTTTTGCATTTGGAACCTTGGGTTCTTGGAGCATGGTTTCGGTAAGATGAAGGAAGAAAACCTGAATGATGTTGTTGGTAGAGAAAAAAACGAAAATGAGGTTGGAAAGGAGGAGAGAAGGTGCATTTAATTTTTTACCCGATTTGGACAAGCACAAAAGATGCTCATTTTCACTCAAAGTTTCTTTTCCACTTTGGTCTTTGTCTTGATGCAAATTCTGCCGAGAATTACCATGAGGAATGGAGGTTTTTGGTGTTTATTTTCATTTGACTTTGCTTACATGGCATCTTGGTTGGACCACCCAAAGTATCTTTCATTTACCCCTTGGTTTGAAGCACTTTTTGTAGCAATTTCTTTCTAGTCCACGTAATTTTTTGCTTGGTGTATTGGAATCACGTTTTTACTGCATGGAAAGGGAGGAAAACATGGTTTCATTGTGTGTTTAAGGCACATGCTTAATTCCTTGGAGAATGGTGCACATAGGACAAGAAGTAAACACATTTTGGTGGCTTATTGGTGGAAATTGAAGTTTGACTTGTTGAAACATGACTCATGGCCAAGAGGTTTCCTTAGGCCATTTGGACTTTTAATTTATTATTTAATTGCATATTGGGTCACTTAATTTACTAGAAGTAAAATAGGCTTGTTAATTTCTCTTGTTTTCACTTAGTTTAATTAGTAGGTTGAGTTGTTTTCATGTGTTTGAGTTAGTGTTGCATTTAATTATTTAACTGTGTTAGATAATTTGTTTGTAATAGTGTTGGTGTCTAGTATTTTAATTTATTTAAATGTTGTCTAAGGTTTCTAGTTGTGTTAATTTAATTTCCATGGTAGCTTAAATTAGTTTGGTTGGTCATTGACGATATTGCACTGTTTCCTTGAGATTCTTGAATTGTGATTGTCTGTGCACTCTGACTTGGTTAATGTTAATTCTATTTTTGCATTTGCAATTGGGTATACGCTTAGTTGCCTAGTTGGTGTTACATCTTCGCTTAATTGATGTAACTGAATGGTGTAATTTAGATTTGATATTAATGCTGCGTTCGCTTAGTTCGCTTTTATGAAAACAGGGTTAACCTTCGCTTAGTTGGTTAACTTTGTTGGATTAGAGGTTTGAGTCGCATCTTTATTTTGTTGATCTGTGATTGGAAACATTCTAATTAAGTTAATGACCAACCGTGTTTATTCTGTATGTGATTTCGTTTTGCATTTCTGTATTCATATTTCTGTTTGCATCCATGTTTTAATTTAATTCATCGCATTCACAAACTTTTCAACAAACCCCCCCCCTTCGTGTCTGACCTAATTCTCGAACCACATTTGGTCCTAGAGAGACGACCTAGGAGTCACTTCCTAGTCTATACTGCATTCTTTTATGCAATCAAATTTGTATGGCCGCGACAGCCCATCACTCTTCAAAGAATGATCTCCACCGTCTTTCTTGATGAGTTCTTGGAGCTCTAAATCACAGAGAACAATCTGAAACAGAGTATGAAAATGTCAGTTTATCCAAAAGTTTTGTGATCAGTTTAAGTCTCGTATATTTATAGATTTCTATAAATCAGACGCTCCTCAAGTCGATTTAGCTACTAACACAGTCGACTGTCTCCTGATAGTTATAACTGATAAGTCAAAGTAGTAGCTTCCAAGTTAAACAAATTATATTCTCATTCAATACAATTGACTCTCATTCAATGCTTAACTAACATTTGAAAATATAGTTTTTACTATTCACAAGCATAACATAATTTCAAATCATCCAACTAATAAAGTCGAATGCATGGCGCACACAGTCGACTTACACATATCTGCACAAATTGAAATTCTTTCTACTGTAAAATCTCACATAGCATCGTACTTGAAAATTTGTGCATAGTCAGGAGCTTAATTCGACTTCCCTCATAATGAAGTCGACTTACAGCTTGCAGTTATGCCACACAAAGTAAGTTCATAAAAGTCCATGTGGTATTCCTTTTCCAAAACATATGTAATGCAATCACAATAGAGGTCACATATATCAGAACAGTGAATATGCATTCATATATCATATTTCACACAAACATGTTCATCAAGATAATAATCAACATTGAAGATTGGAACATGTAACACATAGATATTGTGTTGTCAACAATCTCAACAATATAGTCATATACAAAACAAAGAACAGTAGCAAGATATCCCCTCTCCTGCAGTTTTTAACCACTTTGAACAATCCTCAAAGTCCTAGAAGGCAACACGTCCCATTCCTGTAATCACAACAGGGCAGCCACAATCTTCATAAGATTGAGAGAAGTAGTTGATCACGTTCCAAACACCTCTATGTGCAGTATGATCAATTTGTCTTTCAGCACAAACACTTGCTCTTCAAGCAACCACCAAAGAAAGATCACCACGGTTTTCTTGATGAGTTTTTTTACCTTAGCATGTTCTGCAAAATCTGAAAAGAATCACTGAAATCGTTAAAATCACAAAAGTCTCTTCAGAAATCAAATTTGCGTCTATATATAGTTTATCACAAAACTGACGCTCCTCTTGTCGATTGTGCTACTAATGCAGTCAACTCTATGCAAACAGTTATAACAGTTATAATAGATAGAAGCAATCAGACCAATTTAATTGATTATACATTTAATGTAGTTGACTCACAATTAATGCTTGGTCAAAGATATAAAATATAGCTGTTATACTTCACAAGCATTAATAGATTTTCAAAACAAAACTAACTAAGTCGAATGGCTTGCGCACATAGTCGACTAAGACACACTTTAATGCAGTTTTGAAAAAATTTCTTTGCAGAACTGTTCACAGCACACATTGGAAAAGTTTGTGCAAAGACACGAGTTTTAATCGACTTGCTTCATAATGAAGTCGACTTAAAACTATTGTTCTGCCACACAATACAAGTTCAACAAAAGTGCATGTGGTTTTTCTTTTTCAAATAAAATGTTATGCAAGCACAGATAATATCTCATGTAGAACAAAGTGAAATTACACACAATGACATAATCAACACAGACATGTTCACAAGTAATTATAAACATGAAAGTAGTGAAGATGTAACACATATCAATACATGTGTTATTAATAATGTGTTGTCATCATCAAGAACCAAAAACACTGTGAGATTGTAAGGTTTAGCTATACCAGTGCTCCCCTTATCAACAATCTCAACAATCTCCCCCTTTTTTTACGATGCACAACCATGATTAATAAACAATGATGTTTGTACACAACAATTCATATAATCATTCATATATTCACACTGTATCAGAGCAAATGATTTAACAACTGATCAAATTCAGAATAGACATTGAAATATGAAATCAGATCAATCAAAGTGAAGTTTATCAGAATTTAAAATGAATATATAAGTATCAACGTATCAAGCAATCAAGTATCAAGCAATAAGTAATCAAACTTTCTCCCCCTTTGTGCATTAGCAAAAAAGGTATGCTATATGATAATGATATGCTGATAAATAGTTATTCAGAGATGCATCAATATAAACATATTAATCAATCAATGATGCTCCCCCTGTCACAGATAATCACATGATAAAGAAATAATCTCCCCCTTAAGTGTAGGCATGTGAAATATCTAAACTATCATGCAGTGCTCCCCTTGCCATTATGCATGTTTTTTAATCAAAACCCAAATGCACAATGCAGTTATCACAGATTTTAGAGCATATAAAAGCATGTGACAAAATTGTATCAAAATCAAAAATTGTACGGTCAAATCAATTAAGCATAGATACAATCAATCAACAATCTCAATAACATCTTAAATATATCAATCAATCAAAGAAATAGAGATATATTGAAAGAAACAGTATATGATATGGGATCAGTAAACCAAATAACCCGATTCCAATAAATGGAATTTATAACCCTTGTAAACTAGTAGTCGATTGTTCTTCATTGGCAATCGATTTCATTGTTTTCCATTGAGTAGAAACTCCAGTAGTTTATCCAGAAGCAATGTTCTTGCAAAATCTTTCAAGATCTTTTGTAGATCAAGCATTTTAGAATCATAATAATGCAAGAAATTATACAGGTAAGAAGTGAATATGCAGAATTATCAATGTTATATTAAACACTAGCATAATCAACTTCATTCAACATACAATCGATTTTAATTTGATTTAAACAGATTCAAATATCAAATTAACACTTATCAAATTAAAAACAAACAACTGATTTCATTAATAGTTCATAATGGTGTTACAACCAGACTAATCATTGGTAGTGGCGTATAAAGCCATCTTACAAAATTTGCTAAAAACAAACAACCAACTAACAAACTAACACAAACAAGCCATCAAACAAGACTCATGATACAATGTTGTAGACACAAGACCCCTATTCTGTGTAGGTTTTCATTCCTATTTTTATTCAAGTGAATCCATAGAGTCATTGTCAGATATTTCTTCTTCATTTCTTTGTTGTTGAGCCCGGTCAACTTTCACTTCAAGCTGATTATGCTTCTTAATTATTATTTTGAATTGGTCAACAACAAAATGCACAAAGTTTTTCTCTGGAATGAAATTTCTTCTGTGTACATTTGTAACTGAAGTATACCTCGAACCATACATCAGATCTTCTTCAGTTTTAAAACACAGTTTTAGCCTTTCAAATATAGAAAGCCCAAAATAGAGATATATAGTCGATTTTATTAATTTCAAAGTTGCCTTCTGTATGACAAAGAGTTTTAAAAAACAGAAACATACATACAACAACATGCAATTGACTATGCACATAATTCAATCGACTAAAAGTCATAAAAGTTGATTTTCACAGCAAACAATTAAAATCAATCAATCATACATATCATCAAACAATTAAACAATCATTCATATTCATTTCATACATAATGTAATCAGAAAATGATTGTTACCACTTGTAGAAACTCAAGAAATTTGATATAACCATGTTAGTTCATCCTTAAGATCCTTACTGCTACTGCACCATTTGTTAACCTGCAAAACATTTGAGATTTTAGATGCAGGTACCCCTTTAAATTTGGGTCCTTGTTTGTTAGCAGATAAATGTTCCTTAGGAATCCACTTGTACAATTCTTTTGGAACACCAACCTTTCTGTAAAAACAATTTCTAACTGTGTGTCCAATATTATTGCAATAAAAACATGTATGCTTAATAGGTTTACTCAAATCAGCAAACTTCTTTGTATTGGTCTTATTTGATTGAGCTTTATATCTAATACCTTGCCTATATATATCTCTACCCTGAGTGAACTTTGCTAGCGTGCTAGTCAAGGAATCTATTTGTTCAAATCTTTTCAACTCTTACAGTCTCAATAATTACGGTTTTTGTAGATAATAAAGCTTCATCTAATTCTTTTTGTAGTTTTTCATTATCATTGACTAGATAGTTAATCCTATATTCATAATCCTTCTCTCATAGTTGAGTCGATTGACCTTATATTGCAGTCACATGGCCTCAGCGTGTATTTCTTAAAATGCATCCAGCAACAGGTCGTACTTCAGTTCAATAGGTTCTTTCTCAAACTCTGTATCACTATCATAATCTGTTAATAATGTTCCAACCATGAAGCATATATTTGATTCCTCCTCACGATCATAATCTTCATCACTTGAGGATTCTGAATCACTGTTTTCCTAGGCAATGTAAGCACTTTTCTGTTTTTTGTTTTTGTCCTTGGGGAACTTCCTGTTTGCTTTCTGCTTCAACTTCAGATCAAGAGAATCAGGCTTGATGTGTCCCTCTTTGCCGCAGTCATAACATTTAACTGCATTTGATCTGATAATTCTTTTTCCTTTGCCATTTCCTGCATGGTTAGTAAGTTTACTAGTATTTTTCATAAACTAATTAAATTTTCTTACCACCATGGACATCAGTTCATTGTTGTCCAATTCTGCTTCAGATTCATTGATGGGCTGTCGCAACCCACACAAATTTAATGTGCAATTTAGAAATGCAGTATAGCTAGGAAATGACTCCTAGGTCGTCTCTCAAGGACCAATTTTGCGGTTCAGAATTTAGTCAAACACGAAAAGGGGGGTTGTGAAAACGTTTGCGTTGAACACGGATGAAAACATAATCAAAATACGACGAATATAGAAATTCAACTATAGAAACGATACAGAGACGTAAAAATACGGAATCAAATAGGGAGAGAAAACAGTCGATCATTAACTTAATTACAATGTTTCCAATCCTAGATTAACGTCAAGTACACATTACTCTAATCCAAATCCAACACGAATCAGCCAACTAAGCGAAGGCTAATTCAGTCTTCAAAATTGCAGACTAAGCGAATGCAATGCACAAATTTAATCAGTCATGCACCATACAGTCTAATCAACTAAGCGAAGATTAAACACTGAGTAGGCAACTAAGCATATACCTAATCGCAAGTACACAACAGATTAAATATTGAGCTAAATCAGAGCAGCAGTAAACACAAGAACAGTCCAAGAAATCTCAAAGAAACAAAGTAATTTTATCAGTGACCAATCCGACTAACCTAAGCTAACATAACAATTAAATTAACTATACCGAAGAAAACAAACATCATGGTGAATGGAAACAATAAACCGAACACAATAGACAACATAGTAAACGAAAGCAATAAATTGAACGGTCCTAAGAAAGATGTGTGAACTAATTAACATGCAGCTTGGAATTAAAATTAAATGCTCATTGTGCTTGACAAATTAAAAAGCAAGTAAGCTTGTGGAGCTCTCCTAAAATGAAGTTTGCGCATCCTATTTTCTGAAAGCAAGACAATTGATGGTAATAAAAGAGAGCTGATGTCACCGTGAGCTTGAATATTGAAAAGCATGAATAAATTAAGCAACTAAAACCCATTAAACTTTTATATTGGGAGCTTTCTCCCTTGATGAACAGTGCCTCTACTTCTACCATCTAATCACCGTTAACGTCACATTGCTGGAATAAAATTCTGGACAAAAAACAACATGCTTCTAATATAAACGAAACCTGAATCAGCATTTTTTTGGAAAATAAAATTTTTGCGTGTGCACCACAAATTCTAAATGAAATGAACTCCTGGCCGTGATAGCAGCTACCTTAAACGCTAATCACGGTGCTCTCCAAAGACATAAATCAACCTACGTGCTTCTTCTTGGAATAAGGAAAAGAAAAGAAAACTTAATTGGAAACTTAAATTCACAATGAGCTCTGCATAGTGCCGTGTGATGTTGTGTACTTTCTTCATTCCCATGAAATCAAAAATTGCTATAAAAAAAAAAAATAAGTGGACCTATGGATGTGACAGCACCCACCAGCTCTCACTTACTTACTTCTTCATTCTCATAGAAAAGAAACATCCATAGCATGGAAATGGAACCAAACCTTCACGCTGTAACGTGCTGCTGCATTCTTCCAACCGTACACCACACATATGCTTCCATCAAATCATTTTGGACAATAAAGACTAAGAAAAATATTCCAGCACTTGCACAAAAATTAAATCAAAAGGAGAAGGGAAATGTTCTTCTTCATTCAACCAAAATCCAAAATTGCAAATAAAAGCTCCATGAAAAACGTTCCAAGCCCAGTAGAATGGTGTGGTCTCGGCTGCTGCTGCCACTAAGAGGCCGAGAGTCTCAAATTAAAATGGGTGGGGTCCACCCAAAAACCCTAAGTGATGTGTCCTACAATTTTGGGCCCTCAAATTTTTGCCAACAATGGCCCATTGTGCAAAGAGTTTGTCTAAAAAGTTTTAAACACTAAATTACAATATCACTAAATTTAAAATGTATGATTGGAGAGTCTTGAATTTATTTGACACCACTCCAAATGTCCCAAATTGTATTTCTAAAATTTTCCTGAAAATAATAATGCAAATAATTAGCTCAGAAAATTCAAATTAATTAAAATTAGAATTTCCGGTCAAATTAAGCACAATTAGCAGAAACGGGAAAATACCGGACAATTAAGCACAATTCCCTGATTAATTCTAGCACAATAAACTAATGCAGTCAAGGAAATATCGACTCATCATTCATACTTAGATAAAACAGTCTTTGAGGCTTTGTTGTTGGTAGCTTTTAGTGCTATGGACTTCTTTTCTTCAATCTCTTCCTCTTCTTTCAATCTTCCAAGTTCAAGCTCATGTTCTCTTAACTTGCCGAACAAGGTAGCCATGTTCATGCTTGTTAGATCCTTGGATTCAGAGATTGTAGTGACTTTTGGTTGCCAGCTTCTATTCAGACTTTTGAGTATTTTTATATTGATCTCCTCTTTATCGAACACTTTTCCAAGAGCCATTAGATGATTGACAATGTGAGTGAACCTTTTTTTAACCTCATATATGGTTTGACCAATTCTCATTCTGAAAAGCTCATACTCTTGTATTAAACAATTCTTTCTGGCTCTCTTGACCTCTGTTAAACCCCTGGCAAGTGTACCAAATCGTATCAAGTAATAATAATCAGTAATCCCAATATCGTTCTTCCCAGAGGACTCTTAAGGCCTTATCTTTCGTGTAAACTAATCGTTTAAGACTTGAGTAAAAGAAAATAATTTGAATGGTTTGAATGCAAAATAGAAATAAACATGAAAATGCAAGAATTCAATTGACTAAGAGAAACTATGAATGAATGAGGATGTTGGGGGTTACAATTTCATGTTATCCGCCCTCATATATCTACTCTTCTTATTTACTTTGCTTATTTATCATATTGTCATGCAAACTTTCTTGGTCTACCCTTAACCCAATCCCTTGGTGAAAAACGCCTATTACTAATTACCGGCTTGCTATCCCTAGCCTCTCCTAGTAACTAATAATGCATAATGAGCGGAAGCAAAATACAATTGATCGTCCTACCCCTATCCCTAGGCGGTATTAACATAATCAAGGAATTCACCCCAGTTCATGACATTACTGTACGTCCCCATATCAATAAAGACAAACAACATCTACCGAATGAGTTAAACGATAAAAGCACTAAGCAAAGGTAAAGAACCCAACAATTGATAAATCAAGCATATGCAAGCATATAAAGTAAACAAGAATTTAAATATATGAGAGTTTCAAAAGATTACATTGTTCCCCAACAACTAAGGGTTTAGTTCACCATAATCATGGTGAAACTAGATGAACTAAATGGAAGAATGAAAAAGCAAACCCTAGAATTGATAAAGTGGAGCCTAAGCATCCAAGAAATCTCCTCCAAAGGTGTAGAACTGCTATGGACGTTTCTCTCTGCCAAAAGAATTCCATTTGGATTCGCACTAGGGCTATATATAAGCCAAAAAGATAATAGAAAGATCTCAGAATCCAAAATATAAAAACAGACAACCGCCCATGTGCCTAAAATGTTCGTTGAGCGGTTTGCCTCTTGTCGCTCTAGACGCTCAGCGTCACCGCCTGGGCGCCAGACAACAACTTTTCCTTGCACTAGGACGCTCAACGGTTGAATTTACCGTTGAGCGGTTCACAAACTCTTCTTTTCTTCCTTTTTCTCCTTCATTCTTGAGTCTATGACCTTCCTACTTCATTGTCATCTTCAATTTTCATCAAAAACTCTGCAAAACAATGCAAAACAGGCATAATGTCTCCAAAAACAACTTTTGACTATCATGTAACACAACTTAAGAGTTTTACTTGATTCTAAGCTCATTTTAAGCTACAAAGGGTGTGATTTAATATCAAATTTATGCATGAAAATAACGGTTTTGAGACCGTTATCACAACCCCAAACTTAAAACTTTGCTTGTCCTCAAGCAAAACAAAACAAGACTTGGCCTTCCAATTTTTCATCAAATAGTTCTACACTTTTCAAAACCCTTTTCTTCATGACAATTATTTTCAAATTCAGATTTTCAGTGGAATCATACCAAAATGCAAGCATGCTTTCAATCCAATCTAGTTCACCTACTTCAATATTTCCCAACAGATGTGTTATTCATGAACGATCAATCAATAAGCATAGATGTAAACCTGGATTTCAACAATTCTTACCAAGCAAGTGTTTCACTCAATCACTCAAGTGTTTAAGGAATCACTCCACTCTTTACTATTCACACACCACATAAAACAATATTGCCATGTATCTAAAACAATAAAAATCCTTACATGCAAATAGCATCACAAGGACTTTTCTAAGGCTTGTAATGAGGCTAGGCTATCAAGAAAATTTGGTTTTTCCAGATTGCAAAATCCTTGAGTTAAGAAAGCTATTTCATCATTGAAAAGGTTCAAGTTTAAACTCTCTCTATCACCAAACTCCTTTATTCCCAACTTCTTCCCTTTTTATCAATTTTGCATTGAGTTCCTTTTTCATGCTTTTACTTTTTCCTTTTCTTCTTTACTCATGAATTTTTCTTTTCAATACTTGAACTCAATGCTCTTCTTTCGCCTTTCAATTTTCCCCATATAACCCCAAACTTGATGCTTTTCATCACATAGGATTATTCTCAACCCTACTCAAGATAATTAATTTCAAACCAAGGGTTCTCATCATGTTTAAGGCCAAGGTTCAAAAAGGGTATAAAATTTTAAACTTCTTGGGTGAAATTTTGGCTAGATAAAGGGCTTCCAAACCTGGCCTTGATCATATAACATAAGCATGCAAATCAATCAATTATCAAGACTAAGGCAATATCATTCATGATTCCCTGTGAACAATACATATATCAGTAAGAACTCTGTAGCTCAAAACCTCACACACATGCTTTCTCACACATCATTCATCTATCCTGCTTAGCATCACAATCACAATCATGAACCACAATACATCTGTTCATATAATTAGTGAATCATTTAACTGGATATCAACACACATGCATTCTCGGTCAACCACATTTAATCATTATCAAATACTTGTCATGCATTTTAATACTACCATCAGAACCATTGTACAAGCCCAGCATAGACACAAAATAAAAGTTCAACCTATTCTACAAATTCAAAGTACAAAAGAAAAAGAAACCTAGGTTGCCTCCCAATAGCGCTTGTTTAATTTTACGAGCCTAACCCAAACCTGTTTAACACTCATCAGTAAGTGTGAATCTTACCAACACCCATCAGTAGGTGTACCTTCCTGTATCCTTTAGTGGACACATAAAAATTTAGCATCCCTCAGCAGATGCTACCCAAAAAATGTTTTAAAAATCCATCAACTTACATAACCAGAATAAACCTATTCTAAAAATTGTTCTACAACAAATGGGATAAAATTAAATATCTTCAAATCTTTCCATCCCGATTGGGATCTTCATCCTCCCAACTCATTAGTTGCCTTCTATCCACTCTTTTGATGGCTTTAGTAAATGGTTTTTTGATCTCTACCTTGCCATCTTCTTTGATTTTTTCAACAATCCACTTCCTTTTTCTTGAATTTTACCTGTGAGCCTCGTGGAAGTGGTATATCTTCTGAGTGAATTGTTTCTCCTTTATTAACCTCCTCATTTTTAGGTACCTATAAAACATTACAACTGTTAGAATTGGTACCTGTCATGCTTTCTTCTTATGCAGCTTCTCTTCTTGACTTTCTGAATCTGGATCTTTTCTTTATTCTAATATTGTTCCCCTTAGAACCAGTACATAAGAGCACATTCTTCTTATCCCGCATCATGATTCTTCCATCATGGGCACTAATGAACATTTTAGACATAGCCATGAAAGGTCTTCCAAGAATAATTGGAATCCTCTCATCATCTTCTATGCCCATAACTAGAAAGTCAGCCAAAAACTCCAGATGCTCCACACGCACAACCACATCTTCCACCATACCTAGTGGCTTTTTACTGGAACCATCTGCCACCGTCACAGTAAGATTATACGGTTTTAATGTCAACCCTCCAATCTTTCTCAAGAACCGTCCAGGCATCATATTAATGCTGGATCCAGAGTCTATCATGGATCCTTCTACATCAAAATCATTTATAATACATGAAAGTGTCAAACAACCTGGATCTTTTACCTTAGGCGGATAATTCCTTTTTGGAGGTTGAACTTCAAATTCTTGCTCATCTTCATCTGTATCCAAATCTATCATATCTCCAAGATAAAATTTCATCCTTGCAGGAATTTGTTGGATTACAGAAGGCACCACAGTCACTTGGTTTTCTATAAATGGTCTATTGTGACTGAATTTTTCTTCCTCTTCTTTCTCACCTTCACTGCTACTTATTTCAATGACTTCTCTTTTTTCCTCTTCCTCATCACTGCTTCCAATCTCCACGACTTCCCTTTCAACTTTTCGCTTACTTCTTGTAACAACAGCTTTACATTCCTCTTTAGGGTTAACATTAGTGTTAGCCTAAAATTGGTGCTTCTCAGTGGTATCTACCCTTTTTGACAAATGCCCGACTTGCATCTCTAAAGATATGATGCTGGCTTGATTACCTGCTTGATTGGACTCATAAACCTTCAAGAATTTATCAAATCTATCATTTAAGTCTCTGACAACCTCTGTCAAATGGGTGACCTGCTGCCACAGAGGTGAAGGTTGCTGCTGCCTGAAACCTCTTGTTTGCCCTGATGGGAAATTCGATGCCACACTAATACTTGGATGATTCTTCCAACCTTGTTTGGCATTACCTTGGTAGGTATTTTGAAACTGATTTCCCATAAAATTAGCTTCTTACTGCATCTCTTCAGGCAAAGCACATTGACGATTGATATGGTCACCACCACAGAAATCACACAGCTGTTGTGTTTGAAAAACATTACGAATCTCCTTAGGAAGTTGTGAGAGAATCTTTGTTAAATTATCTAGCTTTTGAGTCAGAAGATGGTTCTAAGCTAGCATAGCGTCATCTGTAGGCAAGTGCAAAACTCCTCTCTTTTGTGTAGGTATGCCTCTTTCACTGTAATTTTCTTGCTCATTAGCAGCCATATTATCTATCAATTCATATGCCTCGTGTTCAGTCTGTTGTTTAACATTGCCTCCAATTGAGGCATCCAGCATCATCTTTGACTGAGTGTTCAATCCTCCAAGGTATGCAAGAACCAAGGTGGTTTTGTCAAAACCATGGGTTGGCGTCTTTCTCAGCAAGCCCTTAAATCTCTCCCATGCTTGACCTAAAGTCTCTTCCATACCCTGCTTGAATGATGAAATTTCCAGCTTCCCTTGAGTAACTTTGGACTGTGGAAAATATTTAGTGTCAAACTTTGTAGCCACAGTCTCCCATTGGTGAATGTTCCTTCAGGAAAGGAATTAAGCCACGCCTTAGCATTGCCTGCTACTGAGAATGGGAACAAGCTAAGCTTTATTCGTTCATATGATACACCTACCATCTTCACAGTATTGCAGATTTCACTAAACGTGGTCAAATGATCATACGGATTCTCATTTGACAAGCCTTGAAACTAGTTGCCTTGTACTAGTTGTATTAGTGCTGGATTCATCACCATGTTGGTCGTTTGATCCGTAGGCATGGCTATGCTATTAAAGTGAAAAGGACCTATAGCATTAGATTGATCTGCCAATGTGCGTCTTGGATGAAATTATTCTGCTATCTCCCCTGCTCTTCTATCTGGTGAAGGTGACAATAATCTACTAGGAGAAGGAAATAAATCCCTAGATGGGCGTCTGACTTTCCTTCTTCCCCTTATCTCACTTAAGCCGTCAAGAAGAGGTTGGGTATTTTTCTTGCTCCTAGTATGTCTAGTCTCCTGTTGCATGTACAAGAAACACAAACCCTAGTAGCACTTTTATATATATATAAAGAAAAAGAAATATATATATATATATATATATATATATATATACACACACACACACACACAAATATCAACAATCAAGTCAAAATTAATCAATTTACACTACTCGAAAAAGTTAAACCAAGAGTCCCCGGCAACGGCGCCAAAAACTTGTTAAACCCTTGGCAAGAGTACCAAATCGTTTAAGACTTGAGTAAAAGAAAATAATTTGAATGGTTTGTATGCAAAACAGAAATAAACATGCAAATGTAGGAATTCAATTGATGAAGAGAAACTATGAATGAATGAGGTTGTTGGGGGTTACAATTTCATCTTATCCGCCCTCATATATCTACTCTTCTTATTTACTTTTCTTCTTTATCAAATTTCCATGCAAACTTTCTTGGTCTACCCTTAACCCAATCCCTTGGTGAAAACCGCCTATTACTAATTATCGGCTTGCTATCCCTAGCCTCCCCTAGTAACTAATAATGCATAATGAGCGAAAGCAAAATACAATTAATCGTCCTACCCCTATCCCTAGGTGATATTAACATAATCAAGGAATTCTCCCCAGTTCATCATGACATTACCGTACGTCCCCGTATCAATAAAGACAAACAAAATCTACCGAATGAGTTAAACTGTAGAAGCATTAAGCAAAGGTAAAGAACCCAACAATTGATAAATCAAGCATATGCAAGCATATAAAGTAAATAAGAATTTCAATATATGAGAGTTTCAAAAGATTACATTGTTCCCCAAAAACTAAGGGTTTAGTTCACCATAATCATGGTGAAACTAGATGAATTGAATGGAAGAATGGAAAAACAAACCCTAGAATTGATAAAGTGGAGCCTAAGCATCCAAGAAATCTCCTCCAAAGGTGTAGAGCTGTTGTGGACTTGTTCTCTGCCAAAAGAATTAAATTTGGATTCGTACTAGGGCTATATATAAGCCAAAAAGATAACAGAAAAGATATCAGAATCCAAAATATAAAAACAGACAACCGCCCAGGCGCCTAAATTGGCAAGAATCATCTCCTTACTCAAAAACTGGATAAGCTAACAAAGGTCTTTTTTGAACTTCCAAAAGGGATAAGGAATATCTCTCAAACTCATCAGCTTTGTGATCTATGTGGTGGTGACCATATTAATGGTCAATAAGCTTTTCCCGAAGAAATGCAGCAAGAAGTCAACTACATGGGAAATCAATTCCAATATAGGCAAGGTAACGCTAACCAAGGCAATTCTAGCCAAGGTTGGAAGAGCCACTGATAACGGTCTCAAAACCGTTATTTTCATGCATAAATTTGATATTAAATCACACCCTTTGTAGCTTAAAATGAGCTTAGAATCAAGTAAAACTCTTAAGTTGTGTTACATGAGAGTCAAAAGTTGTTTTTAGAGATATTATCAGAATAATTCTTCTGGGCAAGTAGGAAGCTTCCGGCAGCAACAACCATCAACTTTATGGCAGCAGGTGAGCAGCTTGACAAAGACTGTTAGAGGCTTAAATGACAGATTCAATAAATTCTTGAAGGTTTACGAATCTTAACAAGCTAGTGACCAAGGCAGCTTCAGAGCATTGAAAACACAGATTGGGAAGCTGTCAAAAAGGGTAGAAACCACCAAGAAGAATCAGTTTAGGGCCAACACTGATGTTAACCTTAAAGAGGAGTGCAAAGTTGTTCTGACAAGAAAAAGCAAAAGAGAAAGGGAAATAATTGTTATTGAGAGCAGCGAGGAAGAAGGTGAAGAGATGATGAGTGCTGATAATTTCAACAAGCAGAAAAGCAGCAAAGACAAAGAGAAAGAGAAAGAAAGTCACCGAGAGCCATTTAGGGAAATTTTTAATCAGGTGACTGTTACTCCTTTAGTGCTTCCACAAATTCCTGATTATGATAAGAGGATCAAGTACTATCTTGGAGAGATAATTGATCTTGATGATGAAGAAGATCAGGAAAGGGGTGTTAAGCCTAGAAAGAAGGACCATCCCCCAAAATTGAAGGACTCAGGGAATTTGACTCTTCCTTGTGTTATTAGTAATGTGAATATAGGGAGAGCCATGATCGATTCAGGATCAAGTATTAATTTGATGCCTTTTAGTGATTTCAAGAAGATTGGAGGGCTAAAATTAAAACCAGCTAATACTACCCTGACAGTTGCGGATGGATCTAATAAGAAGCCAGTTGGTATGGTGGCAAACACAATTGTTCAAATTGAGGAGTTGGAGTTCTTGATTGATTTTCTGGTAGTGGACATGGCAAATGAAGGAAGAATTCCATTAATTTTGGGAAGACCTTTCATGAGGACTTCTAAAATGGTGATACGTGTCCATGATGGGAGAATGTTGTTAAAAGATCAAGACCAAGTGCTAACTTATAGTGGCTCTGAAGAAAACATAATGAGAATAAGAAGAAGATCCAGATATAACAGGGCCAGAAGTGAAGCTGCAAGAGAGGACAACACCACAGGTATTAATCATCTTAATAGTTGTAATATTTTGCAGATATTTGAGGAGAAGAAGGTAGACAAAGGGGAGTCAACCCATTTAGAGGACACACCATTCCTATGTGGCATGGCAGTAAGATATAAAAACAGGAAGTGGATTGTGAATGGAAAGCTTAAGAAGGAAGGAATGGTGGAGATCCGAAGGCCATACTCCACAGCAATTCGAAGAGTGGACAGAAGACAGTTGAAGAGTTGGGGTGATGAAGATCCCAATGTGAAGAAGAAGATTTGATTTGCTGGAGAGCATATTTTGTATTATAAAACATTTTGTTTATTTTTATTTGTTTGATTGGACATATAATTTGTGGAGTTTTGAACAATTTTTGGGTAGCATCGACTGAGGGATGCTAATCTTTATGAAGTTGCTGAAGAACACAGGAT
This sequence comes from Vigna reflexopilosa, assembly GCA_027742785.1. Taxonomy (NCBI): domain Eukaryota; kingdom Viridiplantae; phylum Streptophyta; class Magnoliopsida; order Fabales; family Fabaceae; genus Vigna; species Vigna reflexopilosa. Next base: position 15,193,392 of record CM050928.1, on the reverse strand, counting down.
AGTACACCTACTGAAGGGTGTTGGGAGGCACTTGCTGACAAGTGCTAGAACAGGTTTGGGTCAGGCTTGTGACGTTAAACAAGCGCTACTAGGAGGCAACCTAGGTTCCTTCTTTCACTTTTGCATTTTCAATTCTTAGAATAGGTTGAATTTTTATTTTATTTTCAGTGTTTATGCTTGGCTTGAAGACTTTTCTGACAATGTTTGACTGAATGACATGCATGATAAATCTATTTGATGATGATTGGATGTGAATGATAATTGAGTTGTGTTTCATGTTGATATCCAAGTGACAAAGTTCATTAGAAATGTGAACATATGTGTGATAAATTATGACTGTGGTTATGATGCTAAGCAGGGTGTATAAATGAATGATGTGTGAGAAAGCATGCTGTGTGAGGTATTGAGCTCCAGAGTTTTCATTGTTGTATGTATTGTTCACTGGAAAACATGAATGATTTTACCTTAATCTTGATGATTGATTGAATTGCATGTGACTGTCATATGATCAAGATCATTTCTGACAACCCTTCTCTAGCCAAATTTTTCACCCAAAGTTCTTGAAATACTACACCTTTTTTGAACCTTAGCCTTAAACAGGATGAGAACCCTTGGTTTGAAATTCTTTACCTTGAGTTGGGTTGAGCTTAACTGTATGTGTTGACAAGGTTCAAGTTTGGGGTTGTATGGAGAAAATTGAAAGGCAATTGAAAAGCATTGAGCTCAATTGTGAAGAAAGAAAAATGCATGAGAAAAAGAAAAGAAAAGAAGAAAAGCATGGAAGATGAGCTCAATGTGAAAATAAAAGAAAAGGGAAGAAGTTGGGAATAAGTGAGATTGGTGAGATAGAGAGTTGTGCTTAAACTTTGAATTTTATAGCTCTCTTAACTCAAGGATTTTGCATTCCAGAAAAAAACCAATTTTTCTTGTTAGCCCAGCCTCAATATAAGCCTTAGAAAAGTCCTTATGATGGTAGTTGCATGTGAAGATTTTAATTGTTTGAGATGAATGGTAATTTAGTTTCATGTGACCTGTGAATAATAGAGGGATAGAGTGTCACCTTAAACACTTGAGTGATTGAGTGAAACACTTGCTTGGTGAGAATTGATAAATTTCATGCTTACATTTTTTCTTAGTGGATTGATCATTCATAAATGTAACATCTGTTGAGAAATATGTTATCCTGTGAACTGAATTGAATTGAAAGCATGCATGCATCTTGATTTGATTCCACTGAAAATCTGAAATTGAGTAGTTCCTGTCATAAATGTTAGGAGTGTTGAACTATTGGATGAAAAAGTGGAAAGCCAAGTTTTGTTTTGTTTACTTGAGGACAAGTAAAGTTCTAAGTTTGGGGTTGTGATAACGGTTGAAAAAAAGTTATTTTCATGCTTCATTTGTGATCAAAATACAACCTTCAAGGCTTAGAATGAGCTTAGAATCAAGTAAAACACGTAAGTTGAGTCAGTTGAGAGTCAAAAGCTGTTACTAGAGATATTATGCTTATTTTGCATTGTTTTGCAGCATTTTTGATGACTATGAAAAATGGATCAAAGATGAAAGGTCTTAGACTCAATAAAGAAGAAGAAACATGAAGAAAATAAGAGTCTAGGAACCGCCTAGCGCCAAAATCCAACCCTGGGCGGCCAAATGCGAGGGGTAGCCACTGTATGGCACCCAGGCGGTGCAGCCAGGCGGTTTTGCGGTACGAGGCAAACCGCTGGGCGGTACAACTCACCGCCAGGCGGTGGCGCGATTAAGGGGAAACCGCCGGGCGCCAAAGTGTGACGTCGGGCGGTTGTCTGCTGGGCTTGGGCCTAAATTTTATGACGCTCCTCAGCTATAAATAGCCCTAGTGTGAGTTTAGATGTATTCCTTTGACATGGAGGGGCGGCCAGACCTAGTTTTCACTCCTTGGAGAAGAGCTCTTGGATGCTTAGGCTCCATTTTATCCAATCTAGGGTTTGTTTATCCATTCTTCCATCATTATTCATCTAGTTTCACCATGGCCATGGTGAACTAAACCCTTTTGTTGTTGGGGAACAATGTAATCTTTTGAAACTCTCTTTTATTGAAACTCTTATTTATTTATATGCTTTTCGTATGCTTTGATTATCAATTATTGGGTTTCTCACCTGCGCTTAATACTTTTATCATTTAACTCATTCGATAATTGTTGTTTGTCTTTCTTGATACGGGAACGTACAGTACTGTCATGAACTGGGGGAAATTCCTTGATTAAGAAATACTACCTAGGCATAGGGGGGTAGGACGATCAATTGTTTTTGCTTCCGTTTGTAATGCGTTATTAATTACTAGGGGAGGCTAGGGATAGCAAGTCAATAATTATTAATAGGCTCTTTTCGCCGAGGGATCGGGTTAAGGGTAGACTAAGAAAGTTTGCATGATAATTAGATAACAAAGCGAATTAAATAAGAGGAGTAGATAAGAGAGAGCGGATAAGATTAAATTGTAAACCCCAACAACTCCATTCATCGATAGTCTTTTTCTCGTCAATTGAATCAATCGCAATTTCATGTTTACTTTTTGTTTCTTGCATCCAAACGAATTAAATTCTCTTTACAAGTCTTACGATTTCAATTTGCACGAACGATAAGGCCTGCGAGTCCTTTGGGAAGAATGATATTGGGTTTACCAATTATATTACTTGAAACGATCTGGTACACTTGTCACAGTGTTAACACTCGGCGGTTTCCCTCAAGCCTCGCCACCGTTCAGCGGTCAGTTTCACCGCTAAGCGGTTTGCCTCTAATCGCCCTGGACCCCCAGCTTCACTTCTGGGCGCCAGACATTGGCTTTCCCTCGAATCATGGCGCTCAGCGGTGCATTTTGACGTTGAGCGGTGCATAGACTCTTCGTTTCTTCATTTTTCTTTTTCTTCCTTGAGTCTAAGACCTTCCTTCTTTAATTCCATCCTTAATCCTCATCAAAACCCTGCAAAATAATGCAAAACAAGCATAATATCTCTAAAAACAGCTTTTGACTCTTAAATGAGTCAACTTAAGTGTTTTACTTGATTATAAGCTCATTCTAAGCCATAAAGGGTGTATTTTGATATCAATTTAAGCATGAAAATAACGGTTTTTAGACCGTTATCACAACCCCAAACTTAGAACTTTGCTTGCCCTCAAGCAAAAAAAACAAAACTTGGCTTTCCACTTTTTCATCAAATAGTTCAACAATCCCAAAATTCATTTTTCTTATGACAAGAACTACTCAATTTCAGATTTTCAATTGAATCTAATCAAGATGTATGCATGCTTTCAATTCAATTCAGTTCACATGATCACATATTTCCCAACAGATGTTTTATTTATGAATGATCAATCAACTAAGCATAGGTGTAATCATAGAATTCCACAATTCTGACCAAGCAAGTGTTTCACTCAATCACTCAAGTGTTTAAGAGGTCACTCCACTCTCTACTTCACATGTCACATGAAACAAAATTGCCCTTCATCTAATACAATCAACATTCTCACATGCCAATGCCATCACAAGGACTTTTCCAAGGCTTATAATGAGGCTAGGCTAACAAGAAAAATTGGTTTTTCTGGATCACAAAATCCTTGAGTGAAGAGAGCTATTTTAACATTTAAATTTCAAGCACAAACTCTCTTTCTTTAACCAATCTCACTCATTCCCAACTTCTTCCCTTCCCTTTTATTTTTACATTGAGCTCATCTTTCATGCTTTTTCTTTTCTTCTTTTTCTTTTCTTCTTTTTCTTTTCTCATGCATTTTTCTTTTTCAACACTTGAGCTCAATGCCTTTCCTTTTGCCATTCAAATTTTTGCCAACAACCCCAAACTTGAACCTTGTTATTACATACAATTATTCTCAATCCAACTCAAGGTAAATAATTTTAAATCAAGGGTTTTCATTCTGTTTAAGGCCAAGGTTCAAAAAGGGTATAACATTTTAATCACTTTGGGTGAAAATTTGGCTAAGTAAGGGCTTCCATAAATGGCCTTGAGCATATGACATAAACATTCAATTCAATCAATTATCAAGAGTCAGGCAATATCATTCATGCTTTCCTGTGAACAGTACATATAGCAATGAATACTCTGGAGCTCAATACCTCACACAACATGTTTTTTCACATATCATTCATTCATACACCCTGCTTAGCATCATAACCACAATCATAAATCATCACACATCTGTCCACATAGCTAGTGAACTTTTCACCCGGATATCAACATGCAACACAACTCAATCATCATCCACATCCAATCATCATCAAATAAATTCATCATGCATTTCATTCAGTCAAACATTTTTAGAAATAGTGTTCAAGCCAAGCATAGACACTGACAATCAAAATTCAACCTATTCTAAAAAAAACCAAATACAAAAGTGCAAGATAAAACCATGTCTAAAGCATGGGCATCCATCAGTAGATGCCTTCTCAATCCATGTCCTCATATGAGTCCTCCTGGTGTCCATCATCAGCATCTTCAAAGTTATCTTCATGTTCATCCTCATCCATGCCTGGTGCTTTAGGTGCTCCAGACCCGCTGCCCTGTGCCTGCTCCTAAGGCCAAGCCATAGCTCCATGAAACTCGTCCATGGTCCACCTGTGCACTGGTGGCTGATCGTACAACCCTACTATCATCTCAGCAATGGCTATCTGCCCTCTGCAAAGAGCCTCCATCCTAGCCTCCATCATGGACATATACATGTCCCTCATCTGGAATGGCTCAGCATGCTGTGCCGGTGCATCTGCAGGTACATGCTCTTGATATGTTGCTGCTCTCCTAGGATGTCTCCTAGGTGCTCCGACTGCCTCCTCTTCTTCACAGTATTGTTGATAATAGGCAGCGTTTATGGCCTTCTGAGGCCTCTCATATGGTGGAACTGCAGTATCCACCCCAGCCTGTTGACACAGAAAGGTAATCAGGGACGGATGTCCCAGCGGTGTCCTGCTACTCACAGTAGTAACGCAGCTCTGAATCTCATCGGCAATGACCTTCCCGACGTTCACATCTAATTGCCTCATCATGCAGAAGATGAAGATGATCCGATGCATAGTGATGTCAGAAACATGGGAGCATGGCTGAATGTTGGCATGAGTGAACGCCATCCAGTATTTTGCCAAAGGCGTCAAATCTGCCCTCTTTATGTTGATGGGCACTCCATTAGGGTTGTTCTGAAAATGCCTTCCAGGAAGGCACATAACCCTCTCAATGTCTGCTATGTCTCTGAATCCCTCAACAAGTGCTTCATACTGGCACTGTTCACCTGGCCATTCAATGCCCAAAAAGCTGTTAATAGTGTTAGGGTCATACCGAATGGTCTGTTCCCTCACATAGCTCATGTATCTTCCAGCCGATACTTCTCCTCTAGTCAAGGCGTTCGTATAGAACTCCTTCACCAATTCAATGCTAACTGGTATAGGATATATGGCCAGCCATTCCCAGTCTCTCCTCATGATCTCTACTCCAAATTCAGGAGCCAAGTCTGAGATAAAAATGGCCCTTCTCTCCATCAGCAATCTCCTCTCCTGCACAGTCACATAGTGTTCCTCATGTTTCCTGGAGAGGAACCTAGGCGAATAGAATCTTCTTTGCCTCTCAGGTTCCTTCCTCTTATTGCCAAGAGATTTCACCCTTCTTGATGATGATGACATTCTTGCATAAAATAAAATTCAAAGTACCACAGGAATTCATCATTAGAGGTTAGTACATCATCAATCAGATTTCAAACCAATTACAGTCGAACACTGAGGGAAAAATAGGGCCCCTCAATGTCCCTGCATCAAAAATCAAGCATCCAACAAAATCTGTAGCAGACCGCTCAACGTCAAAGAAGACCGCTCAACGGTTTGCCTCAAGCCGTGCCACCGCTCAACGTCCAAGCAGACCGCTCAACGATGGCGACTAAGGTTTTTTCAAAAACCTTTTCTAAATCTCCCTATTCTCCACTCTAACACTAATTTCATCAATCCAGACCAAATTCATGCAATTCAATCAGTTCAAACAGTTCCTATTTCATCAAATCATGCATAGAAATCAAAAGCCCTAATTTATCATGTTCCTAAGCATGTTCTTCATCACATTTCAAATTTAGAAACCCTAAGAATGAAATTGCACAACTTACTTGAGTGGAGAGACTAGATGCTTGCTAAACTTCCTCCTAATTGATGATGAATGCCTCTTGAATGCACAATCCCTCAACAAAAACCCTAAACTTTTACAAGAGAATGGTATAAAATGAGGTTTTTGTGAATGGGTGATAAGAATAAGTGAGGAAATCTCTTTGGAAAACCTTTGAAGGTGTAAATTGGGTGCTAGGGCTTAAGGAAACCGCTTCGGCGAATTGCAAAGAAGAGGTTTCAAAGTGCAGAAAACCTAAAAACGCTCAGTTTTTAAAAGCCCGAGCTAGGTATTCGCCGCCACCGCTCAACGGTAAAATGCACTGCTCAGCGGTGGGCGGTAATTTTCTCCCTCTCTTCTTTGCTTGCTTTTGCATGATTCCACCCTATAGCACCTGATTTTAACCTTCAATTCTTCAATTTCATGCCTTTTCCCTCTCAAATTCACATGCAAACATATAATGCACTTAAGATAGAGTTTAAAAACAAACAAATAATCAACTGGATTGCCTCCCAGGTAGCGCTTGTTTAACGTCACGAGCCTGACCCAAACCTGTCCAGCACTCATCAGTAAGTGCAATCCCTACCAACACCCATCACTAGGTGTACCTTCCTGGTATCCTTCAGTGGATACATAAAAATTAGCATCCCTAAGTAGATGCTACCCAAAAATTGTTTAAATATCAAAAGAATTACATGTTCACCTCTGCCTTCCTTTTACTTCTTGTCAAAACAACTTTGCACTCATCCTTAGGGTTAACATCAGTGTTAGCCCTAAACTGATTCTTTTCAGTGGTTTCTACCCTTTTGGACAGCTGACCAATTTGCATCTCCAAAGATCTGAAGCTGGCTTAGTCGCTAGCTTGTTATTCTGAGTTTGTCCAATACTAGGGTGGTTCTTCCAACCTTGGCTAGAGTTTCCTTGGTTAAAATTACCTTGCCTATACTGGAATTGATTACCCATGTAATTGGCTTCCTGCTGCATTTCCTCTGGCATAACACATTGACCATTAATATGGTCACCACCACAAAAATCACAAAGTTGTTGTGCTTGGGAGACATTCCTAATCTACTTTGGAAGTTGTGAGAGAACCTTCGTCAAATTATCTACCTTTTGAGTCAGAAGATGATTCTGAGCTAGTATGGCATCATCTGTTGGCAAATGCAAAACTCCCCCCTTTTGTACAAGTGCGCCCCTCTCACTAAAAGTTTCCTGCTCATTAGTAGCCATACTCTCAATCATGTCATAGGCTTCGTGAAACAGGTGATGACTCACAATGTATGAAATAGGTGCTTGAGATAAAGTTTGATTGAGATACTGAGCAGGGTGTTTTTCTGAATTTTGAGACTTGTGAGTTTACCTGTGTGAGTTTTGGGCTTCAGAGTTGTTTTTAAATAATTGCTATTACTTTGGAAGAATGAATGATTTTGCCCAAATTTTTAGTGATTGAACTACTTGCTTGCAGGTTTCATATGATCAAGTCCATCTTTTGTTATCCCTTATTCTTTTATCTTTCACATAATTTTTTCCCATTGAAAAGAGAACAATTTGTTCTAACCTTTGAACCTTGAACCTTATGCATGTTTTGAAAAACCCTTTTGAAATTCTTTACCTTGAGTTAAGTTCAGAACATTTGATGAAGTACTCATAAAGGTTCAAGTTTTGGGTTGCTGGTAAGCAACCCCACTTCTCTAGGCAATGACCAATAAAAAGAAAAAGCAAGTGAAAAGCAAAAACAAAAGATAAGAAAAAAAACTGAGAAAAAAAAGAAAAAAAAAAGCTCACTGCAAGGGAAAGCTGGGAAAAAGAAAGAGAGTTTGTTCTTGAATGATAAATTCATAAATGTTTCTCTCAAGTCAAGGAATTTCGTTGACCAGAAAAACCAATCTCCTTCTTAGCCCAGCCAAGTTACAAGCCTTGAAAAGTCCTTGTGATGATGACTTGCTTGTGAGGATGTTTGGTTGTGGTTAAATGAAAGGAAAAAATTAATTTGTGTGAAATTGTAATAATAGAGTGAAAGACATCAACATCTTACCACACACCTTTAAGCTGAGTGAGACACTTTTGAGTGCTTGAGTGATACACTTTTGAGAGCTTGAGTGAAACACTTTCCTTGGTGAGGAGTAGTTCTTTGAACTTCTAATTGCATCTTTGCTTGGTTGATTGATCATTCTCAAGGATAGCATCTATTGAAAGTGCATGAGCATCACTTTTGAGAGCTTGAGTGAAACACTTTCCTTGGTGAGGAGTAGTTCTTTGAACTTCTAATTGCATCTTTGCTTGGTTGATTGATCATTCTCAAGGATAGCATCTATTGAAAGTGCATGAACATCACATTGACTTTGATTGAATTAAGGCATCTGCACATCTTGACTGAGATCTTTATGCTGAATTGATAAAAGTGGTTTCTTGTCCTGGAAAGAAAAGTTTTTGAAAAATGTTGAGTCATTGTAGTGATTGTGGATCAGGCCCAGTTTCTCCTTTGTTTCGACTCTATTGGACCACGCCTTGTTTTTGCTCATTTCTGACTCTATTTAAAGGACCTTGGGGCTCTATGTTTATTATCTCATGTAGAGAATAGCGCATCAATACACTCTTTTCCCAGTTCTTAGGCTTTCTCTGTCTTATTCTCTTCCATTGTTCATATAGTTTCCCTATGTCTATGGGAAACTAATTTATATTTGTTGTTTAGGGATGATGTAACCATGTAAACTCTCATGTATTTGAATTGATTCTTATATCCATATGCTTTTTAATTAATTATTAGAGTAATTCATCTGTTTTAATGCTTGTTGTGTTTAACTCATTCATTAGCATGATTTATGAATTGCATAACTACAGGGAGGTTTCTTACAATTGAAGTTCTTGTTGAATTACTCCCAAGAGTAATATTGCTCAGAGATGAGGGTATGAGTCTTGGTCGTCTTAATCTCTTGATCTTCACATCTTATTACTAGGAATGCCTACATACAGTGTCCTTCCACAACCAGGAAGCCAATGCACTATATTAGTTAAGGTTTTTACAACGAGATACCTATCGAGACCTCCACGTCAAAATTATACACAATTTCTCTAACCCTCTAACTAAAAGTATAGGTAGTCAACACAAAGATCTACAGCAAGATATCCCCTCTTCTGCAATCTTCATCCCACTTTGAACAATTCTCAAAGTGTCCAAAACTCCATGAATTCACCTCTTGTAATCCCAACAGGAGAGCAACAATCTTTCCAAAGATTGATTGAAATCTTGATTAATATGATGAACACTAGCTGTGCAGATTTTGATCAAACAGTACGCGCAAATCACTTCCTCCTCAAGAAACTCTTCCAAGAAAGATCTCCTCCGTCTTCTTGATGAGTTCTTGGAGCCTTTACACAGAGATCATGGTCTGAAATATCAAAATGAAAATGTTAGTTCAACCAAAGTCTCTATGAACAACATAATCAGACGCTCCTTTAGTCGACTTTGCCACTAATGTAGTCGACTGTCTTTAGACAGTTATAATAGTTAAAACATATTAGCAGCAGTTATAACAACCAAATTGATTTCACATTTAATTCAGTTGACTTGCATTTAATGCTTTAATAGACAATTGAAATATATTTGTTATAACACAAAAGCATTAACAGAATTTCAAAACAAATAACTAACTAAGTCGAATTCACTACGCGTGCAGTCGACTTAGACACTTCAAATCAATTTTGAAAAACTTTTCAATGCAAAATTACTCAGCACTGCTTTTGAAAATTTGTGCATAGTCATAAGTTTTAATCGACTTAATTCATAATGAAGTCGACTTAAAACTTGCAGTTTTGCCACACAATATAAGTCAACAAAGTACATGTGGTTTTCTATTCTTAAACATATGTAATGCAATCACAAGTGATGTATCAAGTATAAAATAAGTGAATATGCTTGCATATATGAGAATCAACACAAACATGTTCTTTAAGATATCATTCACAATAAAGAATTGAACATGTAAATCATAATAATACATATGTTATTAATAATGTGTTGTCATCATCAAAAACCAGAGCACTGTGAGATTAAGGTTTAGTTAAACCAGTGCTTCCCTTATCAATAATCTCAACAATCTTCCCCTTTTTTTTAGGATGCACAACTATGATTAATAAGCAACCATGTTTGTACACAAACAGCACATAAAATCAGTCATGTAATCACCAATATCAGAGCTTATACAAGCAAACAGTAAGAACAAGTGATTAAATGATTTTTCCAATATATCAAAGCAAACAAAAGTAAGTTTCAAAATGTTTTAGCACACTTACTCTGAATAAACAGTATCAAGCAATCAAGTATCAAGCAAATAATCAATCAAATAAAACTTTTCTCCCCCTTTGTGTATTAGCAAAAAAGGTTTGCTTTTAGATAATGATATGCTGATAAAATGAAATACCGAAGATGCATCAATCTAAACAATTTAAACATTCAAGGATGTTCCCCCTATCACAGATATTCACATGAGAAAGAGAATCCCCCCTAAAGTGTAGGCATGTGAAAAATCTATGCAATCATGTAATGCTCCCCCTATCATTATGCATATTTTAAAATCAAAATCAGATTCCCAATACAGTTTCGCAGGTATCAGAGCATACAACAATTTGTATCACAATTGTATTAGAGTTAGAATTGCAAATAATTCAATCAAGTAAAGATACAATTATCAACAATCTCACAATATATTCTCACAGATATAACAATAAAATAGAAATAGAGATATATTGAAGATAACTAATATAAAATGATGAAACAACTAAATAACCAAATTCCAATAAATGGAATTTATAACCCCTATAAGTGATAGTCGATTGATCCATTGTTCAAGTCGATTTCATTGCTTTTCATTGAGTTATGACTCCAATAGTAAGTTCAGAAGCAATGTTTCCTGCAAAACCTTTTACGATCTTTTGAAGATAAAGCAGTTTAGAATCACAATAATGCAAGAAATTATACAGTTAAGAAGTGAGTATGCAAAAGAGTTAATGTAACAGTGAACATGTGCATAATCAACTTCAACAATCACACAGTCGATTTTAAAATTCATTCAAACAGTTTCAATCAAGAAATTTAAAGCAAATGAATTTGAACTATAACCAACTAATTTCCTTAATGTTCCAAAAGATATTACAAAGGATTAACTAGATAAAATGGAAATCTAAGCCATTCTCAAAAGACAACTGAAGACAAAGACAAAATTCGAAACAAGACTCATGACACAGTGCAGTAGATACAAAAATCCCTATTCTGTTTCAAACACATCTACAAAATCTTCTTCACTGGTTTCATCAACCTCTTTCCTCTCATACTCTTCAGTAGAAGTAGAACTCTCCACATAATGCTTGATTATTTCATCCATTTTCTCATTCATATCCATAAGATACTTCTTCATTACATTAGTTCTCTTGAAGACCTTTTTAATTCTGTTTGCCGTGAATCTTTCAAATTCAGAGTTGGGAGATGGCAGCTCTTGTTCATTGTCTAAGTCAGGTAGTTCACCTCTACCTTTTGTTGGGTCCAGTTCATCACTGAAGATCCATCCTAAAGCAATTCTCTTAAACCAATGCATGTTAGAGTTACTTTTCCGATTTGATTTGCTTTGCTACATGTAACCTTGTTTTCACCATTGATATTGACTCCATTCAAAGCCAGTATCTTGCTAATGAAGACACAGTAGGGTAGTGTGCACCAGTCATTGACACCAACATCTGTAATGTGCCACTTGAAAACAGCTACCCAATTTGTTGGTATCCTGAGCATGATAGCATTCAGTAGATATACGTCCACTAGAGTTAGTTTTATGAGATTAGCCCTTCTAGGAACTAAGATATTCCCAATAATGTGTGCAACAATTTTCTCTTCTATGTTTAGCCATTTGAACAGAAATCCTTTCTCTTTCTTGTATCTTCCAGGGTACCTCATGCAGTTTTTAAACATTTGTGTCTTCCTGGACCATCTGTTTTGCAAACAATCAGGTAGGTGTGATAGTCTACCGTCATCCCTGATCCATGCAACTTGTAACCATGTGTCATTATCAATAATAATGTCCACTCCTTTCACACAAGAATGAATATTGCCATCAACAGCCTTGACATTGTTGTAGAACACTTGGACAACGTCTGGATAATAATCACCAGTCATATGAGCAAACTTGTATAGACCTTTAACACCCATCTTCTTAGGAAATACAAAGCCTTCATTCCAAAATAAGGATAGATCAATTGATTTCTGTGCAACATCATCTTTGATCTTCTTCCAGCCCAAATAATCTTCTCTAACTTCACTATCACTAATCCATCCTGAAGGACTAGGATTTCTTTCAGATGAAGGAGTGGTTTTGGATCGCTTAGACGAAGAGGAAGAAGTCATTCTTCAGAGTGTCTTCGACATAATTCTTTAGGGCTTTATGTACTATGACTTATGTTATGATAAACACAAACATAAAGGCGAGAACAAGATTTTACTCAAAAAGGCCCATTTTAAATTTTCAAATTTGAAAAGCCCAAAACAGAGACACTAAGTCGATTTGAATAAAACCAAAGTTGACTACTGTATGACAGAAAGTTTTCAAAAATAGACACAGACATACAGAGACATACATTCGACTATGCTCATAATCAAGTCGACTATAATTCGTAAAAATTTGATCGTAAAAATTTGTTTTTCATACAATGATCATTCAAATAGATAACCAAACAATTATACAAAAAATCATATATCAATCAATCAATCTTTTTATGCATGATGCAGTAAGATAATACTTGTTACTAGTTGTAGACACTCAAGATGGTTGATATAGCCATGTTAGTTCATCCCTGAGTTCTCACTGTAGATCACTGCATCTGATTGTAATTCCTGCAAAATAGTTCAAGTTTTTAATGCAGGTACCCATTTAAATTTGGGTCCTCGGTTGTCAATTGTAGCTAGATGTTCCTTTTGTATCCACACATATAATCCTTTAGGAACTCCAACTTTTCTATAATAACAATTTCAAATAATGTGACCAATACTATTGCTATAAAAACAAGCATGCTTCACAAGTTTGCTTAAATCAGAAAATTTCTTTGTATTGGTTCTATTAGATTGAGCTTTATAACCAATTCCTTGTCTATGAATTGCTCTACCTGAAGACTTTAAAACAACATTCAAGTTATCTCTACCCTGTGTGAATTTGGCTAGCTGCTAGTCAAGTAATCTATTTGTTCCACATGAGCAGGACATTTTTCACATTTCTTTTCTATTGTAATAGTCTTACTTTTAACATTTTTGGCAGACAATAAAGCTTCATCTAATTGCTTTTGTAATTTCTCATTATCAGTGACAAGATTATTAATCCTATATTCATAATCCTTTCTTTCAGAGTTTAGTCGATTTACCTTATACTGCAGTCACATTGCTTCAACATGAATTTCTTTAAAAGCATCCAACAGTAGGTCATATTTCACCTCGATTGGTTCTTGCTCAAACTCTATGTCACTATCATAATCAGCCAATGATGCTTCAGCCATGTAGCAGATGTTTGATTCCTCTTCACGATCAACATCTTCATCACTTGATGAATCAGAATCACTATTTTCCCAAGCAATGTAAGCTCCTTTTTGCTTTCTGTTTTTGTCCTGAGGAAACTTTCTGTTGGCTTTCTGCTTCGGCTTTAGGTCTAGACAATCTAGTTTGATGTGTCCTTCTTTCCCGCATTCATAACATTGAATCGCCTTTGACCTGAAAGATCTCTTGGCTTTGTTGTTACTTGCATGGTTAATAAGTTGACTGTTATTTTTCATAAGTCGATTAAACTTTCTTACTACCATGGACATCAGTTCATTATTGTCCATCTCAGCATCTGAATCATCCTCTGATTGTGTAATCTTTGAGGCTTTCTTGCTTGTTGCTTTCAATGCTATGGACTTTTTCTGTTCAATATCTTCTTCATCCTTCAATCTTCCAAGTTCTAGCTCATGCTCTCTTAACTTTCCAAACAATGTAGCCATGTTCATGCTAGTCAGATCCTTGGACTCAAAGATTGTTGTGACTTTGGGTTGCTAACTTCTGTTCAAACTTTTAAGAATTTTGATTTTGATCTCTTCTTTGTCAAAGACTTTTCCAAGAGCCATGAGATGGTTGACTATATGAGTGAGTCTTTTCTGGACTTCATAGATTGTTTGACCAGTCTTCATTCTGAAAAGTTCATACTCTTGAATCAACGAATTCTTTCTTGCTCTCTTGACTTCATCAGTGCCCTCATGAGTAACTTCCAATACATCCCATATTTCCTTGGCAGATTTGCATTGAGATATCCTGAAAAATTCATCAACTGTTAGTGCAGAGACAATGATATTTCTAACTTTGACATCATATTGTGCTTTCCTATTTTCTTCTTGAGACCACTCAGAAAAATTTTTCAAAACAATTTTTCCATCAACAATGTGAGTTGGCTTAAAAGGACCATTTAAAGTTGCATCCCAAATTCCTCTATCCACAGATTCAAGAAAGATCTGCATTCTTATTTTTCAAAAAGGATAATTTTCACCCGCAAACAGTGGTAGTCTGTTTGTAGATGCACCTTCACCAAAGGTTTGAAAACTAGAAGCCATTAGCTAGGAATATAGTCGATTAAAAGAAAATAGAAGTCGACTACTTTTTCAAATATCTTATGAAAACCAGCTCTGGTGCCAATTGTTGGAAAAATGATGACTTAGTTTCAACACCAAGAGGGGGGGTGAATTGGTGAGGTTCAAAAATTAGAGTATTTTTAAAATATTTTTCGCAAAGTATAAAGCTTTACAAAGTTTCTAGAATCGCAAGGAATAAGAAGTTTAAGTGCAGCGGAAATATAAAGTTCACTGTGTAAATTGTAAAGTCGACTTAAAGTAAAGAGTGTATGGAAAGAGAAAGCAAATACAGAGTTTTTATACTGGTTCGGCCCCATTGCCTACATGTAGTGTCCTTCCACAACCAGGAAGCCAATGCACTATATTAGTCAAGGTTTTTACAACGAGATTCCTATAGACACCTCCACGTCAAAAGTATAGACAATCTCTCTAACCCTCTAACTAAAAGTATAGGCAGTCAACACAAAGATCTACAGCAAGATATCCCTTCTTCTGCAATCTTCATCCCACTTTGAACAATCCTCAAAGTGTCCAGAACTCCACGAATTCACCTCATGTAATCCCAACAGGACAACAACAATCTTTCCAAAGATTGAGAGGAATCTTGATCAATATGATGAACACCAAGAAAGATCTCATTCATCTTCTTGATGAGTTCTTGGAGCCTTTACACAGAGATCACAGTCTGAAATATCAAAATGAAAATGTTAGTTCAACCAAAGTCTCTATGATCAACAGAATCATGTCTATTTATAGTTTTCTATAAATCAGATGCTCCTATAGTCGACTTTGCCACTAATGTAGTGGACTGTCATCAGACAACTATAACATTTAAAACAGATTAGCAGCAGCTATAACAACCAGATTGATTTCACATTTAATTTAGTTGACTTACATTTAATGCTTTAACAGACAATTGAAATATAGTCGTTATAACACAAAAGCATTAACAGAATTTCAAAACAAATAACTAACTAAGTCGAATTCACTGCGCGTGCAGTCGACTTAGACACTTCAAATCAGTTTTGAAAAACTTTTCAATGCAAAATTACTCACAACACTGCTTTTAAAAATTTGTGCAAAGTCACGAGTTTTAATCGACTTACTTCATAATGAAGTCAACTTAAAACTTGCAGTTTTGCCACACAATATAAGTTCAACAAAGTGCATATGGTTTTCTTTTCTTAAACATATGTAATGCAATCACAAGTGATGTATCAAGTATAAAATTAGTGAATATGCATACATATATGAGAATCAACATAATCATCAACACAATCATGTTCTTTAAGATATCATTCACAATAAAGAATTGAACATGTAACTCATAACAATACATGTATTATTAATAATGTGTTGTCATCATAAAAAGCCAGAGCATTGTGAGATTAAGGTTTAGCTAAACCAGTGCTTCCCTTATCACCAATCTCAACAAGACAGTTATGACAATTATAACAAATAGCAGCAATCAGACCAACTTAATTGATTTCACATTTAATGCAGTTGACTCACAATTAGTGCTTGGTCAAAGATATAAAATATAGTCGTTATACTTCACAAGCATTAACAGATTTTCAAAACAAAAATAACTAAGTCGAATGGCTTGCGCACAAAGTCAACTAAGTCACACTTTAATGTAGTTTTGAAAAACTTTCTTTGTAGAACTGTTCACAGCACACTTTGAAAAAGTTTGTGCAAAGACACGAGTTTTAATCGACTTGCTTCATAATGAAGTCGACTTAAAACTGTTGTTTTGCCACACAATATAAGTTCAACAAAAGTGCATATGGTTTTTCTTTTTCAAATCAAATGTTATGAAATCACAGATAATATCTCATGTAGAACAAAGTGAAATTGTACACAATGACAGAATCAACACAAACATGTTCTGAAGTAATTACAAACATGAAAGTAATGAACATGTAACACATATCAATACATGTGATATTAATAATGTGTTGTCATCATCAAAAACCAGAAACACTGTGAAATGGTAAGGTTTAACTAAACCAGTGTTCCTCTTATCAACAATCTCAACAGCTTTCAACAAGAGTCATCAAGCCACTTAAATTTAACCACTTGTTAGAAGGTGGACACTCTAAATCCTTGTAAGAACGTTATCAAATGTGAATACACACATACTTACAAACACCAAATCCTCTCATTTTAAATCATTGTGAATCATTACACAAAATTCTTACCTCAACAATCATAATCCACATTTCAACATACTAAAAAATATGAGTAACTTATAACCTATAGAAGTTACATTTGATTCATTATCCTAGACAATGAAAATCCTTAACTATATCCCTTATTATATGAGCAAAATTTGTTAACCATGATGTTTTCCAAAAGATTTGTAATAAGTTTGTCTCATCATCAATTAACATCTAATCCATTGAAAGTCTCAATGGTAAAACTAACCTCAACTTCCTTTTTTTGGATAGTTTGTTCCACTTACTATAAAAGATAATGATACAAAAACTTCCTCCAATTTCTAACCCCTCAATATTGTAAGAAATGTTATACCTTGTTTCTCAACACCAAGAGGGGGGGTGAATTAGTTTTTAATAAAAATGTTTTCTTTTACAATCTTTTGGAAATCTTTAGAATGATCTTTAATGCATAATCCAATAATGAGAGTAATGCAGTAAAAGAGTTTAAAGATGGAAAACAAACACAACTTTTTATATTGGTTCGACCTCAATGTCTACATCCAGTCTCTTCCAATCAACCTTAGATTAAAAGTTCTTCCACTATAAAGATTTGAGTTTTTACAACAAGGCTTTACAAAGACCACTCTCAAATGTAAACTCCTCTCTAACTCACCAATCTAATATAGGAAAACACACCCTACAAAAAGAAAAATCTTCTTCCCTACAGTAACCTTGTTGAGACCCTTCTCAAAGTCACAAAACCACAATCTCTTGATTGCAAAACAGACTTCTGATCATTAAAGAAAACACCTTAATGTGCTGTAGTTGATCAACCAATCACGTCTAAATCTATCCTTCAAGAATCCTTCAAAGCATGCAAATCGTTTTGTATCTTGATTCTTGTAGAAACCTTAGCACCTGCAATTCTTTTCTTGACTCACTAATATCAGATATGAAATTTTTGAATGATCAAAGTCTAATTGATCAGTCAGTGTTATATCCAAGTTCAACAAGCCCTTTGTATAATTGATCAGTCAGAGAGTGACACGCAATCAATCAGTGTAGGCGATAAAAACTCAAACTTGCACCAAACACAACATTTTCCATTTACCATTTACTCTTTCTAACCTTTTCCTTTCAACCCATTAGTACCTATGTTGGTGGTTTGAAACACAGTAAAAAAAACACCTGTCTTGTCGATTGCCTATGTTGGGAGAAGATAATAACTTGTATATATGTTTGTGTGTGTGTGCGCATGTGTGTAGTGTGTGTGTGTGTGTGTGTGTGTGCATGTGTATGTACGTGTGTATGTGTGCATGTGAGTGAGTATGTCTCTGTTTGCGTGTGTATGTGTGCATCTGTGTGTGTATGATTGTATGTATGCATTTGTGTGTGTGTGTGTGATTGTATGTGTGTGTGTGTGTTTGTGTGTGCGCGCGTGTATGTCTGTTTGTGTCCATGTGTCTGTGTGTGTATTTGTGTCTCTGTATGTGTCTGTATCTGTGTCTTTGTATCTTTATGTTTATGTGTCATGTGTGTATTTGTAAGTGTGTGTCTTTGTTTATGTATATGTGTGTATTTGTGTATTTATATGTGAGTGTATATACATTAAAATTTCAAAACTAAAAAGTATTAACAAAATCAAAATCTTTTTCTTTTGATTTTCTATTTAAAATTAAATTACATAGGGTAAAGTCTATTATTGTGAAACCCAAATAAAATTTTAAAATTATTTACTATTATTCTTTTGTATACTAATTTTGAGTTTGCTAATAATACCTTCTTTGTATTTAACTGACTCCTGTACCATCTAATATCACAAACCCATTTGGTTTCTTTAATAAACTATTATAACAATTCCTTCTATTTTTATTTTAGATTTTTGTTTCATCGTTCTATTTGATTCCGGTTGCAACAATTATAAGGATAAAGTTTCAATTTTATTTTTTTTTTCACCCTTTTTATAATTCTTTTACAGGGACAATGTCAACGAATTATTAGAAAATCTATATTAAGAAAGAAAAAGTAAACGTTGTCATAGCACAGCAGCCATTAAGGCCCAAACATTTAAAGTAAAGTTTATTTATTCTAGGATATGAAATCAGGGTGTGAGCTGGCCCCACTATCGCATGCTTATCTTCTAGATGCATTCCAACCTCCAAAGTTGACTCCACATCAAAATTACAAATACGCGTATATTTTATCAGCATACCATGGATAAATTAATATTTTATTCAACCTACATACATGAATTCTTTTATACATTGTTAAATTTCAAATTTGTAATTAATTTAGAACAATTGTGTGTACTAACTTTATAGATTATCTTTATGTTTTCTTAATGTAAACTGCCTATAAGGTTCATCAATAACTAAATTTTTTATTAAAAAAGTTAATTACTAGTTTTAATTGATTCTTTTTAACTACTTTTTTTTTTGTCAAATTAAGTTAACTCAAGTTTTTTTTCTAAATTAAATTAACACAAGTCAAATAGATTAATTTATTACATATTGAGTTAAATAAATGAGTTTAACTCGATTTATTTTTGTGTCGGTTAGAAATTTTGGAGCCTAACTTAATTCATTACATATTACCGAATTCACTCATTTAAAAGTATTTAATCTTATTTTCTTAATTTATTTAATATATTTATTATAATATATTGGCTTAATTCATCATTACAATATTTAAAAGATAATTACTAACAATATTCACAAGATTATTATTATTATTATTACTACAAATATCAAGTAAAACCCCGTGTATATAGCGATAATAATAGATGAAGTTGAAATGAAATCTTTAGACATTATTATTCTATTGTCGACTTTTGGCTATGATTAGCTAAAAAAGCTGACCCAACAGGCAAACGGGAGAAGCAGTTGGAGAAGCGAACTTTTGACATTGTAAACAAATCTCATTCTCAAGCAAACTCTCCCAAAGTCACGAAGTGGTTGTTGAGAGTTTTCCTTTTTTTCAAACAAAACAAAAGGAACAACTCAACACGTTCTGGTTTTTCTCAGAGACACCCTTTTACTATTTCTCATCTCCTTCTCAAGAAAACACACACCCAACATTCTCGTACCTTTCTGGGGTGTCAACGATTTTCCCTCATTCATTTTCCATTGCCAAAAAATCATACCTTGAAATTAAAACTTTTTTTTTTTTGGTGGGGGAGTGTCGTGTGAGAGATGTGCCCTTTAAGGTTTATCTTGGTGTTCTTCTCCGCCGTTCTGGCCGGTTATTTTGCCTGGAGAACAGTGCGTTCTGACCCGAAGATCGAGGTGTTTTCTGAGGATTCTGCTGAAGAAGATAGATCATCCAAGAAGGAAGATTTTGATTTCAAAAAGGTACCCTTAAAAACATGTTTGTTTCTACGATGATCCTCGTTAGAAAATAGGATAAGCCAATTCACCTTTTGAAATATTACGGTCGATAGATTAGTTTCCTTCGATGAACAATTGGGGTTGTTAAGGTTGCTTCCTAACTTTTCAAGACAGGTTTATGGTGTTTTTAAGAGAATAAAAATTCCAAATTAATGTTTCCGAGATGGTAAGTTAATTTTTGTTTTAATACGTAGTTTCTTTGGTTCATATTTATGAAGCTTAAGGATTTAACAGAGTTTGACGTTTTTTTTAAAAGATAAAAAGATATGCTTCGAAATTAAGGTTTTGGAGAAATTTAGGGACATGTAAATTAGTTTGTTTAATTCAACATTTTTTATTGAATTCATGTAATTTTCAATTTTAATGTATTTCTGCGAATTTGGGTTAGCTTGTCGGAGGAAGTTTCCAATTTTCTTATATATTATATTTTTCACGATTTTTAATTAATGCAAGATTCTGGTTTGAGGTTTATGTTGGAACTTCAGAGATTTTTAGATGGGAATGTAGAATAAGCTCCCAAAAATTTGAAATTCCTTTTGTTGTCCATAAGTTTTTTTTTCTTAAAACATAATTTCTATAGTTGATATTTGTAATATTTGAGTTTAATCTTGGATTATTGTTGACCAGAAAAGTTGATTTATTTTTCAGATGATCGAGAATGGATTTTGGGTTTTCATTGACATGGCTAGTGGAAGGTATCTATGGAGGAATTTGAAGCAAACCAAGAAAGATGCTGAATTGAAGAGCTCTTAAAAGGGACCCTCTTCTTTAACCATTAGTCTTTTGTTTATGATTTGTCTTGTCCAAACCTAATATAAATTCTTGTATTTTCACTTCTCTTTGTGGGCTCAAGAATGTTTGGTGCATATGTGGAAATCACATTATTCTGAATATTCTCTTTGTTTAGATTTTTCTTTTTCTTCCATTTCCATGTAAAAACCTCTAAATGGCATCACTTATGGCAAGCATACACATGGATTTAGTTGATGAAATTGAAAAACCCTAGACATTGTTTGATAAGGTGATTAGAAAATGTTCTCTCTTATTATTCAATTTGTTTCTGGTGGATTCATCAGTTTGTGGTAATGTCAATGTGATTAGCTCATCAATAATGCAAGATTTTTCACTAAATAGATAGCTCCTCAACCTTGTATAAAACATTTATTTAACAATATATTAACCTATTAGATTAATAATTAATTTGTTAAACTATCTTTTTAGTTATTAACACATTGAGGTATTTTACTTTTAGTCTTTAAGAATTTTTTTCGTAAATTTCGGTTATTGAAATGTTTATAGATTTTTCATATAATATCTAAAACAGATATTATTATGTTTAACTTCAATCAGTTTTAAATTCTCAATAAAGCATCTATTTTTAGTTTTAATTAGTTAATAAACTATTTTTTCAAATTACCTACCAAATAAGTTATAAAATTTTAGTTTAAGTTTCTGAAAAAATATTGCATTTTATCTTTAATATTATATTTTGGCTTTTAAATTAATAGATGAAATGTTTATTTTTTTCATCAAAATAATCTATATGTTTTTCTTCCTGTAATGATTTAATATTATGTTTTTCTTCGTGTAATGATTTAATATTGGCAGCAGAAGGTGTAAGATTCTCAAAAGATATAATAATTAAAAAAAATATTTAAGATCATTGATTGTTTTTCTTATTTAAAAGATATTTATGATTTATAAATTATTTAAGAGATTTATTTTATTTAAAAGATATAAAAAGTGGTTATTATAATATAAGTTTCCTAAAAAAGATATATAAAGTATGATTTTTGTTATATAAGAGATTTAAAAAGATTTTCTAAAAAATAAAAAAAAAAAATTAAAGATATATTTAATATTTTATTGTTATTAGAAGGATCACTTAAAATCTCTTAAGAATATTTAAGTTTTAAAGAGTGAAAGTGAAGTCATAAATATACATACTAAACAAGTGAATGAATATTACCTTTAATGAGAAAACATGACATAGAGAGAAGCTTTTACATACTAAATCTGGGGAAGCTAACATTTTGTTTGCTAGATAGTATATGTTTTCAAAGTTAAGAACAATAGTATTACGGGCTTTAATGGATATTTTCAATTCATCTTTTAAAGATAAAAGAATGAGATTATATAAAATTTCATAAGTATATGGGTGCATGCGTTCAAAAGATAAGTTTTGTGAAGGTGAACATGCTTTTGTTAATTATGATTGTGCGTATACGATTGGTTCTACCATAACCAAGGAAGTTATCTTATGAAGACTATGTGTTTCACTTTTGGTCGGAGAGATTGCCTTTTGAGGATATTTTGTTCCACCTTAGCCAAGGTGGTTACACTTTGAGGGTTTTTTCTTCCACCATAATCAACGATACAACATTGTGAGGGCGATGTGTTCAACTTTTAGCTAGGAAAACTACCATTTGAGAGCATTTTGTTCCATCATAGTTGGGGAGATCGCCCTATGGGGGTGATGTATTCCATCGTAGCAGGGATGATGTCCATGGAAGCCGTTGCGTGTTCATTTTGGTGAAAAGAATTTTATTTATTTATTTATTTGTTTTATTCCTTCCTTCAAGTGATAATTGAAAAAGTTTTAATTTATTTTTAAAAAGGCATTGAACTTTAATCAAATTGTGGGTTTTATTTTTATAAAGAAAATGTTTTAACTTCCTTATGTTAGCTTCCATTTTTGTTTTTGAGTTTTTCTTATTTTATTGCAATGATTATGTAATGTATTTTTATATTACATAGGAGTAGGGGATTATTCATGTGAAAATGCACAACAACGAAAAATGAGAGTGGGATGAGATCACAAAGTAGTAGAAATTCTTAAAGTTTAATTTCATAGTTAATTTTACCAATTTATCAATAAATTTTGGGTGTAAGACATTTTTATTTATTCACTTTAATAACGTGGTGAAATTTATTTAATGTACCTATTTGAAATAGGGTTATTCATATAGTTATAAAAATTAGAAAGATGAAAAATCGAGGTGTTAATACATGTCTTTCATCAACATTATAGATAACATTTTATGTTTCAACTTATCTCATATAAGATTAGAGAAATCGTTTTAAAAACTAATATGATAAGAAAACAAAAATATCGAGGCAGGTGTTAAAATATATTTATATCAAAATGTTTAACTTATTATACATCAAACTTGAACAAAAAATACTTTTTTAATAAAAATCACTCTAATATTATTATTGTGAAACTCATTTAAATATATTAATTATTATGTTGGTTATGCCTTTTGAAATAAGGTTCAATGAAAATATCTTCCTTGGCTTTGATTGTTCAAGAAACTCTCACCATCCTAAAATCAATATAAAGGTTTTAGACACTTTTTACAATAATGTTTTATAAGGCATCATCTCAATGCTTGCTTAATACATGAATTCTACTAAACATAATATTTCATTACAATTACCAAAATGATTTAATACACAAGTTCTTAGTAAGTTTCCTAGGGACTGGACTATTCTCTCTAATTGTCTTTTATATATGGATTATAGATTGAACTAATTCATAAACTAGTTCCCAAAGCTTCCTACAACATCAGCCAACATATCAAGGTGCAATAGGGATCTTTAATAGATAATATACTAGAAGATAATCTTCTATCATAAGAATCTCATTGATATAGATTTATGTTAGCTTTTGCATAGACATGTTCAAATCTATAGGCGAGAAATGTGTGGTCTTCATTTATTGATCTTCTATAACCCCATGCAACATTGTAATTCCTTATTATACACAACAAGTAGGTAACAAACTTTATTGAGTTGCTATCTCACTTCCACATAGGAATATTTTGCTAATGTAACAAGCCTCTAGGTTTATAATGCTCAACTTTAAATTTGTTACAAATCAAACAAGTTGATGCATATTTAGCTACATCCCTTTTTATGTCATCCCACTAATTAGACTTCACGAGATTTTGATACATCTTTATCATATTAGAACATAAATTGAGTGTGCTCTTGTGACCTTACGATAAAACCATCTATTTCAATTCACTATCATTAGACACACAAATCCTAACTTCAAATCTTATAATATCATTTGTTCTCGTTAGCTTGATTGTTAGATAATCAGTCTAAGGTACGTTTCAAGCTAGGGTCCCCAAACTACCTTTCTTTTATCACCCCAAAAAAGAAAATTATTACTTATAACATGTTACAACTAATACAATCAAAAGATATTATAACTTCCAAATTTACACTCTTGAAGTCTTCAATCAATTCTAATTGTTTAATTATGAATACAAACATTTGAATCTTTCTCTTAGAATATCTACTACACATTATCTTTTATAAGATGGTACATAATCTGAAAATTGTAGTCTATCATCTACCTTATTCAACTTTTAATCGCCAAACATATCAAAACTAGACCTTTTTAAAAAATAATTTCATAATATCTTTAATACGAAAATGACTTCTACCAATTCTAAGAAATGACTTGAATAATTTCTCTCACATACTTTCAAATTTATAAAAACATAAACAACAATCTTTCTTACATCAAAATATATCTCAAACCCTAATAAAAAATCATAAAATAATAAAAAGGTTTACTCATAAAAGAAATCTTTTAATAATGATGCAAGAATTAATCTTTTTTTAAACTATAACTTTACTCATAGTGATAAGTCCAAGCAAAGGAATTATCTATACAAGTTAAAAATGTAAAAGATAATGCTATAACGAATCTCTCAATGAATCTCCCATAGTAAATTTTTAACCCTGCAAAGCTTCTACTCTTTGAAAATATTTTAGGATGTTCCCACATTAGAATAATCTCGACTTTAGAAGGATATAACTAAATCACCTAAGTTGGGATAACTTGTCCTAAGAATTGTACCTTTAACATTCAAAATTCACACTTAGATAACTTATCATAAACTACTTCTCTCTCAAAATATTCATGACAATTTTTAAACATTCCAATGTTGGGACAACGGGCTTTAGAAGGAAGATTGAATAAAACACAAACTCTGCTCATAAAGAATTAGACAAGATTGTCTAATGTATAAGTAGCATTAAACAATGCATACAAATTTTACAATGTTTCACCCACCCAAACTCACATACTACGTCCAGTTGTCCCTCAAGCAAACAAGTCAAGAGGTTATGTTAATCAAAACACATGAATAGAAAAACCACTCTTGATTATCACGAGTACACAAATTAACCATTCTTGGTTAGATTATCTTAACATTTTTTGTGTAACACCCTAATTTTTGAGATGTGAAGGTGCTTTTTTTTTTTGAAACACAATATTTCCATAAACATTTATGAAAGATAATAAACTTTATTCGATTAAAATTGCGGAAGCAAAACATAACCATAAATGTTGTCTAGAAATCTCATAATATAATTTTTACATAAAAATACCAAATTGCAATACTTTTAAATAATAGAAAATAAACAATAAATCTGATAACGATCTCAAAACCGTTATTTTCATGCATGAATTTGATATTAAAACACACCCTTTGTAGCTTAAAATGAGCTTAGAATCAAGTAAAACTCTTAAGTTGTGTTACATGAGAGTCAAAAGTTGTTTTTAGAGATATTATGCTTGTTTTGCATTGTTTTCCAGGGTTTTTGATGAAAATGGAAGATGGAAATGAAGTAGGAAGGTCATAGACTCAAGAATGTAGGAGAAAAAGAAGAAAAGAAGAGTCTGTGAATCGCTCAGCAGTCAATTGCACCGCTGAGCGGCCTAGTGCAAGAAAAAGTTGTTGTCTGGCGCCCAAGCGGTGACACAGAGAGTCCAGAGCGACAAGAGGCAAACCGCTCAGCGGTCATTTTTGGCGCCTGGGCGGTGGCGTGTGTTGAGGCAAACCGCTGAGCGGCCAATTTAGGTGCCTGGGCGGTTGTCTGTTTCTATATTTTGGATTCTGAGATCTTTTCTGTTATCTTTTTGGCTTATATATAGCCCTAGTATGAATCCAAATGTAATTCTTTTGGCAGAGAACAAAGTCCACAACAGCTTTACACCTTTGGAGGAGATTTCTTGGATGCTTAGGCTCCACTTTATCAATTTTAGGGTTTGCTTTTTCCATTCTTCCATTCAATTCATCTAGTTTCACCATGATTATGGTGAACTAAACCCTTAGTTTTTGGGGAACAATGTAATCTTTTGAAACTCTCATATATTGAAATTCTTGTTTACTTTATATGCTTGCATATGCTTGATTTATCAATTGTTGGGTTCTTTACCTGTACTTAATGCTTCTACAGTTTAACTCATTCGGTAGATGTTGTTTGTCTTTATTGATACGGGGACGTACGGTAATGTCATGAACTGGGGATAATTCCTTGATTATGTTAATACTGCCTATGGATAGGGGTAGGACGATCAATTGTATTTTGCTTCCGCTCATTATGCATTATTAGTTACTAGGGGAGGCTAGGGATAGCAAGCCGGTAATTACTAGCAATCCCTTTTCACCAAGGGATTGGGTTAAGGGTAAACCAAGAAATTTTGCATGACAATATGATAAATAAGCAAAGTAAATAAGAAGAGTAGATATATGAGAGTGGATAAGATGAAATTGTAAACACCAACAACCTCATTCATTCATAGTTTCTCTCGTCAATTGAATTCTTGCATTTGCATGTTTATTTCTGTTTTGCATTTAAACAATTAAAATTATTTTCTTTACTCAAGTCTTACACTATTAGTTTACACGAAAGATGAGGCCTTAAGAGTCCTTTGGGAAGAATGATATTGGGTTTACCAATTATTATTACTTGATACGATCTGGTACACTTGCCAGGGGTTTAACAAGTTTTTGGCGCCGTTGTCGGGGACTCTTGGTTTAACTTTTTCTAGTAGTGTAAACTGATTAAATTTGACTTGATTTTTATGTTTATTTTATTTTTTTTCTAATAAATTATTTCTAAGATTTTGTGCCTAATGTTTACAGGATGCAGTATTTACAAGAATTTGGTTCTAAGGGCACTCAATTCTATCAAAATAATTTTAACTACTGGTGGGAACCTCGCTCAAGCATGGATCAAAGTTGGAATGGAGAAGCAGGAGATCCAAATCAAAAGTTACTATTAGGGCAACATGTGTCTGCTTTGAAAGAGCAAATCAACAAAGTGGACAAGACATTGGAACAACTTATCCAAATTACTCTCTCCTCTACAGAAGAAAATGAAGCAAGGAATAAAGGATTGGAGATACAGATTCGTCAATCCAATGAAATATTGAATTCTAGGGTTAATACTGAGGTTAACCCTAGGAAGGAATGTCAGGCCACTAGTTTGGAAAGAGATAATATTGATGAAAAGATAGAAGAAACAGAAAGGTTGAGTGAGGAAGACCAAGATGAGGAGAAAGAAAAAGAAGTGGTTGAAAGAAAAGAAAAAAATAGAAAATGTGGAAAAATTAAGAAGGAAATAAAAAGAGAAAAAAAGAGGAAGTTAGAGGAGGAGAAGAGTGAGAAAAAGAGGAAGAGAGGAAAGAAGAAAAGATCATATGAAAAACCTCTTCCTCATCCAAAGAAGTATCATAGGAAGAAAATGAACTTCAAGTGCTTTATGGAGATCTTCAAGAAATTGGAGATTAAAGTTCATATGATGGAGACATGGAAATAGGTGCTTGATGTTATCAACTTTCTGAAGAAATTCAGCAGGAAGAAGAAGAAGAAAAGAATATCAAGTAAAGGGAGTATCAACACCTACTGATGGGTGTTTGAACTCTATCGGGTCAAGCTAATGACGTTAAAAGAGCGCTTACTGGGAGACACCCTAGTGATTGTTGTACATTAAGTTTCTTTTACTTGGACTTGTAAATATTAGTATTTTTAAACTCTTTTTGGGTAGCATCTACTGAGGGATGCTAAATTTTATGTATCTACTGAAGGATACAGGAAGGTACACCTACTGATGGGTGTTGGTAAGAATTGCACTTACTGATGAGTGCTAAACAGGTTTGGGTCAGGCTCGTGACGTTAAACAAGCGCTACCTGGGAGGCAACCTAGTTAATTATTTGTTTTTTTTAAATTTTGTCTTAAGGTCATTATATGTTTGCATGAGCATCTGAGAGGGGAAAGGCATGAAATTGAAAAATTGAAGGCTAAAATCAGGTGCAAAAGGGTGGAATTATGCAAAAGTAAGCAAAGAAGAGGAATTTTTTTTCTCTGTCCACCGTTGAGTAGTGCATATTTACTGTTGAGCGGTAGCGACGCAGACTGCGCTTGGACTTTTAAAAGCTCAGCGTTTTTGGGTTCTGCACTTTTCGAAAACTCTCTTTGAAGCTCGCCCAAGCGTTCTCTGTGAACCCTAGCACCCAAATTCACTTTCAAAGGTTTTCCAAAGGGATTTCCTTACTTTTTCTCATCACCCACTCACAAAAATTTCATCTTTCTATCATTGTCTTGTCAAAGTTTAGGGTTTTTGTTGAGAGTTCGTACACTTAAGAGGCATTCGTCATCAATTAAAAGGAAGTTAGCAAGCATCTAGTTTCTCCATTCAAGTAAGTTATGCAATTTCATTCTTAAGGTTTCTAAATTTGAATTTGATGAAGAACATGTGTAGGAACATGATAAACTAGGGTTTTTGATTTCTATGCATGAGTTGATGAAATAGGAACTGTTTAAACCGATTGAACTGCATGATTTTGGTCTGGATTGATGAAATTAGTGTTAGAATGGAGAATAGGACGATTTTAAAAAGGTTTTTAAGAATCTCTAGTCACCACCGCTGAGTGGTCTCCTTTGACGCTGCGCGGCCAACTATGGCGCCTGGGCGGTCTGCTGCAGATTTTGTTGAATGCTTGATTCTTGATGCAGGGACACTGAGGGGCCCTGTTTTTCTCTCAATGGTGGGATGTGATCAGTTTGGAATTTAATTGATGATATACTAACCTCTAATGATGTATCTCTGTGTTATTTTGAATATTATGCAGAAATGTCATCATCATCAAGAAAGGTGAAAACTCTTGGTAACAAAAGGAAGGAACCTGAGAGGCAAAGAAGATTTTATTCGCCTAGGTTCCTCTCTAGGAAACATGAGGAACATTTTGTGACTGTGCAGGAGAGGAGATTATTGATGGAGAGGAAAGCCACTTTTATCCCAAATTTGGCTCCTGAATTTAGAGCAGAAATCATGAGAAGAGATTGGGAGAGAGGTTGGCTACATATCCTGCACCTGCCAGCATTGAATTAGTGAAGGAATTTTATACAAATACTTTACCTAGAGGAGGAGTTGATGCTGGTAGATATATGAGCTATGTGAGGGGACAAATCATCAGGTATGACTCTGACACCATTAACAGCTTTTTAGGCACTTAATGGCCAGGGGAACAATGCCAATATGCAGCACTTGTTGAGGGGTTCAGAGATATAGCAGATATTGAGAGGGTTATGTGTCTTCCTAGAAGGCAATTTTAGAACAACCCTAATGGATTGCCCATCAACATAAAAAGGGTAGATTTGACGCCTTTGGCAAAATACTGGATGGCATTTACTCATGCCAACATTCAGCCATGCTCACATGTTTCTGACATCACCATGCATCAGATCATCTTTATTTACTGCATACTGAGGCAGTTGGATGTAAACATTGGGAAAGTCATTGTTGACGAGATTCAGAGCTGCGCTACTACTGTGAGTAGCAGGACACCGTTGGGACATCCGTCCCTGATCACCTTTTTGTGTCAGCAGGCTGGGGTGGACACTGTAGTTCCACCATATGAGAGGCCTAGGAAGGCCATAGATGCTGCTTATTATCAGCAGTACTGTGAGGAAGAGGAGGCAGTTGGAGCACCTAGAAGACGTCCTAGGAGAGCAGCAGCATAGCAGGAGCATATACCTGCAGATGCACCGGCACATCATGTCGAGCCATTCCAGATGAGGGACATGTATATGTCCATGATAGAAGCTAGGATGGAGGCTCTTCGTAGAGGACAGATAGGCACTGTTGAGATGATAGTAGGGTTGTATCAGCAACCACCAGCACACATGTGGACTATGGACGAGTTCCATGAAGCTATGGCTTGGCCTCAGAAGCAAGCATAGGGCAGCAGGGCTGGATCAGATGAAGCACCAGATATGGATGATGATAATGAAGAGAATTTTGAAGATGCTGATGATGGAGACCAGGAGGACTCAGATGAGCACATGCGTTGATGGCATCTACTAATGGATGCCAGTACTTACACAGGGATTTTTTTCTTTTTCTTTTGTACTTTGAATTTGTAGAATAGGTTGAACTTTTATTTTGTGTCTATGCTTGGCTTGTACAATGGTGCTGGTGGTAGTATTAAAAATGCATGACAAGTATTGGATAATGATTAAATGTGGTTGACTGAGAATGTATGTGTGTTGATATCTAGTTAAATGATTCACTCATTATATGAACAGATGTGCTGTGGTTCATGATTGTGATTGTGATGCTAAGCAGGATAAATGAATGATGTGAGAGAGAGCATGTGTGTGAGGTTTTGAGCTCCAGAGTTCTTATTGATATATGTATTGGTCACAGGGAATCATGAATGATATTACCTTAGTCTTGATAATTGATTGATTTGCATGCTTATGTTATATGATCAAGGCCATGTTTGAAAGCCCTTATCTAGCCAAAATTTCACCCAACAAGTTTAAAATTTTATACCCTTTTTGAACCTTGGCCTTAAACAGGATGAGAACCCTTGATTTGAAATTATTTATCTTGAGTAGGGTTGAGAATAATTTTATGTGATGAAAAGGTTCAAGTTTGGGGTTGTATGGGGAAAATTGAAAGGCAAAAGAAGAGCATTGAGTTCAAGTATTGAAAAGAAAAAAATGCATGAGTAAAGAAGAAAAAGAAAAAGAAAATAAAAGCATGAAAAAGGAACTCAATGCAAAATTGATAAAAAGGGAAGAAGTTGGGAATAAAGGAGTTTGGTGATAGAGAGAGTTTAAACTTGAACCTTTTCAATGATGAAATAGCTCTCTTAACTCAAGGATTTTGCAATCTAGAAAAACCAAATTTTCTTGATAGCCTAGCCTCATTATAAGCCTTGGAAAAGTCCTTGTGATGATATTTGCATGTAAGGATTTTGATTGTTTTAGATAAATGGCAATATTGTTTTATATGACATGTGAATAATAAAGAGTGGAGTGATTTCTTAAACACTTAAATGATTGAGTGAAACACTTGCTTGGTAAGAATTGTTGAAATCCATGTTTATATCTATGCTTAGTGAATTGATCATTCATGAATAAAACATCTGTTGGGAAATATTCGAGTAGGTGAACTAGATTGGATTGAAAGCATGCTTGCATTTTGGTAGGATTCCACTGAAAATATGAATTAACTTTTCATGAAGAAAAGGGTTTTGAATGTAGAACTACTTGATTCAAAATTGGAAGGCCAAGTCTTGTTTTGTTTTGCTTGAGGACAAGCAAAGTTTTAAGTTTGGGGTTGTGATAACGGTCTCAAAACCGTTATTTTCATGCATAAATTTGATATTAAAACACACCCTTTGTAGCTTAAAATGAGCTTAAAATCAAGTAAAACTCTTAAGTTGTGTTACATGAGAGTCAAAAGTTGTTTTTAGAGATATTATGCTTGTTTTGCATTGTTTTGCAGGGTTTTTGATGAAAATGGAAGATGGCAATGAAGTAGGAAGGTCATAGACTCAAGAATGAAGGAGAAAAAGGAAGAAAAGAAGAGTCTGTGAACCGCTCAGCGGTCAATTCCACCGCTGAGTGGCCTAGTGCAAGGAAAAGTTGTTGTCTGGCGCCCAGGCGATGACGCTGAGCGTCCAGAGCGACAAGAGGCAAACCGCTCAGCGGTCATTTCTGGCGCCTGGGTGGTTGTCTGTTTTTATATTTTGGATTCTGAGATCTTTTCTGTGATATTTTTGGCTTATATATAGCCCTAGTACGAATCCAAATGTAATTCTTTTGGCAGAAAATAAAGTCCACAGCAGCTTTACACCTTTGGAGGATATTTCTTGGATGCTTAGGCTCCAGTTTATCAATTCTAGGGTTTGCTTTTTCCATTCTTCCATTCAATTCATCTAGTTTCACCAAGATTATGGTGAAGTAAACCCTTAGTTTTTGGGGAACAATGTAATCTTTTGAAACTCTCATATATTGAAATTCTTGTTTACTTTATATGCTTGCATATGCTTGATTTATCAACTGTTGGGTTCTTTACCTGTACTTAATGCTTCTACAGTTTAACTCATTCGATAGATGTTATTTGTCTTTATTGATACGGGGACGTACGGTAATGTCATGAACTGTGGAGAATTCCTTGATTATGTTAATACTGCCTAGGGATAGGGGTAGGACGATCAATTGTATTTTGCTTCCGCTCATTGTGCATTATTAGTTACTTGGGAAGGCTAGGGATAGCAAGCTGGTAATTAGTAATAGGCCCTTTTCACCAAGGGATTGGGTTAAGGGTAGACCAAGAAATTTTGCATGGCAATATGATAAATAAGCAAAGTAAATAAGAAGAGTAGATATATGAGGGTGGATAAGATGAAATTGTAAACCCCAACAACCTCATTCATTCATAGTGTCTCTCGTCAATTGAATTCTTGCATTTGCATGTTTATTTTTGTTTTGCATTGAAACCATTAAAATTATTTTCTTTTGTTGTTTCAGCGTTTAAACATGTCTAATTACATGATATAAAATTGCTGGAAACTTCAGTTGAACCTTACGCACACTGCCATCCAAGTTGACCACTCCAATTCTTTGAATTTTCATTTTAAAGTGTAGTTTTATCCACTCTTTCTGCCTAATTGGCAGCTGATATACTGATTTTGAGATTCCGTGATTTCCTGTGCATTTTTAATGGTCCAGCAAGTGTCTTTGGTCAATTAAAACTTGCAGTTACTGTTCATTTGGTCTCATTTACATCAAAACTGCAAAATCGATCTTCAACCATTGAAATCGCTTTATTTAGTAAGTGGATCAGTGATTTTCGGGTGTGGTCCTCCTCCTTGTTGTTTGACAGTTTATACACTTTCAAAATATGCATACAAAGTTTCTCCAACCATCACATTCAGTGTTCAAGCGTGTCAGTGCAAAATAGCCATTCAGACCATCATTTTTCAACACTTTTTCTGGTAAAAGTGCAGAATTTTCGTATTGCATTGCTTGCTATGATTGCTGCATCACATTTAATCTAAATTTGGAAGCAAAAGAAAATAATTTTAATTGTTCTAATGCAAAACACAAATAAACATGCAAATGCAAGAATTCAATTGACGAGAGAAACTATGAATGAATGAGGTTGTTGGGGTTTACAATTTCATCTTATCCACTCTCATATATCTACTCTTCTTATTTACTTTGCTTATTTATCATATTGCCATGCAAACTTTCTTGGTCTACCCTTAACCCAATCCATTGGTGAAAAGAGCCTATTACTAATTACCGGCTTGCTATCCCTAGCCACCCCTAGTAACTAATAATGCATAATGAGCGGAAGCAAAATATAATTGATCATCCTACCCCTAAGCATCCAACAACTTTTCTTTGCACTAGGACGCTCAGCGGTGGAATTGACCGCTGAGCGGTTCACAAACTCTTCTTTTCTTCCTTTTTCTCCTTCATTCTCGAGTCTATGACCTTCCTACTTCATTGCCATCTTCCATTTTCATCAAAACACTGCAAAACAATGCAAAACAAGCATAATATATTTAAAAACAACTTTTGACTCTCATGGAACACAACTTAAGAGTTTTACTTGATTCTAAGCTCATTTTAAGCTACAAAGGGTGTGTTTTAATATCAAATTTATGCATGAAAATAACGGTTTTGAGACCGTTATCACAACCCCAAACTTAAAACTTTGCTTGTCCTAAAGCAAAACAAAACAAGACTTGGCCTTCCAATTTTTCATCAAGTAGTTCTACACTTTTCAAAACCCTTTTCTTCATGATAATTTAGTTCAGATTTTCAGTGGAATCCTACCAAAATGCAAGCATGCTTTCAATCCAATCTAGTTCACCTACTTCAATATTTCCCAATAGATGTTCTATTCATGAATGATCAATTCACTAAGCATAGATGTAACCATGGATTTAAACAATTCTTACCAAGCAAGTGTTTCACTCAATCTTTCAAGTGTTTAAGAAATCACTCCACTCTTTATTATTCACATGTCATATAAAACAATATTGCTATTTATCTAAAACAATCAAAATCCTTACATGCAAATACCATCACAAGGACTTTTCCAAGGCTTGTAATGAGGTTGGGCTATCAAGAAAATTTGGTTTTTCTAGATCGCAAAATCCTTTTGTTAAGAGAGCTATTTCATCATTGAAAAGGTTCAAGTTTAAACTCTCTCTATCACCAAACTCCTTTATTCCTAACTTCCTCCCTTTTTATCAATTTTGTATTGAGTTCCTTTGTCATGCTTTTACTTTTTCCTTTTTCTGTTTTACTCATGCATTTTTCTTTTCAATACTTGAACTCAATGCTCTTCTTTTGCCTTTCAATTTTCCCCATACAACCCCAAACTTGAACCTTTTCATCACATAAGACTATTCTCAACCCTACTCAAGATAAATCATTTCAAATCAAGGGTTTTCATCCTGTTTAAGGCCAAGGTTCAAAAAGGGTATAAAATTTTAAACTTGTTGGGTGAAATTTTTGGCTAGATAAGGGCTTCCAAACATGGCCTTGATCATATAACATAAGCATGCAAATCAATCAATTATCAAGACTAAGGCAATATCATTCATGATTCCCTATGAACAATACATATATCAATAAGAACTCTCGAGCTCAAAACCTCACACACATGCTCTCTCACACATCATTCATTTATCCTACTTAGCATCACAATCACAATCATGAACCATAATACATCTATTCATATAATTAGTGAATCATTTAACTAGATATCAACACACATACATTCTCAGTCAACCACATTCAATCAATATCAAATACTTGTCATGCATTTTTAATACTACCATCAGAACCATTGTAGAAGCCAAGCATACACACAAAATAAAATTTCAACCTATTCTACAAATTCAAAGTACAAAAGAAAAAGAAAAATCCATTTCTAAGTGATGGCATCCATCAGTACATACCCTCAACGCAAGTCCTCATCTGAGTCCTCCTGGTCTCCATCATCAGCATCTTCAAAATTCTCTTCACTATCATCATCCATATCTAGTGTTTTAGCTGCTCTGGCCCTGCTGCCCTATGCTAGCTCCTGAGGCCATGCCATAGCTTCATGGGACTCATCCATAGTCCACATGTGCGCTGGTGGTTGCTGATACAACCCTACTATCATCTCAGCAGTGGCTATTTGTCCTCTGCGAAGAGCCTCCATCCTATCCTCTACATGGACATATACATGTCCCTCATCTCGAATGGCTCGGCATGATGTGCCGGTGCATCTGCAGGTATATGCTCCTGCTGTGCTGCTGCTCTCCTAGGACGTCTTCTAGGTGCTCCCACTGCCTCCTCTTCCTCACAGTACTGCTGATAATAAGCAGCATCTATGGCCTTCCTAGGCCTCTCATATGGTGGAACTACAGTGTCCACCCCAGCCTGCTGACACAAAAAGGTAATCAGGGACGGATGTCCCAACGGTGTACTGCTACTCACAGTAGTAGCGCAGCTCTGAATCTCGTCAACAATGACTTTCCCAATGTTTACATCCAACTCCCTCAGCATGCAGTAAATGAAGATGATCCGATGCATGGTGATGTTGGAAACATGTGAGCATAGCTGAATGTTGGCATGAGTAAATGTCATCCAGTATTTTGCCAAAGGCGTCAAATCTGCCCTTTTTATGTTGATGGGCAATCCATTAGGGTTGCTCTGAAAATGCCTTCCAGGAAGGCACATAACCCTCTCAATATCTTCTATATCTCTGAACCCCCCAACAAGTGCTGCATACTGGCATTGTTCCCCTGGCCATTCAGTGCCCAAAAAGTTGTTAATGGTGTTAGAGTCATACCTGATGATTTGTCCCCTCACATAGCTCATATATCTACCAGCATCAACTCCTCCTTTAGGTAACGCATTTGTATAAAATTCCTTGACTAATTCAATGCTGGCAGGTGCAGGATATGTAGCCAACCTCTCCCAATCTCTTCTCATGATTTCTGCTCCAAATTCAGGAGCCAAATTTGGGATAAAAGTGGCCTTCCTCTCCATCAATAATCTCCTCTCCTGCACAGTCACAAAATGTTCCTCATGTTTCCTGGAGAGCAAACTAGGCGAATAAAATCTTCTTTGCCTCTCAGGTTCCTTCCTTTTGTTACCAAGAGTTTTCACCCTTCTTGATGATGATGACATTTAATACTACCATCAGAACCATTGTAGAAGCCAAGCATACACACAAAATAAAATTTCAACCTACTCTACAAATTCAAAGTACAAAAGAAAAAGAAAAATCCATGTCTAAGTGATGGCATCCATCAGTAGATACCCTCAACGCAAGTCCTCATCTGAGTCCTCCTAGTCTTTATCATCAGCATCTTCAAAATTCTCTTCACTATCATCATCCATATCTGGTGTTTCAGCTGCTCTGGCCCTGCTGCCCTATGCTAGCTCCTGAGGATAAGCCATAGCTTCATGGGACTCATCCATAGTCCACATGTGCGCTGGTGGTTGCTGATACAACCCTACTATCATCTCAGCAGTGGCTATTTGTCCTTTGCGAAGAGCCTCCATCCTATCCTCTACATGGACATATACATGTCCCTCATCTGGAATGGCTCGGCATGATGTGCCGGTGCATCTGCAGGTATATGCTCCTGCTGCGCTGCTGCTCTCCTAGGAAGTCTTCTAGGTGCTCCCACTGCCTCCTCTTCCTCACAGTACTGCTGATAATAAGCAGCATCTATGGCCTTCCTAGGCCTCTCATATGGTGGAACTGTAGTGTCCACCCCATCCTGCTGACACAAAAAGGTAATCAGGGACGGATGTCCCAACGGTGTACTGCTACTCACAGTAGTAGCGCAGCTCTGAATCTCGTCAACAATGACTTTCCCAATGTTTACATCCAACTCCCTCAGCATGCAGTAAATGAAGATGATCCGATGCATGGTGATGTCGGAAACATGTGAGCATTGCCGAATGTTGGCATGAGTAAATGCCATCCAGTATTTTGCCAAAGGCGTCAAATCTGCCCTTTTTATGTTGATGGGCAATCCCTTAGGGTTGCTCTGAAAATGCCTTCCAGGAAGGCACATAACCTTCTCAATATCTGCTATATCTCTGAACCCCCCCAACAAGTGCTGCATACTGGCATTGTTCCCCTGGCCATTCAGTGCCCAAAAAGTTGTTAATGGTGTTAGAGTCATACCTGATGATTTGTCCCC
This sequence comes from Vigna reflexopilosa, assembly GCA_027742785.1. NCBI lineage: Eukaryota > Viridiplantae > Streptophyta > Magnoliopsida > Fabales > Fabaceae > Vigna > Vigna reflexopilosa. Next base: position 15,155,765 of record CM050928.1, on the reverse strand, counting down.
TCACATAGCTCATATATCTACCAGCATCAACTCTTCCTCTAGGTAAAGCATTTGTATAAAATTCCTTCACTAATTCAATGCTGGCAGGTGCAGGATATGTAGCCAACCTCTCCCAATCTCTTCTCATGATTTCTGCTCTAAATTCAGGAGCCAAATTTGGGATAAAAGTGGCTTTCCTCTCCATCAATAATCTCCTCTCCTGCACAGTCACAAAATGTTCCTCAAGTTTCCTAGAGAGGAACCTAGGCGAATAAAATCTTCTTTGCCTCTCAGGTTCCTTCCTTTTGTTACCAAAAGTTTTCACCTTTCTTGATGATGATGACATTTCTGCATAATATTCAAAATAACACAAAGATACATCATTAGAGGTTAATATATCATCAATTAAATTCCAAACTGATCACATCCCACCATTAAGAGAAAAACAGGGCCCCTCAGTGTCCCTGCATCAAGAATCAAGCATTCAACAAAATCTGCAGTAGACCGCCCAGGCGCCATAGTTGGCCGCTCAGCGGTTTTCTTCAAGCTGCACCACAGCTGAGCGTCAAAGGAGACCGCTCAGCGGTGGTGACTAGGGATTCTTAAAAACCTTTTTAAAATCGCCCTATTCTCCATTCTAACACTAATTTCATCAATCCAGACCAAAATCATGCAGTTCAATCGGTTTAAACAGTTCCTATTTCATCAACTCATGCATAGAAATCAAAAACCCTAGTTTATCATGTTCCTATGCATGTTCTTCATCAAATTCAAATTTAGAAACCCTATGAATGAAGAAACTAGATGCTTGCTAACTTCCTTTTAATTGATGACAAATGCCTCTTAAGTGTACGAACTCTAAAAAAACCCCAATCTTTGACAAGACAATGATAGAAATATGAAATTTTTGTGAGTGGGTGATGAGAAAAAGTGGGGAAATCCCTTTGGAAAACCTTTGAAAGTGAAGTTGGGTGCTAGGGTTCATAGAGAACGCTTAGGAGAGCTTCAAAGAGAGTTTTCGAAAAGTGCAGAACACAAAAACGCTGAGCTTTTAAAAGCCCAAGCGCAGTCTGTGCCGCCACTGCTAAGCGGTAAATATGCACCACTCAGCGGTGGACAGAAAAAAAAAATCTCTCTTCTTTGCTTACTTTTGCATAATTCCACCCTTTTGCACCTGATTTTAACCTTTAATTTTTCAATTTCATGCCTTTCCCCTCTCAGATGCTCATGCAAACATATAATGACCTTAGGACAAAGTTTTTAAAAAAAAAAACAAATAATCAACTAGGTTGCCTCTCAGGTAGCGCTTGTTTAACGTCACGAGCCTGACCCAAACTTGTTTAGCACTTATTAGTAAGTGCGCTTCTTACCAACACCTATCAGTAGGTGTACTTTCCTGTATCCTTCAGTGGATACATCAAAATTAGCATCCCTCAGTAGATGCTACCCAAAATTGTTTAAATATCCAACTAATTTACATAAAATAAAACTAATATATTACAACAACTAGGATGATCCCCACCCATCAGTAGGTGTGAATAACCCCCTTGCTTGATATTCTTTTCTTTTTCGTCTTCCTGCTGAATTTCTTCATAAAATTGAGAACATCAAGCACCTGTTTCCATGTCTCCATCATAGGAACTTTAATCTCCAATTTCTTGAAGATCTCCATAAAGCACTTGAAGTTCATTTTCTTCCTATGATACTTCTTTGAATGAGGAAGAGGTTTTTCATATGATCTTTTCTTCTTTCCTCTCTTCCTCTTTTTATTTTTTTTCATTCTTCTTTATTTTCACAATTTTTCTCTTTTTTTCTTTTTTCTCAACCACTGCCTTTTCCTTATCATCATCTTTATCTCCCTCACTCAACCTTTCTGTTTCTATCTCTTCTTTCTCTATTTTTTTCTCATTTTTCTCTATCCATTCCTCCTCAACAACCTTTTATGTTTCTGTTTCTTCTATCTTTTCATCAACATTATCACTTTCAAAACTAGTGGCCTAGCATTCCTCCCTAGGGTTAACCTTAGTATTAACCCTAGAATTCAATATTTCATTGGATTGATGAATTTGTATCTCCAATCTTTTATTCGCTTCATTCTCTTCTGTAGAGGAGAGAGTAATTTGGATAAGTCATTCCAATGTCTCGTCTACTTTGTTGATTTGCTCTTTTAAAGCAGACACCTGTTGCCCTAATAGTAATTATTGATGTGGATCTCCTGCTTCTCCATTCCAACTTTGATCCATGCTTGAGTAAGGTTCCCACCAGTAGTTGAAATTATTTTGATTGAATTGAGTGCCCTTAGAACCAAATTCTTGTGCATACTGCATCCTGTAAACATTAGGCACAAAATCCTAGAACTAATTTATTAAAACAAAAATAAACATAAAATCAAGTCAAATTTAATCAGTTTACACTACTAGAAAAAGTTAAACCCCTGTCAAGTGTACCAGATCGTATCAAGTAATAATAATTGGTAAACCCAATATCGTTCTTCCCAAAGGACTCTTAAGGCCTCATCTTTCGTGTAAACTAATCGTTTAAGACTTGAGAAAAGAAAATAATTTTAATGGTTTCAATGCAAAACAAAAATAAACATGCAAATGCAAGGATTCAATTGACTAAGAGAAACTATGAATGAATGAGGTTGTTGGGGTTTACAATTTCATCTTATCCACCCTCACATAGCTACTCTTGTTATTTACTTTGCTTCTTTATCATATTGCCATGCAAACTTTCTTGGTCTACCCTTAACCCAATCACTTGGTGAAAAGAGCCTATTACTAATTACCGGCTTGCTATCCCTAGCCTCCCCTAGTAACTAATAATGCATAATGAGCGGAAGCAAAATACAATTGATCGTCCTACCCCTATCCCTAGGCAGTATTAACATAATCAAGGAATTCTCCCCAGTTCATGACATTACTATACGTCCCCGTATCAAAAAAGACAAACAACATCTACCGAATGAGTTAAACGGTAGAAGCATTAAGCAAAGGTAAGGAACCCAACAATTGATAAATTAAGCGTATGAAAGCATATAAAGTAAACAAGAATTTCAATATATGAGAGTTTCAAAAGATTACATTGTTCCCCAACAACTAAGGGTTTAGTTCACCATAGTCATGGTGAAACTAGATGAACTAAATGGAAGAATGGAAAAGCAAACCCTAGAATTGATAAACTGGAGCCTAAGCATCCAAGAAATCTCCTCCAAAGGTGTAAAGCTGTTGTGGACTTTGTTCTCTGCCAAAAGAATTACATTTGGATTTATACTAGGGCTATATATAAGCCAAAAAGATAACAGAAAAAATCTTAGAATCCAAAATATAAAAACAGACAACCGCCCAGGCGCCTAAATTGGCCGCTCAGTAGTTTGCCTCAACACACACCACCGCCCAAGCGCCTAAAATGACCGCTGAGCGGTTTGCCTCTTGTCCCTCTGGATGCTCAGCGTCACCGCCTGGGCACCAGACAACAACTTTTCCTTGCACTAGGATGGTCAGCGGTGGAATTTACCGCTGAGCGGTTCACAGACTCTTCTTTTCTTCCTTTTTCTCCTTCCTTCTTGAGTCTATGACCTTCCTACTTCATTGCCATCTTCAATTTTCATCAAAAACCCTGCAAAACAAGCATAATATCTCTAAAAACAACTTTTGACTCTCATATAACACAATTTAAGAATTTTACTTGATTCTAAGCTCATTTTACGCTACAAAGGGTGTGATTTAATATCAAATTTATGCATGAAAATAACGGTTTTCAGACCGTTATCATTAACATGAGAGAAATATTCTTTATTTTTAGTAAAATGTGTTAAAGTACCTGTATCTCAATTTCAAAACAATAACGGAATAAAAAAAATGAAAAATTTATACATGAATTAATTAAAAAAATTTCCAAAGTTCAAAATTCATACTATTTAATTATAATTTAAAATTTTCTAAATTTAAATGATCAAATTCCTCTCTTAAAGTTTTGAAATTTAAAAATGTTTCAACCTTTTTATAAAATTAACGATCCTCCACAATATTTTTTCTGACACATTGCGACATATTTTTCTTCCTCATGTATCAACAGTTTTTTTTATGTGAAATTGCTTAACTCTTTGTACGTTGGTGTGGGTAAGATAAATAATCAGAAAGTTCAAAAGATACAATAATGGAAAGAAGCATAAAAAACAGAGAGAGAGACAGAAGAAAATGAAACATAGAAACATGGGTCCACCATTAAAATGGTTGTGTTGTTTGGGTGATGAGATCGAAGAGAGAAAGAAACAGCATAACTGTCAATAACAAATGCTTGTTGGTTAAGCATAAACCACACCATCACATTTATGTAGGAGATTGGATTGGGTAGAAGTTAAAAAATATTAATCCAAAAATAAAATTATATTGAAGTGTAAAACAGGCATAGGAAGGTGAAGGGAGGGGTAAAACAGGAATGGGGAGGTGGAGGGAGCAAGGGGTGGTGGTGGAGGGAGCAAAACCCTTATTTTTAATTTAACATATTTAAATTGGTAATGATAAATTGAAACCTTTTTTTGATAATTTTTTTTACATTGACACATGTCAAAAAGTCATTGGTCCAGTTGGCCTAATTTTTTAAATGAAAAAAGTCATGTGGAAAACTCATTTTGGGAGTTTTGGTTTTCTGGGTTCCTTTTAAGGGTTTACACTACATCTTCATTCTCATACCTCATTAACGGAGGAACAGTGTTCGCTGAATCACCATTCAACCCCTGTTCGTGTCGAAATTTCACCGTTCCTTGGTCGTGGGTTTTCGTCTTTGTCTTCTGCTTTATGTTTTCAATCCCTTTTCGGAAACATTGGTGGTTTTGTGTTTTTCTTCTTTGTTTTTCATTTTTTGAATCATCTTTTCGTCAAAATTAGGTTTTTCTTCTTTCTTGGTTTTGTATTCTTGTGTGGGTTTGTTTTGTTCTTTCGTGGTTGTGCATTGTAGGGTTTCTTGTTTGGTGCCCTATTTTGTTGGTTTTACTATATTTTGTTTTAGTGTGTTTAGGCGTTATGATTTTTTGTTTATACAACAATGGAGTCTATTCTAATGATTGATTGTTTTATCTTTTGAAAAGGAAGGTCCAGACACTTGCTCACAAATTTTTATACAAAAAATAATCATTCTCATTTTAATATACCCATAAGGTCATGAATGGCGGCAATTATGACCACATAATAAACTAATTATGCCAATGGGACATCCAAAATGAATAAAAACAACCTGCAAAATTGATTGGGGAAGACAGTTCAAATAAGTAGGAATCTACGTCTAAAATTTTGGACAAGAAGGTCTACCCTTTTCTTCACAAATGTTTAATAGAAAAAATATTCATTTTCATGTTAATGTATCCCTAAAGTCATCAATGTTGTCAATTATGACCAGATAATAAATCAAATCTATCAACAGAACATCCAAAATGATGAAAAAAAATCTGCTGAATTGGGTGGGGAGCACAATTGGATTAAGTGGAGACCTACGTGTAAAGTTGTCCATAGGAAGGTCCACACACTTTTTCACAAATGTTTTTTGGAGAAAAAAATAATATTGATTTATATGTTAATGAAACCCTAAAGTCATCAATGGTGGGATTTTAAACCAATAACAAACGAAATTTATCAAGAATACATCCAAAATGAGTAAAAAAACCTGCAGCATTGGGTGAGGAGCACATTTAAAATAATTAGGGACCTACATCTAAATTTTTGGATTGGAAGGTCCACTCTTTTCTTAACAAATTCTTAATAGAAAAAATATTCATTCTCATGTTAATACATTGCTAAGGTCATCAATAGTAGGAATTATAACAACATAATAAACCAAATATGTTAACAGAAAATCCAAAATGAGGAATTGTGCTCCCCACCCAATTCTAGAGGTGTTTTTTACTCATTTTGGATGTTTTGTTGATAGATTTCATTTATTATGTGATTTTAAATCTTACCATTGATGACCTTAGGGTTGTATTAACATTTATGCACAAGTGTGATGACCTTTGTGTGCAAAAGTTTACCCATAGGTCCCCACTTAATCGAACTGTGCTTCCTACCCAATTCCTCACGTTTTTTTAATCATTTTGGATCTTCGGTTGACATATTTGGGGTACAATAACATGAGAATGAATATTTTTTATATTAAACATTTGTGAAAAAGAGGGTGGATGTTAAGACTCTGGCAAGTGTACCGAATCGTATCAAGTAATATAAATGGTAAGACCAAGTATCATTTTCTCAAGAGACTCATTGGCCTAGACAGTCGTGTGATTTGTTGATTATTTAAGACTTGAAAAACGCAAATCAGTGTTTAGAATGCAGAAAGTAAATATGCACGCAAGTTTTGATCAATTGACCAAAAGAATACGCAGGTGTATGATATGTTGTTGGGGTTCCCGACTTATCCTATCCACTCTCATGTATTTATGAATTCAACTCCTTCATTAATGTTAATGCCACTTTCTAATTTATTTTAAACCCGATGTCTCGGTGAAGAAAGCCTACTCCTAATTACTAGTTCACAATGTCTTGCATCTCTAGCAACTAATCATGCATTACATTCGCACAGAAGCTTAAAGGCAATCGGTCCTCTGATAACGGTCTAAAAACCGTTATTTTCATGCTTAAATTGATATCAAAATACACCCTTCATGGCTTAGAATGAGCTTAGAATCAAGTAAAACACTTAAGTTGAGTAATTTGAGAGTCAAAAGCTGTTTTTAGAGATATTATGCTTGTTTTGCATTGTTTTGCACGGTTTTGATGAGAATTAAGGATGGAATTGAAGAAGGATGGTCTTAGACTCAAGGAGGAAGAAGAAAAATAAAGAAAAGAAGAGTCTATGCACCGCTCAGCATCAAAATGCACCGCTGAGCGCCATTATTCGAGGGAAAGCTGTTGTCTGGCGCCTAGGCGGTGAAACTGACCGCTGAGCGGTAGTGCGGCTTGAGGGAAACCGCTGAGCGGTAAAATTGACCGTTGAACGGTTGTTTGCTGGGCTTGGGCTTAAATTCTGTTACTTTTATGCCCTATATATAGCCCTAGTGCGATTCAAATATTATTCTTTTGGCAAAAGAGGACGTCCAGAGCTATTCTGCACTTCTTGGAGAAGATTTCTTGGATGCTTAGGCTCCATTTTATCATATCTAGGGTTTGCTTTTCCATTCTTTCATTGTATTTCATCTAGTTTCACCATGTCAACGGTGAACTAAACCCTTTGTTGTTGGGGAACAATGTAATCTTTTGGAACTCTCTTTTATTGAAATTCTTGTTTTATTCATATGCTTGCATATGCTGTTATTATCAATTGTGGGTTCTTTATCTATACTTTATGCTATTATCATTTAACTCATTTGATAAATAGATGTTTGCCTTTGTCGATATGGGGACGTATGGGGAAGTCATGAACTGATAAGAAATTCTTGATCAACAAATACCACCTAGGGATAGGGGAGTAGGACGATCAATTGCATTTTGCTTCTGTGGTACTTACACTGCTAATTACTAGGAGAGACTAGGGATAGTAAGCCAGTAACTAGTAGTAGGCTCTTCTCGCCGAGGGATCGGGTTTACGGTAGACTAAGAAAGTTTGCATGATAATTAGATAATACAGCGAATTTAATAAGAAGAGTAGATATAAGAGAGTGGATAAGATGAAATTGTAAACCCCAACAACTCCATTCATCCATACCTTTTTCTTGCCAATTGAATCAACTGCATTTGCATGTTTACTTTTTTTTTTTTTGCATTCAAACCACAAATTAATTTTCTTTACAAGTCTTACAATATTGATTTACACAAAAGATAAGGCCTTTGAGTCCTTTGGGAGAACGATATTGGGTTTACCAATTATATTACTTGATACGATGTGGTACACTTGTCAGGGGTTTAACATCCTACTATCCCTATGTTTAGGTAATATTGCTCCCAAGAGAATTTTCCCATGTCTAGATTTCCCCGTATGTGTCCATATCGACAAAATCAAAGATCATGCAATTGAATGAGTTAAACAAAGCATGCATAGAGTGTAGAGGAAAAACCCTAATAATTAATGAAGTAAAGCATATATATCAAGAATCAATTCAATACATGAGAGTTTCAAAGGATTACATCGTTTCCCCAACAACAATGGAGGTTTAGTTCTCCATAGACATGGTGAAACTAGATGAAAATAATGAAAAGAATGAAAGATAGAACCCTAAAAGTTGTAGGTCTAGCCACTGGTACATCCTTCCTTGAAGCTTTACGACCTCTCTTTTTTACTAGAATCTGTTTCTCTTTAAAGACATTATAGATCACCTTTTCTTCCCGGTGTATAAGCATAATTACCCCATCATAAACAGTAATGACTACTCTGGTCATCTTCATAAATGGCCTTTGATGAGTCGATATTTTATTAATTTCACTTAGTTTATTGTGTTAGAATTAATCAGGGAATTGTGCTTAATTGTCCGGTATTTTCCCGTTTCTGTTAATTGTGCTTAATTTGACCGAAAATTCTAATTTTAATTAATTTGAATATTCTGAGCTAATTATTTGCATTTTTAATTGCAGGGAAAATTTTGGAAATACAATTTGGAACATATGGAAGAAGAAAAAACGTCTACAATAAAAACAAAACATGTTGAAGTGCTTATTTATTATTGGAAGCAATTGCAATACACGGTGATTTCATTTTGGCTGCAAATAGGGACGTCCAGGGAGGCTTTATCTTCATTTTATTTTTGGCTTGCTGATTTCATTTTGGAGGGTGTATTTATTTTATTGGAACGGTGCATCCATTAGCTGAAGGGTCACGGCCCAACAAAATTAAACAACATTTACGGCCTTTTTGGTGCATACAGCAGCTTGTACTTGGAATTATGCACACGGCCCAACATATTTCTTCATCCAGCAACTTTGCATCCAGCTTGAATAAAGAGTATCACGTGGTGTCACTCACGGCTGGGAGAAGCTCACATCTGGCATATATATAAAAAATAAAAAAACGCTGATTGAGATTGAAAAGTAAGACGCATTTGGGCTAGAAAATGTGAGATGAACGGCAGTTTGGGCTTCACGGTCCAACATGTGAAGAAAGGAGTGAGCAGCTGGATAAAAGGGGGTGCAACCCACGTAACAGCAGCATCCAAGAGGCAGTCACCATACCGACAACATCTAGTCTCGGACAGTAGCATTGAAGCAATTGGAGACGGGCTGTATGTCACGGCCTGCACATGGAGAAAGGAAGTTTCACGGTCCAGCCTTCAAGCAAGGTCTGCAGCACGTGAAGGGGCCCTTGTGCATTTGGAAAGCATCAACCACGGGCTGCATAGCGGAAGAGAAAAGAATTAATTGGGAAATGAAGCTATGGATAAGGGTAATTAAAGGAGGCTGGCCCATTAGGGCTGGATATCCAGCACGTGGAGACGTGGCTTCAGGGGAAGGACGGTGCGGTGTGCAAAGCTCTAGCCGCCACACGCACAGGAGAGGGAGATTCTGATTTCGAAATGGAGGGTTATGGATAGGCTCATTTCTTTTTAATGTCCAGTTGCACTTGACACATGGCACCTAGGGTTGGGTGGACCCTACCCTAATTTTGGAAACACAAAAACACGGCATTTTTACTGCAGCAGCCGTCACACACTCTGAAAAATGGATTCTGCTGGAGCTTTTTTTTTTTAAGGAGCTGGAACGTGTTTTCTTTCTTGGCTTTTGAATATTTTCTCTTTTCTTGAAACAATGTTTATACACTTTGATTTTGGATGAAGAGAATGTAGTTCCAGCCGCAATTTTGCTTGGGAAGAAATTATTTGGCATTGAATGTTTATCCTCATTTCATTTCGGTACACCTTGGAAGACATGTTTTGCTTTTAACGTTCTTCGAGGATGACCTTTGGAGATTACACGGCATCAATTTCTTTTCGCTCATAGATAGATTCAAGCAGCCAGCTATTCCGTTAAGAAGGATGAACCCATGGCCTCGGGATGGGAAGTGGAAAAGCACTTTTACTTTCTAATTAGATAAAGCCCATTCATTCCAGGAGCAACACGGTGGCTGATTCAGTTTTTCATATTTGTTTTAAATGTTACTTTTCAACATGTTAAATTCTCTACTGTTCATACGTGTTTTCTTTTAGTTGTTCCATGTTTAATATGCATCTCATTTATTAGAAAGCTTCCTTTATTCAAGCTACCTTGTGCGTCTGTTTATGCCTTGCTAATTTACCAATCTTTTTAGAGGATCACGGCCAAGAGGTTTTCTTAGGCAATTTTGCAAATTTAATTTCATTTGGTAAAAGTGCTTGGTCACGTGAATGGTAGAAAAAAAATATATTGTTTATTTCTTTAGCTTTAAATTAGTTTGAATTGTAGGTTGAGTTGTTTTTAATTTCTTTAATTTAGTTTTGCATTTAATTTGAATTAACTGTGCTAGATAATTGTTTGTTACAGTGTTGGGGTCTAGTATTTTATTTTTGTTTTAATGTTGTCTAATATGTTTGGTCTTGTCACTTTAATTGTCATGATAGCTTAAATTAACTATGTTGGTCATTAGCGATATTGCATTTCTTCTTTGAGATTTCTGGACTGTATTTGTAATTGTCACTCTAACTTGGTTAATATCAAATCCGTATTTGCACTTGCAATTGGGTATATACTTAGTTGCCCAGTTGATGTTGAGTCGTCTCTTAGTCGATGAAAGTGCATGGTGTAAATTAGATTTGACGTTAACATTGCGTTCACTTAGTTCGCTTTTATGAAAACATGATTAGACTACGCTTAGTTGATTAATTGTGTTGGATTAGAGGTTTGAGTTGGTTTTATTTTGTTGATCTGTGATAGGAAGCATTGTAATTAAGTTAATGACCAACCGTTTTCATTCTGTCTTTGAAACCATTTTTACATCTGTGTTTACATTTCTGTTTGCATCCGTGTTTTAATTTAATTCGTTTGCATTCATAAAACCTTTCACAACCCCCCCCCCACTTCGTGTCTGACCTAATTCTCGAACCACATTTGGTCCTTGAGAGACGACCTAGGAGTCATTTCCTAGCTATAATGCATTTCTAAATTGCACATTAAATTTGTGTGGGTTGCGACAGCCCATCAGCCTTCCAAGAATAACCTAGATCTTATCATCCTCCTCCATCTCTATCACCACAAAATCAACTAGGAATTCAAGACTTTCAATTCGAATCACCACATCCTCCACCACACCATAGGGTTTCTTTGATGATCCATCTGCCATGATCAAGGAAATTTTTGTTGGTTTCAATGTCAAACCACCAATCTTCTTCAACATAAATAGGGGCATCAAATTAATACTTGGTCTTAAACCAAGTTAAGCTCTCCCTATCTTCCCGGATCCTTCATTTTTGGAGGGTTTTTTCTCTTGAAAGAGTCACTGCTACCTTCCTGTTCCTCAATATCTTTCTCCCAAACTCTATGTTTTCTCCAAGATATTGCTTTATACGTCTTGCATAAACAGGAATTTGTTGCAGTGCTTCGGTCAATGGTGTAGTAATCTCCATTTGATTGAAGATTTCTCTAAAGCGCTCACACTTACTCTCTTTTCTCTCTTTCTCTCTTGGGTAAGGAAGATATCTCTCATCTTTTTTCAATTTTCTCCTCTTTTTCTATTTTTTTCTCTTCCCTCTTCTCTTTTTCTTCTTCAATCACACCCTCACATATTTCTTCTTCCTCCTCTCTCTTTTCTAACTCAACAATTTCTTTTTCCACTCTTTCCTCAACCATGCTCACCATAACCTTACAATCTTCTCAAGGGTTAACTTCAGTATTAGCCCCAAATTAATTTTTCTCTGTGACCACCACCCTCTTAGATAACTTACCAATTTGCATCTCCAAACTCCTGAAGGTAGTCTCATATCTCTTGCTATTGGAATCATGCACCTTCAAAAACTTGTCGAGCTTCTCATCAAGATTATTCAATTTTTTAGTCAAAGCAGATACTTGTTGCCATAGTGGTGGTTGCAGTGGTATGTTAAATTGGCCTCTAGTTTATCCAGTTCAACTATTCTGACTTTGCCTAATGCTTGGGTGATTCTTCTAACCTTGGTTGTAACTACCTTGATTGAAATTACTCTGGCAGTATTGAAGCTGATTGTCCATGTAATTTGCTTCTTCTTCTTGGGCCTATTCTGGAAAAGCACATTGACCATTGATATGGTCACCACCACAATGATCACAGAGTTATTGTTGCACCTGCGAAACATTCTTTAACTCGTTAAGCAGTTGAGCAATAGTCCTTGCCAGATTCTCCAATTTTTGAGTTAAAAGCTTGTTCTGTGTAAGCAAGGCATCTTCAGTGGGAAATTTAAGAATTCCCCTTGATAACGGTCTCAAAACCGTTATTTTCATGCATAAATTTGATATTAAATCACACCCTTTGTAGCTCAAAATGAGCTTAGAATCAAGTAAAATTCTTAAGTTGTGTTACATGATAGTCAAAAGTTGTTTTTAGAGATATTATGCTTGTTTTGCATTGTTTTGTAGGGTTTTTTATGAAAATTGAAGATGGCAATGAAGTAGGAAGGTCATAGACTCAAGAATGAAGGAGAAAAAGGAAGAAAAGAAGATTATGTGAACCGCTCAGCGGTAAATTCCACCGCTGAGCGTCCTGCTGCAAGGAAAAGTTGTTGTCTGGCGCCCAGGCGGTGACGCTGAGGGTCCAGAGCGACAAAAGGCAAACCGCTCAGCGGTCATTTTAGGCGCCTGGGCGGTGGCGTGTGTTGAGGCAAACCGCTGAGCGGCCAATTTAGGCGCCTGGGCGGTTGTCTGTTTTTATATTTTGGATTTTGAGATCTTTCTGTTATCTTTTTGGCTTATATATAGCCCTAGTGCGAATCCAAATGTAATTCTTTTAGCAGAGAACAATGTCCACAGCAGCGTTACACCTTTGGAGGAAATTTCTTGGATGCTTGGGCTCCACTTTATCAATTCTAGGGTTTGCTTATCCATTCTTCCATTTAGTTCATCTAGTTTCACCATGATTATAGTGAACTAAACCCTTAGTTGTTGGGGAACAATGTAATCTTTTGAAAATATCATATATTGAAATTCTTTTTTACTTTATATGCTTGCATATGCTTGATTTATCAATTGTTGGGTTCTTTACCTTTGCTTAATGCTTCTACAGTTTAACTCATTCGGTAGATGTTGTTTGTCTTTATTGATACGAGGACGTACAGTAATGTCATGAACTGGGGAGAATTCCTTGATTATGTTAATACCGCCTAGGGATAGGGGTAGGACGATCAATTGTATTTTGCTTCCGCAATTGTAATGAGCGGAAGCAAAATACAATTGATCGTCCTACCCCTATCCCTAGGCGGTATTAACATAATCAAGGAATTCTCCCCAGTTCATGACATTACCGTACGTCCCCGTATCAATAAAGACAAACAACATCTACCGAATGAGTTAAACTGTAGAAGCATTAAGCAAAGGTAAAGAACTCAACAATTGATAAATCAAGCATATGCAAGCATATAAAGTAAACAAGAATTTCAATATATGAGAGTTTCAAAAGATTACATTGTTCCCCAACAACTAAGGGTTTAGTTCACCATAATCATGGTGAAACTAGATGAATTGAATGGAAGAATGGAAAAAGCAAACCCTAGAATTGATAAAGTGGAGCCTAAGCATCCAAGAAATCTTCTCCAAAGGTGTAAATTTGTTGTGGACTTTGTTCTCTGCCAAAAGAATTACATTTGAATTCGTACTAGGGCTATATATAAGCCAAACAGATAACAGAAAAGATCTCAGAATCCAAAATAAAAAAACAGACAACCGCCTAGGCGCCAAAATTGGCCGCTCAGCGGTTTGCCTCAACACACGCCACTGCCTAGGCGCCAAAAATGACCGCTGAGCGGTTTGCCTCTTGTGCTCTGGATGCTCAGCGTCACCGCCTGGGCGCCAGACAACAACTTTTCCTTGCACTAGGACGCTCAGCGGTGGAATTGACCGTTGAGCGGTTCACAAACTCTTCTTTTCTTCCTTTTTCTCCTTCATTCTTGAGTCTATGACCTTCCTCCTTCATTGCCATCTTCCATTTTCATCAAAAACCCTGCAAAACAATGCAAAATAAGCATAATATCTCTAAAAACAACTTTTGACTCTCATGTAACACAACTTAAGAGTTTTACTTGATTCTAAGCTCATTTTAAGCTACAAAGGGTGTGTTTTAATATCAAATTTATGCATGAAAATAACGGTTTTGAGACTGTTATCACTAACTTAGTCAGGCTTAACGATGAGGTTCATTTATATGTTGTGCATGTTGTTTCTGATCTGGAAGTTATACATATGCTTCAATATAATGATGAAGGAGAAGTTGAAAAAGAGGGTGTAGAAGGTGGTGATGGTGTTGAAGGAGATGGTGAAGTTGGTGGTGACTTTGAATAGGTGCATGAGGGTCAAGAAGATGGTGATGTTTTTTGAAGTAAATTGTGTGATGGTGTTCAAGTAGATGTTGAAGTTGATGGTGACGTAGAAGAGTTGCATGAAGTTGAAGGATGAAGTTAGTCTTTGTAGTTGGAGTTCATCTAGTGATGAAGGTGATGTACAGGGAAATAATGAGGCTGAAGAATGACTAATAGATGTGAGAGTTGATTGTGATATAAACGGTGATATAGATGGTAATGTAGAAGTAGAAGTACAAGTAGAAAGTATTGATGAAATTGATGCAAGTGGTGATGTCAGTGTTGATATTGATGATCATGATTATAGAGGGTTGTCAGATGAGGAGTATCTGAGGAATTACTAAGTAGATGTGATGGTAATGAAGAAGATAATGACATTGAATGTTATGGGAGGTTTGGTACTTTTTCTATGCCAAAAACTATGGTAGACTATACATGGGAAGTGGGAACTTTTTTTGCAGAAAAACAAGATATTTTAGATGTTGTAAAAAGGTATTGATGGGCTGTCACAACCCACACAAATTTAATTTGCAATTTAGAAATGCAGTATAGCTAGGAAATGACTCCTAGGTCGTCTCTCAAGGACCAATTTTATGGTTCAAGAATTAAGTCAGACACGAAGTGGGGGGTTTTGTGAAAGGTTTTGTGAATGCGGATGAGTTAAATTAAAACACTGACGCAAACAGAAATGCAAACACGGATCTAAAAACAGTTTCTAAGACAGACTGAAAACGGTTGGTCATTAACTTAATTACTTTGCTTCCTATCCCAGATCAACGACAAGTACACACTACTCTAACACAAATCCGACACGAATCACCCAATTAAGCGAAGGCTAATTCGGTCTTTAAAATTATAGACTAAGCGAATGCAGTGCACAAATTTAATCAGTCATCCACCATACAGTCTAATCAACTAAGCGAAGAATTGACACCGATTAGGCAACTAAGCGTATACCTAATCGCAGGCAGACAACAGATTAAATATTGAGCAGAATCAAAGCAGCAGTAAGGCAATTAAAGTGCAAGAGTCTCATGAATAAACTACTCTAACCTCTAATCCAACACAGCTAACCGACTAAGCGAAGGCTAACAATGCTATCATAATCACGAACTAAGCAAACGCAATACACCTATTCCATCCACTGTGTTCTATACAGATTGATCAACTAAGGGAAGATGCAATCACCAACAGGGCAACTAAGTGTATACCCGTTGCAAGAACACAGTCAGATTTCATAGAGTGTCAGGCAGAGCAGAATAAACATAAAGACAGTCCGATAAATCTCAAGGAAGCAAAGTAATATCACTAACGACCAACCAAACTAATTTAAGATATCATGACAATTAAATTAACACAATCGAACAGAACAAACAACATAAAAGTAAACTGAACGAAAAACACTGGAATAAAACATTCAATGCTAAGGTACGTAAATAGTAAAATAAAATGAAAATGCAATAATTAAACTAAAGAAATGAAAATGCAAGGAAAACGCATATAATTGTTTTAAAATGCAAAAGCTTTAGACTAATGAATCAAATAAAGTGCAGCTTGAAATTGATTAATTTTAAACAGTGTTTTGGAGAGTCTTGAATTAATTTGTCTCCATCCCAATGCTCCAAAATATATCTCCAAAATTTTCCCTATAATTAAAAATGCAAATAATTGGTTCAGAATATTCAAATTAATTAAAATTAGAATTTCCGGTCAAATTAAGCATAATTCCCTGATTAATTCTAACACAATAAACTAAATGCAGTCAAGAAAATATCGACTCATCAAAATAGACCACACTTAGTATTTTGCACTCCTGGGCAAAATCAAGACGCAAATCAAGGAACAGTTCAACGGACAGACTCAACACACAAAAAACAGAGACTCACAAGGAAACAAACAAACAGAATTACAGTCCTCAAGAAATCTGGACAAGGAAAAAGCACTAGACAATATCCAACACAGAATCAAAGAAAGTAGATACTCAGAAAAATCATCCAAGAAATTCAAAGCATGGTCAAATGATCAGTCAGCTCAAGAGGTGAATCAAAAGTAACAGAACCTCACAGATGCACTCTATCAGTGTTTCTCTCAAGTGTCTAGGGTAAACAAATTCAACTCAATGCACTCAAGAAAGCAAGCAACAAACAGACTTGGCAAGCCTCTAATATCAACACTCAAAACATATGCATGTTCAAATCAAAAGGTCTTTTATGGGTGTAATGGGGCCAAGGACAAGGGAGGATATAATATGGATGAGAAGTTACAAACCAAAAGAAATAGAGGAGCAATGGGGAATAAGTGTAACACATTCAAACACACCCAAAATCTCTAATTCAATCCTCTTCTTGACTCCATTATTCATACAATTTTTTTTTTTAATTTTTCTCATTTTTCTATATTTTTTTTTCTATCTATTTTTTTTCATCCTGTCTCTTTTCTTTTCTCTCTTTTCAGAACACCACTCTAAGAGACAAGATACACAACATATTTACAAAACAACACAAGAAGAGGAGTCAACTAACCAATTCATCTGAATCCCCCAGGAGACCACACTTATTCCCAAAACAATTCCAAAGTTCCAAAATTCCCTAAGGTTAAGGTAATCATGGTTTTTCACTTAGGGCTAGTGTATCAGCTTCAAAACAAAGAAATGGGAAAAGCATAGGCTCAAAGGGGCTATCAATGGATCACAACAAGGTAGGTTCATCTGGCTAGAGAGGCTCAACAACAAAACTGCCTTTATCACTTCCAAACATGCATATAAATCAAGAATCATCAAAAAGAGTCAAGCCAAGGCATATGTACAAGCAATCAAGAGACATATTACACACAAGAAAGAACATAAAGTGGCTCAAATCTCACACAAGGTATTTCTGTCACAATCAATTCAACTCTCAAACATCATAATCATCTTCCAAGCAGAGAAAAGCAAGGATTTCCAACAAATCAGAGTATAAATGAAGTGAAATACAAGTCTACAACCTAAACCAAGTCCAGAGATCACGAAAAACATGTAAAACCGTACACAAGACATAACAAAAACTACCCAGAAAACAAAAAATTTAACACAGAAAACATAAACTAATCAAAGAAAAATCAGAGTCTCCCCCAATAGACCACACTTAAACTACACACTATCCTTAGTGTGTCACAATCATCAGATCAGAATATAAGAACAGTCAACAGATCCTGGACAAGTGCAATAAAAGTGGGAATGGGAGGAGAAGGGAAAAGAATACTCCCCTGGTCATGGTGGCAGTTGCCAATTTTGGACTGTCAGGGAGATATTCTCCACCACTGGAGTCAACAAGGAAGTGTTGAGGAAGAACTACTTCAGGCTCCAAATTTGATCAAGCAGGGAGATGTCTTCCACAGCTGGATCTAAGAAGCAATGATTGTTGATGAGTGGGTTCAGCTGGTGCCTATTAATATTGAAGCTTTTGTGTATGCTTGCACCTTTATTCTCCACTGTGGGTGTTTGTTGATCAAATTCATGTGTACCTCCTGCAATAGGGTTAGTGCAAAGTGGCTCCACAGAAATAACATGCAGGGATATAACACCCAATCCTAGTGTAGCAGGCTGAACCTCAGATATACCCTCAGAACATGAATCAATTTCAAATGTAGAAACAATATCAACAACAGGCTCAGATTCATGTTCAATGCATGGAAAATAAACATTCAGATGTGATAGCAAAAAGTGGTTCTCATCATGCAAAGAAGGAGAATGAAAATCATGCTCATCAACATCATAATAATCAACATACCTATCAATAACATAATCATCAACAACAGAATCAATCTTAGGTATGTCTACCTCCACTTCCCTGAAGATTGGTAGAGTGGTGGAAGGTGAAGCTGGTCTACCTATCTCAAAAGTGTTGCTAATATCTGCCTGGTCCTCCAATTCTTCATCAGTCTCCTCTGATGCAAGAGTAGGGACATAGGAGCGTGGGAAAGTAGGTGGCACAATAGTAAGCTCATGACTCTGCTCCTCATCTCCTATGTGGATGGCACCAACATCATCTGGAAGTTGAACAGTCTAAAATTGTGATTCCTCTTAAACATGAGACTGTTCCTCGGTGAGTTGAGTGGCCATCTGCCCCATCTGATCAATTAAACTCTGAATGGAACCTCTGGTCTCTTGCTGGAACTCCATGTTCTCTTGCTGGAACTGAATGTTCTGAATGGCTATCTGCCTCAGTAACTCCCTCAATGTAGGCTCAGAAGTAGTGGAAGGATGAGGAGTTGTTTGGGCAGGCTCATGAAACTGCAGCTATTGTGGTTCCTGGACAGGGGAAGGCATACAATCATTTTGGAATGGTGGTTCTTGATATTGATGCTAAGTAGGACGGAATCTTTCCAAAATCAGATGCTTAAGATCTTCCCAATTGGCCTTGAATTCAGGAGGAAGAGAATAAAGCCATCCCCATGCTGCTTCTTCTACTGAATGCAGGAATGCCTTTAAGAAAATCTGATCATCAGGGACATGTAGAGGTTTCATTACAGAGCAAATGTGTTGGAACCTCTCCAAATGTCTATGTGGGAATTCACATGCAGAACCATAAAACCTAGGCAGCAAATCTATCATTCTAGATGTCAGAACGCAATGAACATCATCCTCACTAAGTGAAGTTGGCTCCCAAAGAGAACTCTCAAGAATGGGAGGATGAGTCATATTGTTCTCAACATAAAAGTCAGCAGAATATGCATGAGAAGCAATATCAGAGTTAAATGCAGAAGGAGAATCAAAGTCATGGACATAGGCAGAAGAAACAGTATTCACAACATCAAAGTAGGTAAACATGTAGAAGAAAGGGGAAAAGAAGAATGCAATTAAAATATGCAACTAAAGCTACCTAAATGCAGCACACATGACACCACACACAAAATAGAACAAACACACTCACAACACGAGACAAAACACAACACACACTAACACAACAAAAGACCTAAAATCGAATCGTTGGTCCCCGGGAACGGCAACAAAATTTGATGGGTTGTCGCAACCCACACAAATTTAATGTGCAATTTAGAAATGCAGTATAGCTAGGAAATGACTCCTAGGTCGTCTCTCAAGGACCAATTTTGCGGTTCAAGAATTAAGTCAAACACGAAGTGGGGGGTTTTGTGAAAGGTTTTGTGAATGCGGATGAGTTAAATAAAAACACTGACGCAAACAGAAATGCAAACACAGATGTAAAACCAGTTTCTAAGACAGACTGAAAATGGTTGGTCATTAACTTAATTACTATGCTTCCTATCCCAGATCAACGATAAGTACACACTACTCTAACCCAAATCCGACACGAATCACCCAACTAAGCGAAGGCTAATTCGGTCTTCAAAATTATAGATTAAACAAATGCAATGCACAAATTTAATCAGTCATGCACCATACAGTCTAATCAACTAAGCGAAGAATTGACACCGATTAGGCAACTAAGCGTATACCTAATAGCAGGCAGACAACAGATTAAATATTGAGCAGAATCAAAGCAGTAGTAAGGCAATTAAAGTGCAAGAGTCTCATGAATAAACTACTTTAACCTCTAATTCAACACAGCTAACCGACTAAGCGAAGGCTAACCATGCTATCATAATCACGAACTAAGCGAACGCAATACACCTATTCCATCCACTGTGTTCTATACAGATTGATCAACTAAGCGAATATGCAATCACCAACTGGGCAACTAAGCGTATACCCGTTGCAAGAACACAGTCAGATTTCATAGAGTGTTAGGCAGAGCAGAATAAACATAAAGACATTCCAATAAATCTCAAGGAAGCAAAGTAATATCACTAACGACCAACCAAACTAATTTAAGCTATCATGACAATTAAATTAACACAATCGAACAGAACAAACAACATAAAAGTAAACTGAACGGAAAACACTGGAATAAAACATTCAATGCTAAGGTACGTAAATAGTAAAATAAAATGAAAATGCAATAATTAAACTAAAGAAATGAAAATGCAAGGAAAACGCATATAATTGTTTTAAAATGCAAAAGCTTTAGACTAATGAATCAAATAAAGTGCAGCTTGAAATTGAAAGCAAAATAAATGTCACGGTGGTGTACTAAATGAAATGTGAATCAGCGTGTGGATCTCTAAATGCAAAGAAAATCATCGTCTCCATTTTTCCTAAAAGAAATTGAATGCTCCAATAAAAATGAAATTGTTGGAAAATAAACTAATTGCATCCGCTGCACCTCCAAAGATAAATCACCATTTCCTCCTTTCTACAAAGAAAATTAAATGTACTAAAAGGTAGCTGCTGACCGTGAGCTTCCATGTGTTGAATTCAAAGAAAAATAAAAATGGGAAACGTTTCCCTCATCCAGCCGTGACACACTTGTTCAAACATGAATGAAAATTCTTCTCCAACCTCACCACCGTACACCATCACCTAATCCCATCTAATCTACTTTTCATTCTTCAAATAAATAAAAGAAAAAGCTAGCTACACCTACAACTACCCAACGTCCCATCACCATACTTTGCTACTTCTTGAAAAAAAAACTAATTGCTAAAATTCAGCAGCTTGCACATCCCATCCTTGACTCCCATTCTTCAATGAATAAAAGAAATTGCATTGCTCCAACCGTCCCATAATCACAAGCAACATCTACTTCTACCTAACCTCACCTAGTCACCTCTTTAATCACAACCGGACCCACTAGATAATGAAATAGAATAAAATGAAGTTTACTTCTAAACAAGACAATCACTGTGCAGCTTCAGCAAAGGGAATATTCTTCATTCTTCAAATTAAAGGAAAAACTTCCAAGCACTCAATCACGAAGGAAAACATATAGCTGCTACCACATCCCATCAATCAACGTAAAAGCAAGTGAAGAAAAGGATTAAAACTTGTAGCAAAACCGTGACAGCACACCATAAAATGCAAAGTAAAAATGCAATGTGTTTCAATTGAAAAGACAATAAGTAAAATCAGAATTAAACTTGGAGCTCTCATTCATCCATGATCCAGCATGGTACACATGGTCTTTTCCAGCATATAGCTCTCCCAACCCCCAAAGAAAACGTTCCAGCACTAAGAAGAAAGTGCCCCCTCAAAAGTGTGTGGCGGCTCCCATTTACCTAAGGTCGTGAGTGCCCTAAAATGGGTGGGGTTCACCCATAATAAAAACCCTAAAGTGCCATGTCATTATTTTTACTTTTGGACTTAGCCTACTTTACCAAAATTTGGTCAAAATTACAAAAGTTGGTCAATAATTTCTAAACCACTAAATTACAATTTGATTAATTTTAAACAATCTTTGTGGAGAGTCTTGAATTAATTTGTCTCCATCCCAATCCTCCAAAATATATCTCCAAAATTTTCCCTGCAATTAAAAAGGCAAATAATTAGTTCAGAATATTCAAATTAATTAAAATTAGAATTTCCGGTCAAATTAAGCACAATTCGGAAAAACGGGAAAATACCGGACATTTAAGCACAATTCCCTGATTAATTCTAGCACAATAAACTAAATGCAGTCAAGAAAATATCGACTCATCAGGTATGCATTAGAAAATGGGAGGAACATCAAGTTTGTAAAAAATGACAAAAAAAGATTGAGGCTGAAGTGCTTTGGTGCAAAAGGAGAATACCAATGGAGATTATACTTTGGTTATATGGAGGTTGTAAAATCATGGCAACTGAGAACTAAAAGAGACAATCATACTTGCAGCAGGGAGTTCAACTTGAAGTTACTTGATGCCAAGTGGTTGAGCAAGAAGTTGCTGAAAACAGTAAGGGAAAATCCTAAAATGAAGGGTGTAGAAATTCGTGAAAAAGTTCAAAGGAAGTGGAACATTGGGATATCTAGGTGTATGACTTATAGAGCCAAAGCTATTGCTTGTGATGACATTGATGGGTCTTTTAATTATCAATATAAGACGATATACGATTATGCGCATGAGGTGTTGGGAAGAAATCCAGGATCTACAGTTAAGGTGGAGGTAGAGAATACTGAGCATGAGGTTATTTTTAAGAGATTTTACAGTTGTCTTAAGGCATGCAAAGACAGCTTTGTGTGTTGCAGATCAATAATTGGATTAGATGGAGCTTTTTTGAAAGGGAAATATGGTGGTGAGCTGTTAACAGCTGTTGGGCGTGATGGAAATGATCAAATGTTGCCCATTGCAATGAAGTTTCTCAATATTGATGGACAGCAGTTCATTTCGGCTTGCTTTCTAAAGTCCACCTATGAAGAAACATATGCATCTATCATATACCCCATCAATGGAAACAACATGTGGGCCCATCAACCATATCCGGATGTCATGCCTCCTAGAAAAAAAGTTATGCCTGGAAGACCTAAAAGGAAAACAAGGCTGGAACAGTGGGAGCTAAGAAAAGATGATTCTCGAGTGAGCAAGGGTGGTATGCGAAAGAGATGCGAACTGTGTAGGGAGGTTGGGCACAACAGGAGTCGTTGCCCTAAAGCTCAAGCAACTCAAGAACAAATCATCTGATCATCACATAGAAGTCTGTATGAATTACAATGACGCCAAGTTTATGCATCTTATTATGTAATAGTTGACTTCTAAGGAACAATGTTGATGCTTTTTTTTGTTATGTACTTAATGAATTTTTTGGATGTATGTACTTAAGGTCAGCCATGACTGAAAACTTCTTGGTGTTGCATCTGCTGCAAGTATAGCTGTTGTCATAGTGCGTTCTCTTGTAGTGGTTTTTGACACACAAAATAGTCTTTAGTGATTGTGATGGAAGCAACTTCAATCTTCAAGAAGGAGTGGCTCCTCGATCCAGAATGACGCAGCGGAATGGAGAACGGAGTTGATGGATGCAACGCACTGAAGGTGTTCGATGAATTGTTTGGTGCGGTTTTGGAAGTGTTTAGGTAGAATCTCTAACTCAGACAGCCTTCCAAGGGGGAAGAAAGCTAGAGGATAAGTGTGCTAATAAGGCACAAGTCATTAAACTCGAGAGAAGTGGCTGGAAATTCAATCCGGCAGCAATTCACTATATCACTCAAGTTGAATTTATATTGGTATGACTCTCCCTTTTATAGATGAGGAGAGGACTCTAAAACGTGCCTAGCAAGCTACTAAAGGTGTAAAAGAGGCGTGCTGGGGAAGCTACACAACTTGGGAAGCTTGGGGTGCAAGCTACAACTGCCAGCTCAGCAGCTTGATGAAGAAGATGAAGTCTGGTTTACTGTCTCGCTGGCGCTCGGGCGATAGCTGGAGGGCGCTTGAGCGCCAGTTGCTCCACTTGCATTTTTCTTTGCTCTTTTGCTCTCCTTGCTTGGCAGCTTCCCTAAGATGCATAGGCATGCTTTCCAACCTTTATTAATGTCCTACAAAAAAATGTAAATGTATTTAGTAACGAGAATCATGCTAAGACTTAGATAAGGAAAGAGTTTTAGGAATCTTTATTCTACTTCCCTTTCTTAGTCTTAGTTGAAGTTGATACTTCTTTGGATGGGAAGACCCTACAGGGGTTGCCATCATTCCCTCCCTCTTTAAAACGATTTGTCCTCAAATCGGGAAGAAATAAAGAAGCACAACTTTGGGTTTTGTTGTCCACCTGGATCAAAAATATATCTACAAAAGATAGCAAAATGAGTATGATGAAGTTGTAAGCAAAGATAAGGAGACAAAAGAAAAGTCTTGTTTTTTTGAAAAGGATTTTCTGAAAATTATTCTTGGAAAAATGGAGAATTCCATATTCCCAAGTTATTTGATTTTTATCTTGAGTTACTTGTTTACACAAGGGTAACATTAACTCAAGTTTTGAATTTCCATTTTTTGAAAAGTTTTTCAAAGAACATGAAATGGCAATTGATTGAAAAGAAAAATTAAAAATGGAAGAATGCACAATAATTGGAAAAGAAATAAAGAATGAGAACCCTTCCTTGTTAGGTTCCAAGGTTATGGTAAGAGTAGGAGTTGCTATCAGTAGGAAGAGCTCCTTCTCTTTATTTTCCTCTTCTTTCCTCTCTCTTTTTCGTCTCTCTTCTTCCTTTCTCTCTTCTTCTTTCTCTCTTCTTTCCTCCTCTTTTTGTCTCTCAACATCTAGTCTCTTAACTTTCAACTCTAGTGTCTTAACCTTTAACTCCTTAAGTCTAATTTCAAATTCTAGTTCTCTAAGAAGGAAACCATTGTCATTTAAGCTTTCAAGAAATGTTTTTCTATCTTCAATGTAAGCTCTTAGGGATTGTAGGTTTCTCTTAATGGTTGAAGGAACAAACTCTCTTCTCATGCAAGAATTTAGTTCATTCCAATCATGGATGAGGGATTTTCTACCTATCCTAACAAGATATTGTCTTTCATTCCACCACTCTCTTGCATGCACATCAAATCTAGATGTGTAGAGACTAAGGACATAAGATGCACTATTGCAAGAATGGAAATAATATTCATGTTTACTTTTTCTAGCAATGAATGAATGCATGTCATCAATGTCCCTTTCCCAAGCTAGGTATGTTAATGCACCAATATCCTCTCCAAAGAATGGAATATTTTCCCTAGCTTGTTTATATAACTCATCCTCAATCCTCTCAAATTCATAAAATGAACAAGTTCTTCTTCTAGATTCATCAAGTTTTCTTTTAATTTCCTTGAAACTAATTGGTTGATGAAGACTAGAAGACCTAAAGGATCTATATGAAGAAGAAGACCTATAGGAATCATAACAAGACATCAAAACTTTTTAGATTTTGGTGAAAGAGTTCTATAAAGATTCTAAAGGGGAAGAAACCGAATAACTCGCAGGAAGGAGAGGTGAGTCATAATGAACAAGCTTAGAAACCTTGTCCTTCCTTAGCCAAAGTTTCTCCTGACGTTTCTTACCCAAGTTTCAATGTAGAAGTCTTTCAAAAGCTTTTTGAATGCAAGATGAAATGCACCTAGAAACCAAATGAAGGTTTATCTAAATGAAACGCGCTCCTATGTATCATGGAAACTTAAAACATAAAAATCAATAAAGCAAAGTAAAGTAAACAATGCAAATGAAAAATGCTAAGCGGTCCTAAGTGAAAGTGCAAGTGACACTGTGAGTCCCTTGACACACTTTTCACACTAAAAAGTGGAAACTAAACTATTACATGTTTGATTGTGCACTTGAAATTTCTTAAAAGCATTTTTCCAAACCACTTTAATTTGAAAATGTAAAAGCAAAGTAAACTTCAAATGTTCCATGATACAATGAATCAAAAATTCATGAAAATGTGTGTACAAGGAAACAAAGCCAAGTGTGGCTACAGGTTTCAGCTATGTTGGAATGCCAAAATGAGTTGGTTTGCTGCTGAAAAATGGTTGCTGGACAGTTTTGTACAGCCAAGTAAGATGCTCTTCAAAGTCCAAGCTTGTAGCATTGTTAACACCTCATCCACTCCCTAAGATGCTACCCCTTTGGAGAAGTAATCTGGGGTTGAGAATCTGCACCAAGACATCACACCAAGCCAAGAAAATAGCAACAAAACCGTGAGCATTAATAATTTCACTGCACCAGAATTTTATTTGCAAACCAGACTTCACTGTGGCATTTTAGCAAACAGGTTGTGTGCAGAATTTCCAAACAAGTTAAATCAAGCAATTAAAGGCTGAGAAGACAAGATAGCACGCAAAATGAACTTAGGAAAAGCTCTAGAATGGATTAAGAAAGCAAGAAAACAAAAACATGCTGCAGAGATGTTGAAATCGAACTCAAAAACAAAATTGGAAAATCTGTTCGACAAAATGCCTCAATGAAAATAGTGTTTTTGGCTAAAATTCTGGTTTTGGTGCACCATATTTTGCTAACGGATTGTACTGGTGCAAATGCTTTTTCCAAACTTTTTTATTGATGATTTGAAGTGTGTTTGAACAGGAATGGCACCAAGCTTTTGCTACAATCCATATTCATATGATGAAATGCACCCAAACAGAATCAATGTATGTGACAGCAGCTGATATGTCAGAAAAATGAGTTGAATCATGGCTGGTTCGAAGGCATTTTGTACAGACGAGTTTAAACACCTAAAGTGATCATTGGAGCAACTTTGTATGCATATTTTGAAGGTGTACAAACTGTCAAACAGCAAGGAAATTAATCAGACCCGAAACTCCGTGCTGCACTTACAAAATTCACATAATATGAATATTTGGAAACTGTTTTTGAAGGTCTGGTGTATATTTGACCAAATGAACAGCAAGTACCAGTTTCAATTGATGAAATGCACTTGTGGAACCATGGAAAATGTATAGGAAAGCACGGAATCTGAAAATCAGTGTATGAGTTGCCAATTATGCAGAAAAATTTGGTGAAAACTGCACTAGAATGAAAAAAATGGCAACTAAAATGGAAACTGCAGTGGTGACAATAAATGGCAGGTGTTCAAATGTACGTATGACTCTTCAAGCAAGTTTTAATCATCAAATGGGAGGTGTTCCAGGGTTCAAACAGTCAAGAAGCATGCAGCAGCAGAAATGGACTATGTTACTTGCAAATTCAATAAAATTTGATGGTTTCAAATGTGATTTTGCACATGGACTGAAAAATGACCAAATGTACAGTGCATACAGGTTTCAAATGGCAAAATAAACTTGTGCAAATGGTCAGAAGGCATAGAAACAACGAGAGTCATCAAATCACCTCTGCTGTAGCCAAAAATTGCAGGAAAAACACCAAAACTTGCAGCAGATTTGAAAAATGATTGGAATCAAAGCTGGATGGCTCAATCAAATGCACAAGAAAGTCCTAAATGACTAAATCTTGCTTCAGAATATAAGCTAGAAGCTGTTAATTGACCTAAGACATTGCAAGGATACAAGCACGGTGCATAAGCCTTTGAAGAAAACAGAAACAGTTTCAGGAAAACCAATTTTTTAGCAACTCAACCACTCTTTTTGAGATTCAGTGGTGAATTCTGATTGCTAAAACTTGAAACATGTTTAAATGCATCAAATAAACTTGTCTCAAGCATTAGGTTCAATAATTCTGGACAGACACGGTGTGATATGATCAAACCAGAAATGAATTGGATGCAGAATTTTTTTTGTAACAGTGAAACGTGATTTCAATGCTTTAGCTCATGTGATCAAAGCTAGACAATGTGTCTTGTTGCTTTATATGATCAAAGAGGAGCTATCACCGCACTGGACACAATAAAAAATCGAATAAATAAAGCTGGAACAGAATCAAAACATACGGACAGAGTAAAACGGCAAAGGAAAATGCACATGACCGCGGACATGACTGAATTTTGAAATACAAGTTGGAATAAACCGAAACAAAAGGAATGCACCGATTAAAATGATGGAAAAACACTAAAGAACAAGTGAATGATCTGAATTATCCACAGAAACACAAAATCAAACCAAAACAGTGACGAAAAAAAATTCAAAGCAATGACAGAATGGAACAGTACATGACAGGATGTGAATATTGAAGGAAATGTGACTTATCTCACGCAGAACCGCGTGGACGTGCTGGCTCTGACTACCAAATGATGGAAGCAACTCCAATCTTCAAGAAGGAGTGGCTCCTCGATCCAGAATGATGCAGCGGAAGTTGATGGATGCAGCGCACTGAAGGTGTTCGATGAATCGTTTGGTGCGGTTTTGGAAGTGTTTACGTAGAATCTCTAACTCAGACGGCCTTACAATGGTGAAGGAAGCTAGAGAATAAGTGTGCTAACAAGACACAAGTCATTGAACTCGAGAGAAGTGGCTAGAAATTCAATCCGGCAGCAATTCACTATATCACTCAAGTTGAATTTACATTGGTATGAGTCTCCCTTTTATAGACGAGGATAGGACTCTAAAACGTGCCTAGCAAGCTACTAAAGGTGTAAAAGAGGCGTGATGGGAAAGTTACACAACTTGGGAAGCTTGGGGTGCAAGCTACAACTGCCAGCTCAGCAGCTTGATGAAGAAGATGAAGTCTGGTTTACTGTCTCGCTGGCGCTCGGGCGGTAGCTGGTGCTCGGGCAGTAGCTGGCGCTCGGACGGTAGCTGGCGCTCGGGCGGTAGCTGGCGCTCGGGCGGTAGCTGGAGGGCGCTTGAGCACCAGTTGCTCCACTTGCATTTTTCTTTGCTCTTTTGCTCTCCTTGCTTGGCAGCTTCCCTAAGATGCATAGGCATGCTTTCCAACCTTTATTAATGTCCTACAAAACAATGTAAATGTATTTAGTAACGAGAATCATGCTAAGACTTAGATAAAGAAAGAGTTTTAGGAATCTTTATTCTACTTCCCTTTCTTTAGTCTTAGTTGAAGTTGATACTTCTTTGGATGGGAAGACCTTACAGGGATTGCCATCAGGTTGGAATTTATTGTGATCCTTGTTACACAATTTGTCACAGTGACGTACAAATTATCGAAAAGTAAAGGAGCTTTCCTTATATTTGCATCAACTCGACAAATTGAGATATAAATACTGAAGTGAAAAATGTGCATACTTTTTCTTTCTCAGAACTGTTGGTGCGGTTACGAACATGAAAATGATAATGTGCATCAGTTTCTATTTTCCTGGCTGCATTCAATGGTTGTGTGCATAGGTTACATCTATTTAGTTGCTGAAGTTTTAAACGTACAGTAGGCATGATTTATACTATAAATGGCCTTGTAAAAGGCCTTCACTATTTTTCATGTAAAAGTGCTACATCTCATAAAAGGGGCATTTGGAGCAGTTACAGTAGGCATGATTTATACTATAACTATATAAATCCTATAATTGCTTAATTACCATATAAGACAATTAAAAGTTGTCCATTATTACAAGAGTACAACAACAAATATAATTGAAATAGGCACAAAAATAAACTTTGCTGATAATGTGTTTTATGAACTGGATAGGGAAGCTTTTCAAAATTTCAGACATTTGTATGTCCAAAACAGTGATGCTTTTTGCAATTTGGAGACACTGATTCTTTGTGATCTGCGTAATATGTATGGTCCATTTGCTAAACAGACACTAGTTCTCTGGAATCTGCATAATATGGAAGACATAAGTTATGTTCCACTTGCAACACAATGTTTTGAAAACCTACAAGTTTTTGAAGTCCAAGATTATGGACGAGATAATATTCGAGGAAATATTTGAGGATGAAAGTCTGCATAATGTGAAATACACTGGCACGGTTTTTTTTGAGAAACTTCAAGTTATTAAAGTCCATGGTTGTCATAAATTAAAGATATTACTTCCATATTCCCTTGCTAAAAACCTTTCTCAACTTCAGGAGATTGAAATTTTTGACTGTACAAATATGGAAGAGATCATATCTGAGAAAAAAATTGAGGATGAAAATCTGCACAATGTTAAAGACTTTGGCACATAATTCGTTAATTGAATACTACTTCAGATTCATATCAATAGTGCAGTACACAAAATTGTCGCTCAAACAGTACACAACTTCATTCCTTCACATAGTCAAATACATAATCAGTACAATCCTACCAAAACCACCAACACTACTACATTATGGATTTATCATCCATATTGAAATAACAATAAAATTAAGTATACAAATCAAAAATACCAACCCTATCAACACCTTCATCCATTTCTCCACAACCTTAACAGATTTATGCAAATCACTCATCATCTTCGTTCCACCTCCCATTTCTCCTTTCTTTGACACACACTCATGCTTTTCTTCCCACTTCACATTCGTATAGCTTTTCTCACTACCATCGTTACAGCACCATTTGAAGAAATTACAACCACCTTCATGTCCATTCTGCAAAAAAAAAAGAATTTAAACGACTATCTAGTCAAACAAAACACTACTCATCAACATTTTTTTACCTTGTACATAGGGCAGCCCCAAAATTGTTTCCCTCTATTCTTCACAGTTCGAGCTGTTCTTACCACCGTTTTCTCTCCACACAAGCAAAGGGGTGATCCACCACCACAAAAAATGACATTACAGTTCTCATTGCGCCACCCATTGCATGTCGAAGATGAACAAGAATGAGACTTCTGCAATTCATTATCCATCTTTTCGAATCAACCAACTCGTACATGCACCATCGCGCTTCGAAGACGATGTTGTTCACTAAGGAACCTTGTCGCTTGCAATCGAACAAAGAATGTGATTTCACCTTCAAAGAGAACGTAATAATACGAACCCTAACTTCTGGTGCGATTTCCCCCAATTTTAAAGGTCACAGCACTTATAATTTTTATCCTTCCATTTTTGTCCTGATCTGATTTTTGTTGGGAAACAGGTAGGCTTCGGTTTTATACCAAAAGGGGGGTGAATTGGTGTTGTTTCAAAAACAAAATCTTTTCGCAATCTTTAATCAAAAGTATAAAGCTTTTTTATCTTTCTTGAAATGCAAGTAATGAAAATTTCTATATAGCGGAAAAACGTAGTTGACTGCATAACAGATATAGTCGACTGAAATAAAGAGAAAAGCAAACACTGGTTTTTATACTGGTTCGGCCAATAATGCCTACATCCAGCATCCTTCCAACCCAGGAAGCAAATGCACTATATAGGTTGCGGTTTTTATAACAATGAATTTATAGAAGACCTCACGTCAAAAATATAAATCTCCTCTCTAACCCAAAACCAAAATATAGCTGCAATAACCAAAACCAGACTTGCAGCAAGAATCCCCTCTTCTGCAATCTGAACCCACGTCAAACAATCCTCAACGTGTAACCCCTGTATCACAACAGGTCAATTCCAGCACTCTTCACAGGATGTCAAGCCTTCAAATAATGCAGCAGTCTTCACAGGATGTCAAGCCTACAATGATCAATCACGAAGCACCTTCTTTGTGCAGTTTCTGATCACACAGTCAGCGCATAAGCCTTCTCCCTTTGAATCTCTCTCAAGATAGATCACCACCGTCTTCTTGGAGAATTCTTGGAGCTGTTAACACAGAGAATTCAATCTGAAACAAGAAATGAAAATGTTAGAGCGTCAAAGTCACTGAACAAATCGTGTTCAGCCAATTTATAGATTTCTGTCAGCAGATTGTTTCTCAGTCGAATAGACTACTAATTCAGTCGACTGCATTATTACAGTTATAACAGACAGTCAACATAGTAGCACTCAGTCAACAAAATCAACACACATTTAATACAGTTGACCAAGACATCAATGCTTTACTAACTTTTAAAAATATAGTCGTTGGAGCGCATTGAGCATAACAGAATTCCAAATTAGATCAGAAACGTAGTCGAATGTACACCAGACAAAGTCGACTGACACAAGTAAAAACACTTTGAAATTCTTTTCAACTCAAAACATCACACAACACTGATTCTCAAAATCTGTACAAAGATTTTAGCATAGTCGAATCCATTTATAATGTAGTCGACTGTACTATAACTTTGTCACACAGATATAAGTTCATGAAAGTGCTTGTGGTTTTTCACTTTAAACAATGTGCAGTAAAACATATTTAATAAAGCATTTCACATTGCACATAAGCACGTAAGCATGTTCCACAAATATATCAAACAATCATCCTAGGAACATACAACACATTACATCAAACATGTTCAGCAGATATAACAATCAATACAGCATGAGAACATGTAATACAACAACATGTGTACTATTATTAAGCATAGTGTTGTCATCATCAAAAACTAGATTGATATAGAGTTTGTGTTGTCAACAATCTCAACAATTTTGTTATCGGCTATGCTATTTAGAAAAAAAATTCAATAAATTTTCCATGTGTCAGTACTCGGTTGAACTGTGCAGGCCACGTAAGCAAACATTTAATTGCCGTTAGGTCAATTTGACGGCAGACCTCTAATTGAAATAAATTTACACTAATAGGGACTCAATTAATACGCGAAAAAGAAAATGGACCTATTTAAGAATTTGGACAAAAATAGAGACTTATGGTGAGATTAAACCAAAAAATTAAAAAGAAATTATTTCAAACAACTTCAACCTTATCACATTTACCCATTATTGTTATCGTTCTAATATGAAAAAAAAAACAAAATTATGTTAAAAATGTTAAAAATCTATAAGGTTGAGCTAAATATTCCTTTATATTTGACCCGTGAACATTTCACAACTTTTTTAAAAAATCTACAAAGAGCTTATTTGAAAAGAAAAAGAGAACTTATACAAGTAAAATTTTTCAAATTCCTTTATTGCTTTTTTTTCATATTTAAGAAAATGGTTCATTCTATA
The DNA here is from genome assembly GCA_027742785.1 of Vigna reflexopilosa. Taxonomy (NCBI): domain Eukaryota; kingdom Viridiplantae; phylum Streptophyta; class Magnoliopsida; order Fabales; family Fabaceae; genus Vigna; species Vigna reflexopilosa. Next base: position 15,123,223 of record CM050928.1, on the reverse strand, counting down.
ATTAGAATATGGGGTCCTAAATGGCATAACGAAGTCTTCATCAACCTTAAAAGAGTTCTTCATCACAAAGGAAAATGAAGTTTTGCCAAACTTTTACTTTGTCACACCCAATTAATCAACCCTGAATTTTAGGCAATCATATAATACCCAATCATTGCTGAAAAATGCATCATTCTTTAATTAAAGCTATGTTTTCAATTCTTTTTCAATGGGAATTTTTGTGACAACATTAAAAATTGCATTTTTCAAGTGCTCAATCATCACAACCCACATGGCCAACAAGGGAGAATAAAGTAATGAGATTAGTTAGTCCACATCAAAATTATCAATGTTCATAGTATTATATATAATTGGAAGGACCACTTAATCAAGAAAACTAAGTCTCTAAACCAGCTCAACATGCATCACACTCACCATTTTGCTAAATTATCCACTCTTTTTAAATACCTAAACACCAAATAAACTATAAAAGATTAATCAATGGAAATCTTTGCAGAAATAATAATAATTAAGGTTACCCCACAAAGTAAATACAACATCATTTTTAATCGAGATAAACAAATTGTTTTAATGATGAAGAAATCAATTTTTATTTGAACAATGATATCAGATATTCTAGTAATTGTTGTTAGGTTTGTAAGTTAACCTTTATCAAATTATTCATAAAGACATAGTTTTATATTCAAAATGTATAACGTTGACATAAATATTATATTGAAGAATTTATATTTAATAAAAATATATTCATCTTTTATTATATAAATAAAAAATAATTTTTATTTTGCCAAGTCATTTTACAGGACTGGGTTAAACATAAAGTTATATCACACGATTAATTACTTTAAAATGGTTCATATAAATTTCAAATTATTACCAACTTATTTTATTAATTTTTTAAGTTAAATTTTGATTTAAATCTTTTGTAATTAAAAAAGGCAATATATTTAAAGTTATATGAGTCTAGGACCAAATATATTCAATGTTCAAACTCAATTATTTTACTTTAAAGAAAGACAATAAAAAAAGTAACTTTAAAAAATTTGAAAGAAGAATTGTGGGCCTACAAACAGTTGGTGACAGCTGTATAGCACCAAGAAGCCCAATACGGACACCCTGTCCAACAACCCATACGGGCAACTTTGGCTGACCGAAAATCCAAAAAGGATTATCCAATAATTTTTACTTAACTTTTAACACATACCAATTTTCACAACTATTATATATATATATATATATATATATATATATATATATATATATATATATATATATATATATATATATATATATGGGTTTGCTAACACGCTGGTACATTTTAGCAATGTGTTCCGAATTTTAGTAGACAAAAATACTCATATATATCATGGATTCTAAGTTTTAAAATTAACAGTATTTTAATAATTTTCATTCTCAATTAAAAAAAAAAAAACCTTACTCACCTCTCCTCTCTGATTCCTCTCAACCCTTTCTATTTCATCTCTCTCAGTCCAACTTTTTCTCTCATTCTCAAAACTAAAAAAAAAGAAACCTCTCAAACCCTTACTCACCTCTCTTATTCCTCTCAACCCTTTTTGTTTCATCTCTCTCGCTCCAACATTTTCTCTGTCATTCCTACTCTAGTCCCAATTGAAAAAATTAGAAACATTTGTCTAACCCTAATCCACATTCCTCACTTTATCTAATTTGTTTCTCTCTCATCTCCATACTCTCCCTCACCCACACATAACAACCCGCGACACCGTAATTTATTGTTCTTACTCTGTTCGTTCATTTGTTTTTTACTTTAATAACAAAATAATTGATGATGTTGATGTTGATTTTTGATTGGAGAGTTATGTTATATATTTTCCCTTCTTATTATTATTAAATTTCATTTTTAAATTAAATCACGATAAATAAAACCTTCACAGATCACAGAATTTCCATGCATCATTTGTACATCTACACCACATTTCATCATATTTTTATCACAGTATATATTAGTATATATTGAGTCTATTTATTAATGTGTATACATGACTTTTTTTTAATGATAAATATTAAAATTAAAAAAAAATTGATATAAAGTTTATGTATAGTTAAACACACATAGCAAAATCTTCTTCTTATTAGAGCAGCAAAACATGGCTGCCACTGGTGCCACTCCAGCTGGATTATTCTGGTCGATGTATGAAGAGTGCATTTCTAGTTACGATAACTGCGTTGAACGACGTTCATTTTTTTTTTATCATTTAGTGTGAGTAATTTACATGAAATTGAAATAAGTAATTTCATGTAATACAAAATTAATAATAATAAATAAACATATTAAGATAAATGAATAATCTTACAATATCACAAGTTTAATTAAGAGAAGGTTAGGCAAATGTTTCTTATTTTTTCAATTGGGGCTATAGTAGGGATGATAGAGAAAATGTTGGAGTGGGAGAGATGAAAGAGAAAGGGTTGAGAAGAATGAGAGAGGTGAGTAAGAGTTTGGGGGGTTTCTTTTTTCTTTTTTAGTTTTGAGAATAAGAGAAAAGGTTAGAGTGAGAAAGATAAAAGAGAAAGAGTTGAGAGGAACGAGAGAGGTGAGTAAGGGTTAGGTTTTTTTTTTTAGTTTTGAAAATGAAAATTATTAAAATACCCTTAACCCTAAAACTTAGAATCAATGATATATAAGAATATTTTTGTCTACTAAAACCCGGTACACATTGCTAAAATGTACCAACTGAAAAAACAGCGTACGTTAGCAAACCCATATATATATATATATATATATATATATATAAGTAAAAATGTGATTTTTTTTTATAACAAAATATATAAATGTATGCATTAATATTAAAAAAAATCATGCAAGTTCATTTATATTCCTTGTGAAATATTGATGCAGTTGATGATACATCAACAAATAATAGTATTTTATTGCATAAAATAAATCTTTTACTTAAAAATATAAATTTTTTATATCAAATTATAATTTATTTTGTGACGTCCCAAATTATATAGAAAGGCATACATATAGTCAAGACGTCATCATGAATAATAATAGAAAGCAGTTAAGAGTAATAGGATTACAGTCATCCTTAAACAATACTTAAAATTTGGAAGTGGAGTACTAAAGTTTCTCCTTGGAAATACAAGGAATTAAAAATTTTAAAACATGAAAAGGTTCTTCAAAATAACAGGACTAAGAGAAATGAGGTCTAGTGGATGATCATCCCCATCTAAAGCTGCCTCCAAGGTAACCTCCTCGCCATCTGCTCCCATCCAAGTGGATGATCATCGCAAAAGAAAACAACGCAAACATGGCACAAACACAAGCAAGCAACGGTGAGCTAATTATATAAAAAGCTTGCAGTTATATTCACATATACATATCAGATTTAACTCAAGTAAAGTACATACAAGCAAGGCAATATATGACACAGATCCTAGCATGTTATCTTCTAGACTTGACTCGTCCAGACTTTAGAATGATAGTCGAGCTATGGCGGGTCATGCACCCGTGGTGGCTTGTGATCTTTAGGCTTGTGACCCTCGCCCTGCCACACTCACGAGGTTAGTTTGTTCCGCGCCCTGGAGCATGATGGAAGCCTCCAAGACTAAGACCTCCTGCTACTCCTCACCACATGGTCAGCCTTCTCTACATGAGAAGAAAGACCATTGGAGCGTCAGGAAGACCCCCAAAACTGAGCTCCTACTTTCATTCTAAAACACTAAGAATCTCACCAAGAGATTCTACACAGATGGAACTTGGTTATCACTTGGTTCGTACTTTCATCACTTTGTAATCATATACTTTTTTCCAAAATCAACATATACACAATCTCAACAATATATATTACTCACCAATCACAAAACTTATAACACAACCTCAATACTTTTCTTGCATAGTCTCAATACTATACATTAACTCATCAAACGCAAGGTTTTACTACACCATATAAAATATTACGACTTCATATAAAATACCGCTACAACACATAAAAATATTAAGCTTTTATAATTTATTTTACATACATAATAATTCCCCAATCACTCGAATTAAATTATGAAAATCACTCTTGCCATCTTTTAACTTATTTTACTAACAAAACTACAAGTATTCCAACTAAAAATTAATCTCATGCCAAACTTAATAGTTTTAACATATATATAATAATATAATAATAAATTAACTTAACCCTATTTCTCGTAATATAATAATATGTATAAAGTTTTATATATTATTATATAATATACAAAGTTCCGTAATATATATATTATATTAAACTAATATATTATATTAAATATATATATATATATATATATATATATATATGTATGGATCCTTACTTTAGATTTCCAACATAGCGACTAACTTCCTAAAATTATAACTGACCAGAAATTAACACATGATAACTTTATGCATCTACAATAAACTTGTTTTATTTTATTTTCATCCAAGTAGAGATCTTACTTTCCCCCAATTGGTCACCGGAGAGGATCCAGATGTCTGAACGCATCAAACTCACCTTCGACGCCAGCACATATGATTAGTCACAACTGACTGGACCAGGTCAGGGCTGAGGGATGTGCCAACTCAGGTTTTTAAGGTTCCTCTATCCTACCAACAAAGAAAGGCTCTCAACAATTATCAATTAATTTATATAAATTATCTACCATGTTCTCTTATGCTCTAAATCTGAGATGCCTAATTTTAATATTTCACTTCCTCCCACAGCAACCTTAAACAGTACCTATACACCTATTTAATACCCATATACATGCTATCATAGAGCTCCAAACCCTCCAACCAAATCAATTTCAACCAAACAAATTAATTTCAACAAAGACACTACAAACACAATTTTCCACATGTACCAGTTCAACACCAAAGCACAAATTATTTAAGCACAATTTCACAGTCTCAGTTATAACATCCAATAAAAATTAAAATCGTAGAACAACTTCACAAGAAACACCAGTTCAACATTCAACTTGCATATATTTTTATAAAATAAATTCATACAAAATAATTAGCTCCCCTTACCTGGATTCCAAGCACATCTAATTTAAGAATCCATAGTAGTACCTCCGCATAGAGACAGGTTCAGTAGTACCTATAAACCACCCAATTGGTGTAGAGCGCAGCTCTTTAGAGCTTGATTGGACAGAAAACACTAAGAGAAACGCTTGCTAGTCACATGCAACCAGTGAAGTTGCATGCCCTAACTGCAAGAACAGTTGGAGAAAGAGGGGAAAATGACTTACCCGCAGGAACGAAGAAATGTTCGGTTTAAATCGAAGCTCTCTATGTGGGGAATGCTTGAGCACCTTCATAATCAAGATTGAACGGTTAAATTTTCTGAAATTCTAGAGAGAAGGTAGAGCACCAGGTTAGGGCATGTTTCTAGAGAGAGAAGGAAAATCTTAGCAAATGAGAATCTGATTTCAGAAAAGCCTCTCTCTAAGGTTAAGCACCCCTTAGCTTATGGGTCTGGCTCTCCCAAATGTTAAGGCCCAATGACTTTAAAATAATTTTTAGACCTTTACATATTTCACTTAATTTTTGCATTCCAATTAAATTTTAGAATGCGAACTTATCAAATAAATTAAATACTTTAATTTTGTGAATGTAGAAATAGTATTACTAAAATTATTAACAGTATCCACTTTAAAATTTAAAATTTTATCATATTTTATCTTTAAAAAATTTAAATTACTTTTAATCCCAGTTTCTAAATACACATACCATAAACCTAACCAAACATCAAATATTCTTAAAAAAAAAGTAACCTTATAATTGAATGAAATAATTTTACCAAACCTTCAAAAAAAGTAAAACATTTATTTTTTTTCTCCATAACGCTTTCCTGTTGTCCTAATAGTAAAGCTCCATTCATGCATGCCAACATTTTCATTTCATAATATAAGTGGGAAGCCATAAGGCAGCCTTGAAATCCCCGAAAATAAAATATATTTATAAAAAATAATTGTTCGGGCAGGCTGCCCGTTAAAAAACCAACGATTCACATTTGTTGTGTTGTTCATGAAGCCACTATATAAAACAGCATACAGCACCAGTTCCTTTTCAACCATCACTGCTACTACCTCTCAATCTTTCTCCCTTCTTCTCTTGTCTCAAACAAAAAAGTTGTACTTTCAGAAACAATGGAGGCATTGAAGATGAAGCTTTTCTTTGTTGCCATGGCCATGTTGATCATGGCTGCCTCAGCTGCAGATTCACCTGCTCCAAGTCCCACATCGGATGCCACCACCATGTTCGCCCCAACCGCGGTTGCTTCTCTTCTTCTTCTTGCTTTTGGCTTTCTCTTTTGAGTTTCCCCTTCTCTTTTCTACTTCATCATCATCATTCATATTCTTATGGCACCACGTTTTTCTCCCATTGTACTTTTCTTATGTTTCTTTTTCTGCCCTTTAATTTGGATTTCATGATGTAATATATATTATTGTGATTTTTTTCTTCATCAATTGATTCATCATCTTCCTTCCTTTGCTTACTTACGCACTCAATTTTCCTTTTAATGGAATTAATTCCAACACTTGACTAAAAATAAATTTAATTTAAACTATAATAATGAATTGATTTTTTTTTCTTATTTTAAAAACTTGTGAAAGTGTTTGAGAACTAAATGAAACAAATCAATTTAATTATTTTAATTAAACATAATTTATTTTAAATTTAGATTTAAGAACTAACGAAAAGAAAATACTTTATTATTTGATACCTAACAAGTAATAGTCTAATTCAATCTTATAATATTAAATGTCCAATTGATATTGTACATTCATGCGCGTAGGAATTAAAATGATATAAAAGTCTAAAATTTCGATTATAATAAACTTTTATGTCACAATAACATATTAAGGTAATGGTAATAGGTTTAATTGGTTTACTAAAATGAAATTTATATCATTTATATATTATAATATGATGAATCTACGGTAGCTGAAGAATCATTCAAAGATGTGTCAACAATTTTTAAATTTTGTATTGTGTTATTTTTAGTTAACTTGTTTATTTTAACAACCATCTATTTTTGTTTTTACTATTTTCTTCTTGTTGTGGGAAGCTTTTTCTATGTCAAAATCATATATAAAAAATCGCTTATTTGAAAATGAAAAAGGAGAGAGAAAACATTGAAAAAAAAAAACTAGTTTGGAAAAGCTCATTCCAACATGTACTTTTTCTATTTTCAAAAAGTTTATTCTTGAAAGTTCATTCCATAAACTCATTCAGAAATGTATCCCATATGTTTGTTTTAAAAATTCCCTTATAGAAACTCATTTCAAAATGTAGTTTGTGTTTTTTTTAAAATTTTGTATCAAAAACCTTACTCCAAAAATCATGTTCTGAAAATTTTGAAAAACCTGTTTCAGAAGATTGTTAGACAAGGTAATTTAGAAAAAACTTTTACAAAAAGTAAAATAACGATTATAAATATTATGGGTGTGCACATAGAAATTATGGAGGTATAAAAAGAAAAAAGTTCCATGTCGATTAAGTGGGTTAGTTTTCTTAAAGCAAAGAAAATGAAGATTTTAGGGACATGGTACTATTTCTAGGTTTAATTCCCTATATATAATATAGTGCATTCCATTTACATTAATAACATGAGAGAGATACATGTACATAGTTTGGTTTGTGGGAACATTTTTTAGTATAATACCATAATTAAACAAATATAATAGTTATTTAAAAAACAATTAACATAGATTTATGTAAATAAAAGAAATATTATAATTAACTTATAAATAGATATACTAATCATGTTAATGATGATAAATAATTTTTTAAATTGACAAGAAAACTTTAAAAATAAAATGTTGATAATTAATTTAAAATAATTATTAAATAAATAATTTCATGTTATAAATTTGTATATAAAAGTTAATAGCGGCTAATAAAGAATAAAGTGAATAAGTTTTAAAATTGTAACAATAAGAAAATTTAAAACTAGCATGAAATAGTTATTTTAAATAGAAATTTTATTTTTATTCAGATCTATTAATAATTTTATATAGTACTATTTAGAAAAAGGTTCATAAAAAAAATAGAAAGTTATATTTGTTAAAAATATTTTAATATTTAGTTAAAAAGTAATTGAAATTTCATTAGTAGTATATATATCAAATTTGAAGGACATAAATATACGTGAAATGAAACTCAAATATTTAGTCAAGGATAGATCTTGTTATGACGACGGGTCAATGTAGATATTTTCTTATAAGTTATCAATGATTTTTTCAAAGGTTGTCTTAAATATTTGGTTTGTACATACACTTTAATCTTATATCACAACTCTTTATGTTCCATGGTTGAACGAGAAACTTAATCCTTTTATAGTGGTATATCATTTGTGTTATGTTAGTGCCCACTTGAATTTGTATTGCACCGTGCATGTTTTTTAACTAACAACTTGAATCAAAATCAAGTAGTTGATTTTTTAGACATTTTTACATTCTTCATATACCTTTGTTATGTTGTGAAATAATTCATAAGTAAACTAGTTTTTTGGGTTGTAAAATTATAACTTAGACTCACATTCTATATAAGATCACTTATGTTCAACACACATTTTCCAATGATGTTGACAAGGTTACATGTTTGGAGATTCAGTAGGAAAACTTATGTAGTTTCGTTATCTAAGCGATCATAACTATATCTTTTTTTTCAGTTCATACTCTAATTAATATGTTGAAGGGTTGACAAACTACAACATTCTAAAACCTCATATGACTACTATTGAGATTGTTGATAGGGGGAGCACAGGATTAGCTGAACCCACAATCTCTGTGATATCTGCTTTTGTGTTTTTGATGATGACAACACATTGTTTAATAAAATCGTATGTGTATGTACTGTGTTATATGTGATATATGCTTATGTTTGTGAGAATTATACAAACATATTTGTGGGCATACTACTGTGTTTGAAATATTATAACATATGTGTATGCATAAAATGTGTTTTGAAAATGAAAAACCACATGCACCAAGCATATCTGCATGACTTAATCAATTATGTTGAGATTGTTGATGGGGGGAGCACTGATTTAGCCAAACCTTACAATCTTAGAGAGCTTCTGGTTTTTTATGATGACAACACATAATTAATAACACATGTAAAAACTCGTATCTCTATAATGCATTGACTTCCATCTCGGATTAAGTGGAAGGACACTAGATGTAGGCAGGTTGGCCGAACTAGTATAAAAATCTGAGTTTGCACTTTCTTCTCCCTAACTCTCTACATTTAATCGATTGCATATTAATTGTATTCGAATACGGATATTGTTCCATTGCATACAGTTTTACTTGAGATTCAAAAAAAGTTTAAAGACTTAAGTTTTTCTGAAAAAGATTTCAAAAACATTCATTTTTATACAAAACCAATTCATATCTTTTCTAACAACTACCACTCAAGGTTATTTATTTTTTGTCCAATTATAATTGTTTATTTTTTTTTCTCATTAGATATTTTCATGAGAGTTAGATGTTAGTAATGTAATTCTATGAGTATGTAAATTGTTTAAGGATGGTTTGCTTTTGGTGGATTAGGCATGTGTTCCATATTGTATGCATTTATATAAGGATTCAATATTAGATGTTATCCTGACACTCTAATAATAATCCAAACTCCTGTTAAGAATGATGTGTTATGTGGTGAGAGTAGCAAGAAATCTCAGTCTAGGATTTTTATCTTGTCTTAAGACGAGAAGAGACTAACCTTGTGTGTAATACATTGAAACTCATTATAGCAATGACTTTACAAAATAGTAAAGGTCACTTTAAGTGTAAAACTTATCAAAATTTGATATCAATGCATGTATATAGATAATTGAGTCTTGTTTAGTCTTTACTATAGACATGTTTGTTTTTATGAATGATTTGTATGTGATTTTAACTTGTATTATGTTATATGAAAACTCTTTTGCTAATTAGCTTACTATTTTTTTGTGTTGTTTTGTTTAGTGTTTGTTTTCGCAATTATCATCTTAATTAATATTAACATATGAATAAGAATGAGTAAAGGTTGATATGCCTTAAAAGAGAAATAATGTTGTTTTCTTGTACCGAGATTAGAATCTCTTAGTTTTGTACTACCCTTTTGATTTCTTGAATTCTCTTTATTATTCTCTTTTGATATGCACCTACTTTTATTTTACTATATCTTTTTGTATTATTCTAATAAAATAGTCATTTGTTTTGTTTTCTATTTGATGATTATCGATCATATATTATTTTATTTAGTAGTATTGTTATAATAATTGATTCTCAATGTTAAAAAATTTAACCAGATCAATTATAGTTATAATATTCTAAACCCTGGATAAATAAATCTAGTTTAGAATAAAAAAATAATAATACTTCATTTTAATTTAATATAGTCGTTTGTTTCTCTTTATGTTGTTACTAAAGTAACATTTGTATTTCCTCTATGATTTGTAATTTCACATGGATTAAAATTGTATATAAGCATTATAACGATTTAATTAATTATACATTTAATATTGCTTACTTATTTTTATTTCTGATAATATTTTATAAAAGTATAACTGTTTCTTTTTTTATTTTTATAAGACAAATTATAATTTAGTGACAAATATTTTATTGATTCCTTTAACAGATAATAAAGTAAAGTACTCAAATTTTTTTATATAAAATCAATAATTTTTATAGTTTAAAATGTTTATTTTTTAATTTTTATAATTTATTTTAACATCAATCTAATTATTATTGTTGTTTTTATATAAACTGAAAAAACTTAAATCAATACTTTTTATTAAATATAATAAATAAATAAATAACATAAATTAATTTACGTTAACAGTTTATATGAATATTTTGAAGTTAATCTGTTAAAAGTTATTTTAATTTCATCTCTCAAAATTTAACAAATGTATAAGTGTAGTTGGATAAATGTTTTGACATTATATTAGTTTGGGCAATTTTCTTTTTTCAAATAAATATTATTGGTAAAAGATTAAACCATGAATCAATTCTATAAGTACCTGGTAAATTCTTTTTCCATATCTCTTAATTTCAACATGTTCCTTTGAGCCGTGAAATAATCTATTTATCTTTAATTTTTTATTTATTCTTTTACTTTATTTTTTCTTCTTATATCAGTCTCATTTAGGATGACAAAAAAATCTGCAGGTATGGTTATTTGCGGGTAAAACCTACAACGAATAGTTACTATCCGCAGATATTTATTATCCGCGGATAACGGGTAGTGGGTATTTTAATATCCGCTTCTAAATGGGTCAGGTATAGATAGTATACTATCCCACCCGCGGGTATCCGTTACTCGTAAAAAATAATAAAAAAAATTAATTTATATATATTTTAATCAAATTTAATTAAAAATTAAATTAAATTATATTTTATTAGGTTAAATTTAATTAAAAATTAAATTTTAATTTAATTTATATTATATATATATATATATATATATATATATTTTGTAATTTTATTTAAATTTTATTTTAAAATGTATAAAATATTCTTTTTATTTTATTTTTTTTGGATATCCACAAGTTTTAAAATATCCACGAGTATTTTCTAAACGGGTACCCGACGGGTAGAGGGTCAAGTGACGGGTGCATTTTTATCCGGCGGGTTGAGTTGCGGTAGACACTATCCGTGTCCGACCCGACCCATTGTCATCCCTAGTCTCATGCATGCTCCTCTCCTGCTTTTTCTTGAGTTTTTTTTTTTAATTTTTTAAATCTATTAATTTTGTATTTTCAAATATATAATCTAGAATAGATAATTTGTATTTCGAAATTCTTCATTTGAAATACAAAAATAAAAAAAATTCTTAGAATGTATTATTTAGAATACAAATTTATTTTTTAGATTATAAATATAAATTTTATATTTTGAATTATAAAATCTGAAATACCATTTTTATTTTATATTATGGAATGTACATTTAAAAATAATATAAGTTTGTATTTTGAAATATAATCCATAATATAAATTTTTATTTTGGATTACATAATCTGAAATAAAAAATAATATTTTAAATTTTACATTTAAGATATAATTCATAACTGAAAATAAAAATCTTAAAAGGCAAATTTTGAATTTTCAAATTTATGAGAATGCATGTTGAAATTATAGAGGTGCAGAAGAAACCTGCCTAAGTAGCGTCCTCAATATATTCAAATTTATGATCTCTTTTACTTAACATGGCCCTAAAGCCCACAATTTGGAGTTTGGAGAGGGAGTCCAAAATCGGAATTTAGTGACCATAAAAGTAAATAAATAAAAATACTTCATTCTCTAACCTACTCAAATAAAATGGTTTACTTTTCATTTACCAAACTAATCGTCATAATTTTTTTTTTTATGATTTTAGCTATTAAATGCGTAATCTTCATGTATTGGTTTTTCATTATTAGCAACCAAATCAATTACTTCTAACCTAACATGCAATATAATAGAATATTATGTTAATAAAAATGGTTGTTTTCTCTTTTTTAACATAATCATATATTAGAAAACATGAACATTTATGATTAATCAAATCAATTTTATAGTTGAAACTTAATTAGTTGAATTGATACCAACATTAATCGACCACAATGATAATTTGTGTGCATTAATTTGGTGATTTGTATTATGTTCAACAAAAAGAAATAGTTAAATTGGTTTATATGAATTTAATTAATTAGTTTTTGTAAAAACTAAATAATTAATTTCTTTTACCAGCAAAAAAGAATTAAATAAATAATTGATGACAAGGGGGTAGTGTCTTAACTTTTATACAAAACTTAAAATAAGGTAAAGATTAGTTACAAAGAAATGTGTAATCCTTCATATATTATATATTCTTGTTTTTATGTGTAGAGATATAATAGGTTTCTTTACGTAGTGGTTGTGTACGTTCCTTTACTAAAAGTTATAGTAATGTGCAACTCTTTTTATATAATAACATAGTAGCACAAGCATTACGATTGTGTTTAGAGATAATTGATACACCCAACAACATATATTGCTTTAGTGTATTAGGTTTTTATTTGCAAAACAATGTTTAGATATTTCTCATATTTCAAATATTTCAAATAATTGCTATACATACACTTCCAAATTACATTTGGCACTAAGCTCTAAATTGCTAAAGTTGAACATTTTTTTTTTGCTTGGCAATGTTGTACTCCATTTATTACACATTTTATATTGTGATTGCTGCTACCTTACAAAGTAAAATAAATAACACATCCATCTCACCACACATTACATATACATCGTTGCCTTGTAAAACTCTCCTAAGTTTCAAGTTCTACTTAGCTTCTACTATATTCAAAATTATGCCCCAAACTAAAATTGTGTGAATGGTAAAACCTTGAATTTCCAAAAATATCTAACGAAAGCAGTATTGTTGCCTTGTTGGTTCATCCCCTTTCCAAATTTAGAAAAATTTGTTGGATCTCTGTGATTAAAGCTAATATATGTGATTTTTCTCATTGAAACAAGCTCTCTCTACTCCACACACCATTCTCATTTATTATCATTCCATGAGCCTAACTCCTTGATATATTTTTACTTAAATTAGGTTGATGTTTTGATAAATTACTTTTTTAAATTAATATAGTTTTAGCAATTTTTTTCCTTTTTCGTTTTAATATTTGTTTTTATATTAGTTAATTAGTGTTACTAGAGGTGTAAAAAACAATTGCAATCTGAATAAGGATTTGATATAGGTTAAATTCGATTGAACTGATAAAAAAAATAAAAGTTTTGCTTATTATGAGGCAAAATTCAATCAACCTACTTAGTTTGATTAAATGGATTCAAGATGAGTGATAAGTGAGCGACACATATTTATATGAAAATTAATAATTGTGATTTGAAGATATTTATACATAAAAAGATTTCGTATAATATTAATTAGCTATAATAAACTGAAAGTGATATAAACTTTAATAAGCATATAATACAATTTCTTTTCTTTCATAACTTACAATGATATCAGTTGTTCTCAATTTCAAATTTATTCGATGATATAAATTGTTCTCAATTTCAATTTTACTCGATGAATGTGAATTCAGATCCAAAACCTAATTAATAAGAGTAAGCAAAAAATATGATAATCCTAACCAATTCTCCTCTAAAATTTCTTCTATAAAACTAAATAGAGGGACACATAATGGAACATGAGAATACTCATAAATATCAATGACTTGATAATAAGAAAATGACAAGGAGGAAAAAAATGATAGAACTGCATGAAAATATAAAAGAAAAAACCTACGACCTTTCCCAATTCATTGAGTGAATCCCTAAAAGAATAAGAACATTTTCTTACATTCTTCGAGTGAATCCTAAACTGGTAAACAAAGTTACATATAAATTTAGCTCTTGGATATTTTTTTAAATGAGTATTTCATTTTAATTATTAGAACCAAATTTTGTTGCTCAATAATAAAAAAAAAATATAAAATCAAGCCAATATGATAATTTTTCATACAAAGAACAGCACATGCACAACCAAAAAAACAGAACCAAGATTCCATGTACCCTTTGTCATGTTTTTCTTTGAACCCCAAGTTGTGAATCTATAATTATTGGATTCCGTAGCAACCCTACACACTCAACAATAGATTGTTCCAAAAGGGGTGTCACCATCACACAATTTTTCTCACATATTTCAAAGGAACATTCACCACCCCACCTCACTCAGATTGACAATGAAGCCATGAACAGGTGTGCCATTGCTGATCGTCCACAAAGGCAACTAGAGTGAGTCATTATTCCAAGTGGGTCATCCCTCAATTAATCTTCTTTTGGCTCCTCATGCAATCTTTCATTTTCTCTCTTCACATTTTTGTGACTTCATGCATATCACAAAAATATCTTCACGTGGGTCGATAATTCATCTCAGTTTTCTCTTTAGGTTTACGTGGGTTTTTCTTTTTCACTAGAGAGGTAAGCAGAATGAAGAAGCAACTACTTGACAACAACGGCTAACCCCTCCCTTGACTTCCTACTTTAGAGGTAGATGGAACTAAAATAGAACATGAAGGTACCCTCTTATTGTACCAAAGATTCTTGCAAGTTCGTAATTTCATTACATATTTAAACTTGGATAATTGTTACTTAGTTTCACAAAGATTGCAATTAAGAGTTATTAATAATAATACCAATAACAAGTGTTTTTTGTTGTTGTTTTATATACTACTCTTTATACTATGATCATGTAAATTGGATTATATGGACCGGTCTAAAAAATAATAATATAATTGTTAAATATAATGAAAATTATATATTTTAATTAATCTCTTGTGTTAAATACACATATGATTTTCTATTTATAATACAAGAAATATGGGCTAAGTCCAAAATACAAATAAGAAATAATAACAAAATAACTAAAGATAAAAGATAAATATAAAATAAAGATAATATATCTAACACTCCTCCTCAAGCTGGTGCATACAAATTGTATGTACCAAGCTTGTTACTAATATAATCCATAAAGACTTAATGAAAATATCTGCTTCTACACTCGAGAGACACCAAATTGCTAATGATTTGCAAGACGACATAGAAGACAAAATACCAACCCAGAAGACTCCCCCTGAGCAACAAATCTAGGAGGTTGCTCCATGTAAATCTCTTCTTGCAAATTGCCCTTGAAGAATGCCACCAGTGGATAAAGAGGTAATTGTTGGAGAGCCACCACGGCTATAAATAAACTAACAACAAATCATCTTTTCCATGAAAAAAGCATATATGGACGGGTCAAACGCAATGGTGAAAAGAGAGGTCAGAAGAGACAGCAGCGGAAGAAGCCATGGATAAACAGGAGAGAGAAACTATAAAAATAAAAATTCTCCAATCAAGGCACCTGAAAAAGGAAAAAGAGCAAAAAAAGGAAAAAAGAGCAACCTCGATGCTCTAAATAACTACCAAACATGCCACAATGTACGACGAAAAAGGGAGCAAATCCATAACTTTGAAAGGAACTCCGATGGATGAAGGCGTCGTTAATGGCATGGTAGTCACCTGGCCCAGACGATAAAAAATGTGTGATCGTCGGTCGAAACTTAAACTCCGGTAATAGCAGCAATAGACAACAATGGTAGACGACGACACCGCCGACAGCAGTAGATGGCCCCGTCACCGATAGCGGTAGATGCCCGCCGCTGGTAGCGGCGGATGTAGTGGTAGAGGCACCAGAAACTTTTACCTTAGAGGAACCTTAGGCTCTAGATTCCATGTTAAATATAATGAAATTTATATATTGGAATTAATCCCTTATGTTAAATACAAACATAGGGTTCTCTATTTATAATAGAAGAAATATGGGCTAAGCCCAAAATACAAATAAGAAATAATAACAAACTAACTAAAGATAAAAGATAAATATAAAATAAAGATAATATATCTAACAATAATAATAGATTGATACATTTTTATATTTGTTTAACATAAGATAAAATAATTATAAAAAAATAAATTTTTATATTTTTTTAAGAAAGAAGAGAATAAAAAAAATAATGTGAATAAAATTTTCAAAATAATATGATAGATAATACATATTTTAATCCGTTTGACTATTTTAAGGTTGTTTTTGCATAATCTATAATATGTGCGAGGACATAATACATATTTTAATATTAATTTAAAATATGTATTATGGCTCAAGGTTCACTCCAAAACACCAAGAAATTATGGCTCAAGACTCATGGTTTTATGGTGAAAGAAAAACAAGATTACTCCTTCATTTGCATTCTTCTTTCAGGATAGTAATATATCTCCCAAGTCCAAATTTAAGAGTACCAACTCAAGGCTAAAGCAAGTAGAAAAATGTACAATCCAACCTCAACACAAAAGGAGACCAAACCAAGACATCACACTTTAGAAGCCAAAAATATATGAAAATAGCAAGACAAATGGTGAAAATAGAACCTAAAAAATCAAGAAACTTGGCACAAAACAAGGTGGCAGTATTCTAAAGATTTATAAAAGACAAAACAGCAAAGAAATTGGATTCAAAATAGTGGCACATTTAAAAGATAGCAACAAACAAAATTAACACAACTAAGAAGAAATTCACACCAACATGCTATGCATATATGAAGAGTAGGATCTGAAATTGAATGGAATTAATTTGGCAAGCTTCAAACCAATATGTTCTGTGATTGGATGATAAAAGAGGTGTAAATGAAGATGTCAAACACACAAAAACAGTAGCTACAACACTCGGCCAGACTAAGCAAAGTAATCCAAAACAATGTTGGTCTTTGTTTGAATCATGCAATTTTGTAGTTGAAGTACTCTTGGCCAAGCATGAAAAATTGGTGTAAGTGTGTTTGATCAAAACTGAATATTAATTTGTTGGAAACCTCTACTGTTTCAGAACATACCACCAAAGCATACACACTTAATTCCTATATTGATCTAACTCAATTCAACATACAAGCATGGAGATGCAAAAATTACTCTCAGCTATGCAATTTCAGAAATGGTTTCTAGAAAACTTCTTAAAGAGGAACAAACATAAGACTCAAAGCAAAGTTAACAAGCAAAGAAAGACAAATACACTCCAACCAAGACAAGAAATACAAGTTGGAACAATAAGCAAAGTGGAATAAGGACCTACTTGTTGAAGACCTCCAAAAGCATTGTTGTTGTTTGAAGAAGAATGGCTTGCACAAGCCTTTGGACAACCACTGTGTAACACCTCTAAGCCTTGATTTGAAGCTTTGATGCCTTTCTTACGAGTTTGTGGATGTTATAGCACGGTCCAGGGAGGAATTCCAGCAGCCAAAGTTAGCAAACAACAAACAACAAACAACAATGCAAACAGTTTTAGAAATACTTCAACAGCAGAGTACTGGATGAACATAGTGGAGAAAAAAATTTATTGCGAACAGTACAGAATGAATTTGAACAAAGTAAAAACTATACATGAAAGTAGACATCCAGACGAAACTTTTAAAAAAATTGCATGGAAAACGGATAAGAAATGAAGCTAAACTGGAGCAAACAATCTATTATTTCATGACGCAGGCGCTAGGCGAAAATTCAAAACGCTAAGCGAAAACGAAAGAACATTTAAGCTTTTCTACTCTAGCATGCAATTTCTAAGAAGATAAAAAACCTAAGGCTCATGATACCACATGATGGGGAAGTTCATACCTAGAGAGAATAGATTAAATGACATACAAGAGAATGGAAAGAAAATAAAAGTAGAAAAGATTAGAGAAAAGGAAACTTATGACTTGAAGATGCGCCACTTAAAGAAGGCTCCAAGATAAGCATTGAAGGAGGACCACCACTTGCTTTAGCAAGATAAGGTCTGCCCAAAAAGGGACTATGGAGACATACAACTATCTCAAAAGAGGATTGCAAATGTGAAAATCAACTCAAGAAATCAATTGATTCAAAGGTGTGTGTACAAAGAGTCCCTTAGGTTGCTATATATAGTTTTTGGAGAGACTTGGATGAAGAGATTTAAGAGATGTGGGACTTGAATGCCAAGGTCTGACCAGCAGCCTCCCTAGGCCTTTCTTAGCCCCACATTGCTTAATTCTCTCATTCCAAGAGGCTTTATAAGCTTCCTAGCAACCTAAAGTTCAAAGAATGAAAACTAGTTAAGACTACTTGTACTAGAAGCTATGGAAAACGAATTACTCTTCTTTTCTTTTAAGTCCAAGCTATGTGAAGTCCCACATTGCTTGTACTAAAGGAAAATGAAGAGTTTATAAATGTTTCATCACTAGAAATGAAACGAAAGCAAAAGAGGCAAAATACAAGCCCATGAAACCTACACTATTCTTTTTGTACTTTTTGTCACTCTGAAAACTCTTCATTGTTGCCCCATTTATGATCATATCATTATGTGTTACATGTTCCGTTCCTTATTGAATGATATATTCTATTGAACATGTTTTGTGTTGATCTTGATATGTGAATGCACATTTGCTGAGCTTATACATGAAACATCATTTATGATTGCATTACATATGTTTTTGATGAGAAAACCACATGCACTTTTATGAACTTATATTGTGTGGCATAACTGCAAGTTTTAAGTCGACTTCATTATGAAGCAAGTCGATTAAAACTCGTGACTATGCACAGACTTTCAGAAGCACTGATGTGAGTGATTTTGCATTGAAAAGTTTTTCAAAATGAGCTAATGGTCAGAGTGGCTGCAGCAGAATGGTTAGCGTGGAATAACAAACCAAGAGGGGTTTTAATATAAACGTGTGCCATTTAATTTCTACTCAATTTTCTTACTTAGCAAATAATTAATGTAAATAACAAGAGTAAGGAAGAGAGAAATTTGCACAGATGATTTTTATACTGGTTCGGATCTTACCAATCCTACGTCCAGTCGCTTATCTCAAACCAAGATAAACAGTTCACTAATTACAAATAAATTACAAACTACATTCACAAAGAAACAATTTGTAAGAGTTTAGAAACCACCTCTCTTGATACCACAAGAGATGAACCTGCACCTCCTTTGAATCTTCACAAAGGATGAGACACCTCCTTTGAATACTTCACGAAGGATGGAATACTTCACGAAGGATGAAACACTTCCTTTGAATACTTCACGAAGGTTGAAACACTTCCTCCGAATACTTCACGAAGAATGTTCCTCTTCCACACACCTCCTCAGACGCACCAAGGATGAACCGGCTATTCCTCCGTCACCGTAGTAGCAATACACCAACACCACAAACAAGAGTTTCCTTAGCTGAGCAAGAGCACACAATTCTCAACGAGTTCTGAGTATTTGAGCACAAGGGAAGAGTTTCTGTTGATGGATAAAGAGAGCCTATTTATAGACTCAGCCAAAAACTCTTCCATTCTTCGTAACTGGCCATTTAACGCTTTTAATCGATTAATGTTACTGTTAATCGATTAAATGAGTACAACGGCTAGTTTTCAAAAACCAGAAAACTCCAACGGCTAGTTTTAATAGATTATTCTAAGAATTAATCGATTAACTAATCGATTAAAAAAGGAATTAATCGATTATTCCCTTGCCAGTTGAGTTTTCAGCACCTGTAACGTTTTAATCGATTAATACTTGGTTTAATCGATTAAAACTGTGCATTTATGATTCTGAATAGCAAATATAAAATATGAAGGTACAAGAATCAAAACCTATTACAAATCTAAGTTCTAAGTAATAAACTACAATTATTACAAAAGCTTTTAATAACAAAAAAATAAGTCTTCAAAGGATCTTCATGAACTTGATAAATCTTGACTTGATTTGGGCATCATCAAAACTTCATCTTTATCATTTTGCTAACACTGATGAGCCTAAGTCGACTACATGCGCAATGGATCCGACTTAGTTGCATGTGTGTTTGAAATTCTGTTAATATGTGTGTACAGTAACGACTATATTTCAAAAGTTAGTTAAAGCTTTTATGATAGTCAACTTTATTAAATGAAAAATCAATTTGGTTGTTGTTGATTGCTACTATTTGACTTAACTGTTATAACTGTCTAAGGACAGTCGACTTTATTAGTAGCCTAGTCGACTATAGGAGCGTCTGATTTATAGAAAACTTTAAATAGACGTGCCTCAGTTGATCACAGAGACTTTGGAAATTCTAACACTTTCAATTGTGATTACAGATTGTGATATTTGAGAATTTGCTCCAAGAACTCATCAAGAAGACCGTGGTGATCTATCTTTGAGGAGGTTCTTTGAAGGAGACTGTATTGCGCTTACTGTTTGATCAGAAATATGCACAGTGGTGTATTCTTGTTGATCAAGACTGGCTTCAATCTACTGGAGATTGGTTGTTCTTGTTGTGATTACAGGAGGTTGACTCGTGGAGTCTGGACACTTTGAGGATTGTTCAAAGTGGGTTTGAATATTGTAGAAGAGGGGATATCTTGCTACAAATCTTTGTTGTGTGTACTGCCTATATTTTGGTTAAAGGGTTAGAAATGTGTTTTATATTTTTGACGTGGAGGTCTCTATAAAAGACTTGTTGTAAAAACCTTGACCATTATAGTGCATTTGCTTCCGAATTGTGGAAGGACACTGGATGTAGGAAATTAGGTTGAACCAGTATAAAAACCCGTGTTTGATTTCTCTATCCTTACACTTTTACATTAAGTCGACTTTACTGCTTTCATAGTCAACTTTGTATTTTCCGCTGCACTTACATTTTTCATTCCTTGTGATTCAAGAAACTTTGTAAAGGTTAATACTTTGCGAAAAAGATTTCAAAAAGAATATGATTTTGAAACCTCACCAATTCACCCCCTCTTGGTGTTGAAATGAAGCCAACCTGTTTTCCAACAATTGGCACCAGAGCTGGTTTTCATAAAATATTTGAAAAACTAGTCGACTTCGTTTTTCCTTAAATTGACTATATACCTGGGAATGGCTTCCAGTTTTCAAACTTTTGATGAATATTTCAGGATATCTCAATGCAAATCTGCCAAGGATATGTGGTATGTCTTGGAAGTCACTCATGAAGGCACTGATGAAGTCAAGAGAGCAAGGAAGAATTCTCTTATTCAAGAGTATGAACTTTTCAGGATGAAGGCTGATGAAAAAATATATGAAGTCCAGAAAAGATTCACTCACATTGTAAATTGTTAAGACTCCGGTAAGTGTACCAAATCGTATCAAGTAATAATAAGTGGTAAGACCAAGTATCGTTTTCCCAAGAGACTCACGACACTAAACAGTTGTGCTTTTGCTTAACCAATCAAGACTATAAGAACAATATTTTGGGGTTTTTGAATGCAAAACAATAAAACTAAATATGCATGCAATTTGATCAATATGAGATGAATATGTTGTCAGGATTTAGATTTCACCTAATCACTCTCATGCATAAACGAATTCATCTTCTTCATTAATGTTAATGCCACTTTCTAATTTATTTTCAACCCGATGTCTCGGTGAAGAGAGCCTACTCCTAATTACTAGTTTAATTTTGTTGAGATTGTTGACAACACAATATCTATATCACTCTGGTTTTTTATGATGACAACACATTTTTAATAACACATGTATTGTTATGTGTTACATGTTCTGATATATGAATGCATATTCACTGTTGTGATATGTGTGACATTTGTTGTGATTGCATTACATATACTTTGGAAAAGGAAAACCATATGCACTTTTATGAACTTACATTGTGTGGCATAACTGCAAGCTGTAAGTCGACTTCATTATGGGGGAAGTCAAATTAAGCTCGTTACTATGCACAAATTTTCAAATACAGTGCTATGTAAGATTTTGCATTGAAAAAAGTTTCAAAATGAACTGTTGTGTCGAAGTCGACTGTGTGCGCCACACATTCGACTGTATTAGTTGTTTGATTTGGAATTCTGTATGCTCATGAACAGTAACGACTATATTTTTAAAAGTTAGTTGAGCATTGAATGAAAGTCAACTGTAATGAATGTGGAATTAATTTGTTTGACTGGACTGCTACTAATTTGACTTATCTATTATAACTGTCAGAGACAATCGACTGTATTAGTAGCTTAGTCGACTACAGGAGTATTTGTTTTATAGAAATCTATAAATAGACGAGACCTGAGTTGTTTCAGAGAACTTTTGGAAATCTAACATTTTCATATTCTGTTTCAGATTGTTTCTCTGTGATTTAGAGCTCTAAGAACTCATCAAAAGGACAATTGTGATCTTTCTTTGAAGAGTTTCTGAAGGAGAGTGATATTGCGCTTACTGTTTGATCATTATCTGCACAATTGAGGTGTTCTCTGGTTGATCAAGAATCTTGTTGCATTCCGTGGTGATTGTTGTTGTACCTGTTGTGATTACAAGGGTTGGAGATTGCAGGAGAGGAGATATCTTACTGCAAGTCTTGCTGTTTGTATTGCCTATATTTTGGTTAGAGGGTTAGATAGGTGTTTTATATTTTTTACGTGGAGGTCTCTATAAAACCCTTGTTGTAAAAACATTGACCATTATAGTGCATTTTCTTCCTGGTATTGGAAGGACACTGGATGTAGGCATTGAGGCCGAACCAGTATAAAAATCCGCGTTTGAATTCTCTATCCCTAGACTTTTACATTCAGTTGACTCTACTATTTACTTAGTCTACTTTGATTTTCCGCTGCACTGAAATTTCTATTACGTGCGATTCAAGAAAGTTTGTAAAGTTTTATACTTTGTGTAAAAGATTGCGAAAAGACTCTGATTTTGAAAACTCACCAATTCACCCCCCTCTTGGTGTTAAAACGAAGTCAACCTGTTTTCCAACAACAATGTCTTGTCTCCCTAGAAATTAATCATGCATTACATTCGCACAGAAGCTTAAAGGCAATCGGTCCTCCTATCCCTATGTCTAGATCCTCTTGAGAGAATTCCCTCATGTCTAGATCTACCCGTATGTGTCCATAAAGATAGAATCAAAGATCACACTATTGAATAATGTCTTAAACAAAGCATGCAAATATAATGGAGGAAAAACTCTAACAATTAGTAAAAAGAATCAATTCAAATACAAGAGAATTTAGAGGTTACATCTTTCCTCAACAAAAAATAAGATTAGTTCTCCATCGTCATGGAGAAACTAGGTGTACAACGGAATGGAAGAGATAGAAACCCTAGAAAGAGAAGAGGAGAACTCCTGCATCCCCAAATCTGTCCCCAACGGGGTGAAAAGTGTGTTTATATGCTTAAGCCATCAAAAGATACATTCCCTAAGACATCTGGGTCTTTAAATAGGACATAAAAATAACAGAAAACGGGTCCAGGCCCAAAACAGATCATAAAAATAGCAGAAAACTGGCCCAAAACTCGCTCTGGTTGACTTTTTCAGCAATCTGGTTGACTGATTGACTTTTCTTGTTGACTAGTTGACTTTTCTGCATTCTGGTTGACTTTTCTGCACTCCAACCATTTGATACTTCAACTCTTCTTTCAAATCATTCCAATAACTTTCAAAATTAAGGGAATTTAGTAGTAAAATCATAAAGCATATCCTCAACTCTCTTATTCACAAAACTAAAGCAAAATCATGAGTCAAAACAAGTTTCTAAGTCAAAAAGAGTTCATTTGATATCAAAATTAAGTATAAAAATAACGGTTTTTGAACCGTTATCACAACCCCAAACTTAGAACTTTTCTTATCCTCAAGCAAACAGGATGGTTCAATCACATTCCAAAACTCATTCTTTCAAGACAAGTAATTACTCAAATCAGCTCATCAATAGAATTTAGTCAAGATCTGCACATGCTTTGATTCAATTAACTCATCATGGTGTTCACATAATCACATAATACCCAACAGATGTTATTCTCATGAATGATCAATTAACTATGCAAAGATGTAATCATGAATTCATGAAATCCTTCTGATGAGTCGATATTTTATTGATTTCACTTAGCTTATTGTACTAAATTTAATCAGGGAATTGTGCTTAAATGTCAGTATTTTCCCATTTCTGCTAATTGTGCTTAATTTGACCAGAAATTCTAATTTTAATTAATTTGAATATTCTGAGCTAATTATTTGCATTATTAATTGCAGGGAAAATTTTGGAGATACAATTTTGGACATTAGAGAATACATCAATTCATTCAAGACTCTCCACAAAGACACTTTAGAATTAATCAAATTTTAATTTAGTAGATTAAGCTTTTTAAACCAAATTTTATAATTTGGGCCAATTTTTGGTAATTTAGACTTAGCCCAAGTGTAGGAGAGGGTGACTTGGCACCCTAGGGTTTTATTTGAGGTGGACCCCACCCTTACTAAGGGATACACAGCCTTGGAGGGAGCTGGCCGTGACACTCCTTTTTGGTTTTGGAGTTTTTTAAAAAAAATGTTTTTGGGAGAGCTTGCAATGTGGTTCACGGTGGACACGGGTTGAAGATTGTTGAATGTTAAGCATGGTGATTTAATTTGGATGTTGCATTCAATCTCTTTTTGCTGGGAACCGCACCCTTCATTTGTTTTTTTCTTTTTCGTTGAATGTTTTGGATGAACTCATGGAGATTGATTCCAACAGCCGCCACTCACTCTTCACTTTTCATGGCTTGTGAACGTTTTCTTTGGGAACTAGGATGTCACTCACAGTTTTTCTTTTGAATGGTTGAATGAGGAACATTTTCTTTTCCTTTTAATTTTGTGCAAAAGCTGAAGCATTTTTCTCTTGAGTTTATCATTGTGTCGATGTTGATTGATGGGAGGAAGTCATGGTGTGACATTTCACTTTGAGGATGCTCACGGGTTTCAAAGGTTGAATAAAGAAAACATTTCCTTTATCTTTTCATTTTTGCAATGCTTGCTGCAACGTGTGGCTCTTCCTTTGCTTTTATTTTGAATAAATGAGTAGTAGCTAAGTGATTAGTTAGAAGGGTGATAGGTTTTATGGAGATGTAGAGCTGGAAGGATGTCACGGCTGTTAGGTGGTAGTTGGTGGAATGATGCAATTCATTCCTTTCCTTGAGAAGAACACGTTGGTTATTGGAGAACAATTCATTTCCATTTTATCTCATTTAGTGAATGTCTTGTCCCATCATGGAGAAGTGACGGGTTGGTAGTGTAGGAGTAGCTTTCTTTTCTTTTATTTAATTGAAAAATGAAGAATGAAGAGGTGATTTGATGGGAGAATGTGTGTGAAGTCATGGCTGGAATGGTCTACTTGCATTTCTCTTTCATTGCATTTTTGAGTTGGTACGTGATTTTGGGAAGCACAAGGTGAAGAATTGCTTTTGGAATTTTCATTGACTTTGAAGAAAGAGGAGTTGTCACATCATGAGGTTTTCTTTTACTATATTCATGCTTGGATGAGAAAGACTTTTACATTTTAATAGTTGAGATACGAAATGCAAATATGAATTGTCTTTGGTCTTTTAGGATTGAAGCACGGTCATTTCTCTAGAAGAGAGGAATATATTTTCTTTCACTAGACATACAACCCATGGTTGAAATTATCTTGGTGGAATTGAGTGCCCATATAGTTAGCTTCTTGTCCGAATTGCATCCTGCATGCACTAGACATACAACCCTAGAAAACACTGTTAGCACAAAATAAAAATAAACAAAATAAAACAAAACGCAAAAGTAAAAAAAACATAAAAAGGATAAAATAAAATAAGAAAAATAAAAATAACAATAAAGTCAAAGTTAATCAAGAATCACACAAATAGAATAGTTTAAACCGTGAGTCCTCGACAACGGCGCCAAAAATTTGTTGTGTGACCAACAAGTGTATCGGATCGTACAAGTAATATAAAATGGTAAGACCAAGTATCGTGTCCCAAGAGTCTCTTGGCACTAGACGGTCGTGTGATAACTATATTAATTAAGACTTAAAAGGAATGGAATCATTAGTTTAGAATGCAAATACAGAAAATTAAATATGAATGCAGTTTTGATCAACTGAAGAGTAACACAGCGATGAACGGATGATGTTTGTAATATGAGGTGAATATGTTGTTGGGGTTAGATATCACCAAGTTTACTCTCATGTATATAAGAATTCTTCTTCTTTCATTAAAGTCAACGTCACTCACTAAATTACTTCAAACCTAATCCCTCGACGAAGAAAGCATATCCTTAATTACTAGGTCACAATCCCTTGCATCCCTAATAATCAATTCTGCATTTAGATTAGGAGCTTAAGATGACCAAGACTCAAACCCCCATCCCTGAGAATTAGTGCTCTTGGAAATAATTCTACAAGAACCTGAATTGTAAGGAACCTCCCGACATTCATGCAATTCATACATCACGCTATGAATGAGTTAAACAAAGCAAGAATTGATCACATAATAGAAGTTAGTTCACCATCGTCATGGTGAAACTAGATGTACAGTGAAGAAGAATGAGATAGAGAAACCCTAAAAGTTGAAGATGGAAGCTCTCGCATCCAAATCCGCCTCTAGAGGGTGAAAGAGTGTGTTGTTGCGCCTCCTTTGCCAAAAGATACAAAACCTAGGACGTTTGGGTCCTTTAAATAGAGTGAAATCAAAACAAAAACAAGGTCAGGCTCGTCTCGCTGGTGCTCAACGCCCCACTTAGGGTGCCCAGGCAATGTGTGATGCTGGAACTGGCGCTCAGCTTCACTCAAAGGGAAAACAGGCGTGGTGCATCTGGAAAAGTGGCGCTCAACACCCCAAAAAGGGCGCCCAGGCGTGGTGCGGTAGGCTCTGGCATTGAGGGCTCCTAAAAGGGCGTTCAAGCTTCATGCTTTCCTCCTCTCTATACCAAAGGTATCCTTCTCCTATTTGCATAACTCATACCTACTCTAAGAACTCTCACAATGCTCTATATCAATTTCACCTTCTTTAATGTATACTATAAGAACTTAGGCTTTACCACCTTTGCCTCATCATCTTAGAACAAACATAAGGGATTCCTACACCCCTTCCAAGGCCTCGTAAGGAGTCACCTTAATAGTAGAAAGGAAGTTATTATTGAGGTTGAATTCCAATAGAGATAGAATTTCATCCTAGCTCCGAACGTATTTTAGGACATCAATCCCTACCTTGTCCCTTAGATATATGTATGGTTCTCCCCGTTAGACCGTCAATATTACAATTTGTTCTCACCCGCTCCATATTGCTCCTTGTAGGATTTGCCAAAACCTAGAGATAAACCTTGGATCTTCATCTAAAACAATGATAGTTAACACCCTACGCACCCTTACTATCTCCTCAATGTAGAACCATGCCAACTAAGCCATAAGCTATCATTGAATGCATTTAACTAAGTTTCAAGATCTTATGGTCATCGAATATGTTTAACTAAGTTTCATTAAAAAAAAGCTCCTCCTCTACTTTAAGGTAAACACCATTGTAGCTAGTTCAAGGTAATGAGTGAGATAATTCATCTCATAAACCTTCAGGTGTTGAGAAGCATAAGTTATCATCCTTTTCTCCTACATAAACACATATCCCAGCCTATGGTTTGATGCATTACAATAAACCTTAAAACGTCCCATGTGTTAGGTATAATTAGCATTGAAGCATTAATCAACCTCCTCTTCAACACTTAAAAACAACGCAAGGTGATCTTTACATGTCAGTTGTGTCTAAGGAGTCACCAACCTTGAAACCCCTCAACAACCTTTTATCATAGTCAATAAGTAATAACAGTTGAATATATCGTTATCTGTGATGCAATTTTGATACTAAATCAACTCTCTTTGACTTAGAAACTTGCTTAAACTCATGTTTTCAGCTTAATTTTGTGAATAAGGGAACAAAGGTTATACTTAATGATTTTATCATTAAATTCCCTTAATTTTGTAGGTTATTGGTATGTTTTGGAAGAGGAACAAAAGTATCAAGGAGTCAAAACTCAAGAGGGATAGAAAAATCACTAGAGAAGAAGGTTGAAGAAGGTGCATGGCGCCTGATTGCCCTTTTTTGGGGCCCTCAGCGCCACTAGTCACACATAGATGCTTGCTTGCCCCCTTCAAGGCCCTAAGGGGAGATGTTCGCGCAACCACACCTGGTTGCCCTTCTGAGGTGCGTTGAGCGCTAGGAGAAGGAGTCGCACCATGCCTGCTTGCCCTCTAAGGGGCGCAGAGCGCCAGCCAGCTACACCGTTAAGCGCCTACTTGCCCTCTGAGGGGCGCTGAGCGCCACCTCTCACGCAGTTTCGCTTGCTTGCCCTTAGTTAGGGGGCTGAGCGCCAGCGGCTTGGGCCTATGGGCTAACTTTTGATCTATTTAAGGACTTGCACGCCCTAGGTTGGTATCTTTTGACTACTAAAGCTCATAAACACACTTTTCGACCCTTAAGAGGCAGATTTGGGATGCGGAGCTCTCATTTTCTCTTTCTAGGGTTTTATCTCATTCTTTCATTGTACACCAAGGTTCTCCATAACAATGGATAACTAAACTCATTTGTTGTTGGGGAAGATGTAACCTTTAAACTTTCATGTATTTGAATATGATTTAAACATTTTATGCTTATTTCATTGAATGTTAGTGATTTTCTTCTATTCGTAATGCTAATTATGTTTTGGCCATTGATAGTTTGATATTTGATTTGTTTAGGTATTGGGAAATACCTTACGAATCAGGATCTGGAGAATTTCATCTAAAGGGACTATTTCCTAGACAAAGGGATAGAATGTTTGGTTGTCTAAAGCTTCTGTTCATAATGCAGAATTGATTATTATGGATGCAAGACATTGTGGTCTAATAATTAAGGATAGGCTTTTTACGCCGAGACATCGGGTTCTAAGTAATTTAGAATGTGACATTA
This sequence comes from Vigna reflexopilosa, assembly GCA_027742785.1. Lineage (NCBI taxonomy): Eukaryota > Viridiplantae > Streptophyta > Magnoliopsida > Fabales > Fabaceae > Vigna > Vigna reflexopilosa. The sequence continues at coordinate 15,094,023 of CM050928.1, read as the reverse complement.
ACATTCTAATGAAGAAGACGAATTCTTATATGCATGAAAGTATAATAGGTAAAATTTAAACCCTAACAACATCCTTATCTCATATCATCAACATCATTCATTCATTCTTGTTTTTTCCTTAATTGATCAACTTGCATTCATATTTACTTTTATTGCATTTGCATATTCATTTTAATATAATGAAATTGTTCTTAAGTCTTAATTAGTTAAGTTATTACACAGTTGTTTAGTGTCATGAGTCTCTTGGGAAACAATACTTGCTTTTACCATTAATTATTACTTGATACGATTTGGTACACTTTCCGACTGTTTAACAATAAGACCCATGAAGTTCCTCAACTTAGTGTCAATTTTAGAACTTCCCATCTTAACACTATTTCCACCCTTGCAAGGCCTACAACTATACCATGAAAAAACACAATTTGACTCAAAAATACACTTTTCTTGGCCAAAACTAACCCTTGGGCAACTTGGCATAACTACCTCTCCCTCAATATCTCCAACACCTTCCTTAAATGTTCTTCATGTTCCTCACGAGTTTTGAAATAGATAAACATGTCATATATAGCTACTACTACATAATTATCTAAAAAGGACGTTATTCATGTACTCCATGAAAACTACATGACATTATTTACACCATAGGCATCACCTTATAATGCCCATACTTGGATCTAGGAGTTTTGTTGAACATCCCCATCATCTCACCAATAATCTGATGACACCCCTACATCAAATATATCTTTAAAAACATTACCCATTATGCTATCAATAGTCTACACACACCCTTGGAATACTCCTTTTTCTTTATCAACAACACTATTGTTTTCCCGAACACTGACACACTTAGTCTAACAAATTGTTTCCCCCAACAAGTCTTCCATTTTCCTTTTCAGTTTCACAAAAACGGTTAGGCCACTCAACAAAGTGTTACTGACATTGACCAAGCTCCAAGCACCAAGTTTATAGAGAACTCCACCTCATGGAGAATTTTTCCTCTCTCCCTTAAATGACCTTCCAAGAACTTCCTTTGAAAACATATTCATACGCTCTTCCACATCTTGAATCCTTATTATATTTTCACTAATAAAAATTCTAAGTGACTTAAATAACACAACACTCTGCCTCTACTTCAAATCACTTTAAACGTGATGTCCAATCACCAACTTCAGCCTATCTGAGTTTAGAAACACATATACTTGTTGAAAAGCATGTTTGCTCCTGACAAGTTGACTTTAACCAACGATTGATACCGATGACAAGGCTAAGAAGATCCGAAGATCAAAGCAAAGTACTATCTAACGGACATTTTCTTGAAGCTTATATATTGAAGAATAGTGAAGAAAAGAGCAAGAAAATAAAAAGAACATAAAAGAAAATATCAGTGAAGAAAAGAAAAGTTCAAAGGAAAAAGAAAATATTCTCTAGCTTCATAGAATCATAAGCTTACTATTGTAAGAAGAGAAAAAACTCTGAGAGTCTATTAGATTAAATTGTATTGTATACACATCCTGTTTATGAGAGTAATCGCTAAGGACTTGTAAGCAATCTGTTTGATTGTAAATTCTAAAGAGAATTCAAACACCTAATGCTTAACTCGGTGGGGTTGAACAACAACTAGACGAGTTTGCCTAGTAGAAACCAATAATGGGTGAAACTCAACTAGTGTATCAGAAAGATACCGGGAGTGTCTAGGGATACCAGGAGTGATGAAGAATACGGCACAACTAGGAGTATGTTAGTTTACTATGGCTTCGCCATAAATTTGCTCCTCCCCACCAAATCTCAACATAGGACCTCTTTCAACTTTTACCCCTAAACTTCATTCTCTATATGAGTCTGCGAGTTTAGTAGAGTTGAGATGAACTCAACCTCTATACCCATACTCAATGGATACAGTACACTATATAATATGGTATTCCTTCCTAGGAAAACCTTATCCGAATAATACACACATATTAAAAAAATTTCCAATCACAACTTCAATGATTCTAGGAAAATCATCACCATTACCATTAATACCTCATTTTTCCTTCCTCATTCATACCACGAAATCCATATATAAGTAAAATCATAATTCAATAGTTGTATAAAACAAACAAAATCGCAATACAACTTAACACTCATCACTATCACACAACTATCATCCTTTCATTTATAATTATATTTCATCATTTAAGGCATATTAAAATTAATCAACACCGTAATAATCCATAAACTATCATAGTTCCATCATAACATATCATTTAGCCATCATAGATTTGCTTAATGATAACGGTTGAAATTACCGTTATCTGGGACTTAATTTTGATATAAAAACACCCTTTTTGACTTAGAAACCTGCATGAAATCATGATTTTGTTTAAGTTGTGTGAATAAGAGAGTTGAGGGTGAACTTAATGATTTTATGGCTAGATTTCCTTGTTTTAGCAGGAATTGAGATGATTCAGAAGAAAAGATGAAGTATCAAGGAGTTGGAACTCAGGAAGGACTGGAAAAGCATCAGAAAGGAGGATTACAGGATGCTTGAGCGGCCTTTTCAGGGGCCCTCAGCGCCAGAATTCACTATCTCACGCCTGGTTGCCCTTTTTTTAGGCCCTCGGCGCAGAAAGCTTCGGGTTCGCGCTTGATCGCCCTTTTTGGGACACTGAGTGACACTTCCTCGAGTCGCACCACGCTTGGGCGCCCTTTCAGGAGCATTGAGCGTCAATACTTCTTGTTTCACGCCTAAGCGCCCTAAGTGGGGCGTTGAGCGTTGGCGATATGGGCTTGGGCTGTGTTTCTGTTTTTATTTCGATCTATTTAAGGACTTGGACGTCCTAGGCATTGTATCTTTTGACAGAAGAGGCACAAAATCACACCCTTTCACTCTCTGGAGGCGGATTTGGATGCGGGAGCTTCCATCTTCAATTTCTAGGATTTTTCTATCTAATTCTTTTCTATTGTACATCTACAATAGTGAACTAAATTCTATTTATTGTTGGGGAATGATGTAACCTTATTAACTCTCATGTATTTGAATTGATTTTTAAATAATATGCTTCTTTCCTTAATTATTAGGGTTTTTCTGCTTTGCTCATTTCTTGCTTTGTTTAACTCATTCATAGCATGATGTATGAATTTGATGAGTCGATATTTTATTGATTTCACTTAGTTTATTGTGCTAGAATTAATCAGGGAATTATGCTTAATTGTTCAGTATTTTCCCGTTTTTCCTAATTGTGCTTAATTTGATCGAAAATTCTAATTTTAATTAATTTGAATATTCTGAGCTAATTATTTGCATTTTTAATTGTAGGGAAAATGTTGGAGATATATTTTGGAGCATTGGGATGGAGACAAATTAATTCAAGACTCTCCATAAAGACTGTTTAAAATTAATCAAATTGTAATTTAGTGGTTTAGAAATTATTGACCAACTTTTGTAATTTTAACCAAATTTTTGTATAGTAGGCTAAGTCCAAAAGTAAAAATAGTGACATGGCACTTTAGGGTTTTTATTATGGGTGGACCCCACCCTTTTTAGGGCACTCACGACCTTAGCTAAGTGGAAAGCCGCCACACACTTTTGAAGGGGATTCTCAACATATTTCCCTTGCCTGAGAACGTTTTTTGAGAGAGTTTTTTCTTTGAACCATGTTTGAACTCTTAGATTTTGGTTGAATGAAATTTGTGCACACTGTTATGGCTAGGAGATTCAACACTTTGCTCTGGATGTTTTTATTTTCCTTTTGATTCCAGCACATTTCATTTTGCTTTTGGTAGTCACGGTGCATTCATCTTACTGGCAGAAGTGGCATCACGGTTTTGGCTCCTTGGGGTTGAATGAAGAAAGCATTTTCCGTTTTCCTTTTTATTGTGTGCAATGTTGCAGCCATTGATTTTCTTTGATTGAAGTGACATTTCCTTTCTTTTGAATGGATACTTGTACGTTGGTTTTGAAGGAGTTTATGGACGAAGGGCACGGTGGATGAGAAGCTCCATGTTTAATCATTTTTCTGAATTTATTCTTTGCTTTTCCATTTGGTTTCATGTACTTGGTTAAAGTGTCAATCCATTGATGTCACGTCCAAGAAAAAAAGATTCATTTTTAGAATTAGCTTTCTTTTAGAATAGTGAACGGTGGTTAGGTGGGAGTGGTCACGTCTAATAGGTTTTTATTTTCTTTCTTTACTTTGCTTGGTCCAACAAATGTCGTCACATCATCTGCAATGGGAGCTAAAAAGGGGTTTAGTTTTTGCTTCTAGGTTTGAACAAAAGGTAAAAGAGTTTTATAATGTTTTTTGTCTAAAGCTTCATTGAATGAATGGTGCAGTACGGTGACAACTAGGATGGGATGTTTGAGGTTTATTTTCTTTTTGAAAAGAAGCAATTTTTCTTTTGGCAATGGGTGCATACACCGTTTCAGGGGATGAGACGTTCCAATAGCTGGCAGCTGTGTGTAGGAAATATTTATTTTTCCTTTATTTTGAGAATGAAGAAGTGATTAACTGAAGCGGATTCAATTCCTTTTACTAGAAAACGTTTATTGATTTTCGGTCTTGGATGGTGCAACATGTGTCACGGCTAGGGAGGAATTTTGGAAGTACTTTCAATCTCATTTGCTTTTGGAGAATGTCACGGCCAAGAGGGTTTTTAGGTCATTGCAATTTTAATTCCATTTGGTAGATTCACATAGGTCACATAAATTGTTAGAAGGAAATTGTGTTTTTATTTCATTTATTCTAAAATATTTTACATAATATGTTGAGTTATTTTTCATCTTTTTAGTTTAGTGTTCCATTTTAATAGTTTCAATTGTGTTTGGACATATATCTTTTGCATTGTTCAGTTTAATTTATCTGTTCATCATGCTGTCTATTATGTTCGGTTTATTGTTTCCGTTTACTTTAATGTTGTCTATCCTGTTTAGTTGTGATAATTTAATTGTCATGTTAGCTTAGGTTAGTTGGTTGGTTGTTAACAATATTACTTTGTTTTTCTGAGATTCTTTGGACTGTACTTGTGTTTATTCTATTCTGCCTAGCATTCTATGAAATCTGACTGTGTTCTTGCAATGGGTATACGCTTAGTTACCCTATTGGTGATTGCATCTTCGCTTAGTTGATCGATCTGTATAGAACACATAGGATGGAATAGGTGTATTGCGTTCGCTTAGTTCATGATTATGATAGCATGATTAGCCTTCGCTTAGTCGGTTAGCTGTGCTGGGTTAGAGGCTAGAGTAGTTTATTCATGAGACCTCTGCACTTTAATTGTCATACTGCTGCTCTGATTTAGCCCAATATTTAATCTGTTGTGTGTCTGTGATTAGGTATACGCTTAGTTGCCTACTCGGTGTTTAATCTTCGCTTAGTTGATTAGACTGTATGGTGCATGACTGATTAGATTTGTGCATTGCATTCGCTTAGTTTGCAATTTGAAGACCGAATTAGCCTTCGCTTAGTTGGGTGATTCGTGTTGGATTTGGATTAGCGTAGTGTGTACTTGTCGTTAATCTGTGATTGGAAGCATGGTAATTGAGTTAATGACCAACCGTTTTTATTCTGTATTTGATTTTGTTTTCACATTTTTGTTTGCATCCGTGTTTTAGATTTAATTCATCTACATTCATAAACCTTTCACAAACCCCCCTCCCCCCCACTACGTGTTTGACCTAATTCTGAACCACATTTGGTCCTTGAGAGACGACCTAGGAGTCACTTCCTAATACTATACTGCATTCTTTATGCACATCAAATTTGCATGGGGTGCGACACTCATCAAATTTTGGCGCCGTTGTCGGGGATCAACGGTTCGGTTTTAGGTCTTTTGTTGTGTTAGTGTATGTTGTGTTTTGTCTCGTGTTGTGAGTGTGATGTTTTGTTTTGTGTGTTCGTTTTTGTATGTGTGATATCATGTGTGTTGCATTTAGGTAGCTTTAGTTGCATATTTTCATTGCATTCTTCTTTTTCCCCTTTCTTCTACATGTCTACCTAATTTGATTTTGGGAATATTGTTTCTTCTGCCTATGCCTCTGATTATGATTCTCCTACTGATTTCTATGTTGAGAACATTATGATTCCTCCTCCATCTCATGAGAGTGCTCCTAGGGAGCCGTTTCCACTTGATGAGGAGGATATTCGTTGTGTTTTCAACACTGGACTAATACATTTGCTGCCTAGGTTTCATGGTTTTGTAGGTAAATGCCCACATAGACATTTGGAAGATTTCTACACCATATGCTCTTTAATGAAACCTCTAGATGTCCCGGATGAAGACATGTTCTTAAGGGCATTTGAGCACTCATTACAAGGAGCAACAAGGGATTAGTGTTGTTGTCTTACTCTAGGATCCGTCACCAGTTGGGAAGATCTTGAGCATCAGTTTCTAGCTTGGGATGGTATGATGCTCCACAGCAACATCAGCCATTCCAGAATTCTTGTATGCCTCCACCGGTCCAGGAACCACAACAGCTTCAGTTTCATGAGCCTGCCCAGTCTTCATCCGCTACTGATAGGAATTTGGAAAGTAAGCTTGATTCTCTTTTGAGTTTGGCGACACAGTTGGCATCCAACCAGAGACCAGCACTTCCATCTGCATCTATTGCACGACTGTGTGCTATATGTCCTTCTAGTGACCACTATACAGATGCCTGTCCTTCTTTGCAGCACCCTGTTGCTCTTGATGCGCCTCAAGCCTATGCTCCAAACATCTACAACAATAGGCAGCCACAACAGAAAAATCAGAGGCAACAACAACAACAAGAGGAACCTGCCAAATCTTCTACTTCTTCTGAGCCTACATTGAATGAGTTATGGGGGCAGATGGCCACACAGTTCATTGAGGAACAGTCTCGAGTTTTAGAGGGATCACCATTTCAGTCTGTTCCGATTCTTGATGATGTCAGTGTCATAGGAGATGGGGAGCAGAGTCATGAGCTTACTACTACACCATCTACTTTTCCACCCTCTTATGTTGTCCCTCTTGCACCTGAGGATGCAGTTGCTCATTTTACTGTTATTGGTGAGATGAATCATGAATCAGCACAGGTTTTCTCTAAACTTGAATTCCCACTTGCTTTGCCTGAGCTCTTTATGCATTCAAATATTCTTGATTCTGTTGCAGATTCACATGTTAGTGATAATTTTGACATATAAACTGTGAAAACTGAAGATGCTTTAGACTTGGGATTAAATTTTGATCTTTCATAGTTTTCTGAAAATTTTAAATGTAGTTGTGAGTATCAGGAGATATCTTACAATTCAGGATCTGGAGAATCTCTCCCAAAAGTAGTATTGCCTAGGGATAGGGATATGAGTTTTGGTTGTCTTAAGCTTCTATGCGTATGTAATGCAGAATTAATTATTAGGGATGCAAGGGATTGTGACCTAGTAATTATAGGCTTTCTTCACCGAGGGATCGGGTTTTAAGTATTTTAGATAGTGACATTGACATTAATGAAGAAGAAGAATTCTTATATACATGAGAATAAGCTAGGTGAAATCTAACCCCAACAACATGTTCATATCATAATAGTAATATCATTCATTCATCTTTGTGCTTCTATTCAATTGATCAAATTGCATTCATATTTACTTTTATTTGCATTTTAAACCAAATGAGTTTGTGCTCAAGTCTTATTTAATCAAGAAATCACATAACTGTTAAGGTCGCGAAACGATACTTGGTCTTACCTGTTGGAAAATAGGTAGGCTTCTTTTTTACACCAAGAGGGGGGTGAATTGGTGGTTTATCAAAATCAAAATCTTTTCGCAATCTTTAAATCAAAGTATGAAACTTTTCAAACTTTCTTGAAATGCAAGTAATGAAAATTTGTGTGCAGCGGAAAAACGTAGTTGATTGCGCAAATAGTAAAGTCGACTGTAAAGTAAAAGTGCAAGGATAGAGAAAATCAAACATTGGTTTTTATACTGGTTCGGCCAACAATGCCTACATCCAGTGTCCTTCCAACCCAGGAAGCAAATGCACTATAATGGTTGCAGTTTTTACAACAAGGAATTTATAGAAGACCTCCACGTCAAAAATATAAATATCCTCTCTAACCCTTAACCAAAATATAGGCAACAAACACAGCAAGAGTTGCAGCAAGATGTCCCCTCTCCTACAATCTACCAAACACAACTTTGAACAGTCCTCAAAGTAAACTAGACTCCACGAGTTTATCCCCTATAATCACAACAGGTCCAATATAGCAACTCCACGGATGCTAAACAGAATCTTGATCAAACCAGAAACACCTTTACTGTGCAGAATGTGATCAAGCAATGTGTGCGCAGTCACTTTCAAGAAAGATCACCATTGTCTTCTTGGAGAATTCTTGGAGCTCTAAAAACTAGAGATATCAATCTGAAACAGAAATGAAAATGTTAGATCATCAAAAGTCTCTGAACAACTTCGTGTTCAGTGAATTTATAGATTTCTGTTTAACAAACATTCTTTGAGTCGAATACGCTATTAAATCAATCGATTGAGTTATGACAGTTATAACAGTTCAGACAAACTGGTAGCATTCAGTCAACCAATATAAAAACTCATTTAATACAGTTGACCTACTATTCAATGCTCAACTAAATTTTAAAAATATAGTCGTTACTGTACAAGAGCATAACAGAATTTCAAAACAAACAACTAATACAGTCGAGTATGTGGCTGTTAAACCCCTGGCAAGTGTACCAGATCGTATAGTGTAATAAAAATTGGTAAACCCAATATCGTTCTTCCCAAAGGACTCTTAAGGCCTCATCTTTCGTGTAAACAAATCTTTTAAGACTTGAGAAAAGAAAATAGTTTTAATGATTAAATGCAAAACAGAAATAAACATGCAAATGCAAGAATTCAATTGACGAGAGAAACTATGAATGAATGAGGTTGTTGGGGGTTACAATTTCATCTTATCCGCCCTCATATATCTACTCTTCTTATTTACTTTGCTTATTTATCATATTTCCACGCAAACTTTCTTGGTCTACCCTTAACACAATCCCTTAGTTAAAAGAGCCTATTACTAATTACCGGCTTGCTATCCCTAGCCTCCCCTAGTAACTAATAATGCATAATGAGCGGAAGCAAAATACAATTGATCGTCCTACCCCTATCCCTAGGCGGTATTAACATAATCAAGGAATTCTCCCCAGTTCATGACATTACCGTACGTCCCTGTATCAATAAAGACAAACAACATCTACCGAATGAGTTAAACTGTAGAAGCATTAAGTACAGGTAAAGAACCCAACAATTGATAAATCAAGCATATGCAAGCATATAAAGTAAACAAGAATTTCAATATATGAGAGTTTGAAAAGATTACATTGTTCCCCAACAACTAAGGGTTTAGTTCACCATAATCATGGTGAAACTAGATTAATTGAATGGAAGAATGGAAAAAGCAAACCCTAGAATTGATAAAGTGGAGCCTAAGCATCCAAGAAATCTCCTCCAAAGGTGTAAAGCTTCTGTGGACTTTGTTCTCTGCCAAAGAATTACATTTGAATTCGTACTAGGGCTATATATAAGCCAAAAAGATAACAGAAAAGATCTCATAATCCAAAATATAAAAACAGACAACCGCCCAGGCGCCTAAATTGGCCACTTAGCAGTTTGCCTCAACACACGCCACCGCCCAGGCGCCAGAAATGACCACTGAGCAGTTTGCCTCTTGTCGCTCTGGATGCTCAGCGTCACCGCCTGGGCGCCAGACAGCACTTTTCCTTGCACTAGGTCGCTCAGCGGTGGAATTGACCGCTGAGCGGTTCACAGACTCTTCTTTTCTTCCTTTTTCACCTTCATTCTTGAGTCTATGACCTTCCTACTTCATTGCCATCTTCCATTTTCATCAAAAACCCTGCAAAACAATGCAAAATAAGCATAATATCTCTAAAAACAACTTTTGACTCTCATGTAACACAACTTAAGAGTTTTACTTTATTCAAAGCTCATTTTAAGCTACAAAGGGTGTGTTTTAATATCAAATTTATGCATGAAAATAACAGTTTTGAGACCGTTATCAATGGCGCACATAGTCGAATTCAACATGTAAAAACATTTTGAAATTCTTTCCTTCTCAAAATCTACAAAGATTTTAGTATAGTCGAATCAATTAATAATGGAGTCGACTGTACTGCAGCTTTGTCACACAGTTATAAGTTCATAAAAGTGCTTGTGATTTTCATGCTTTAAAACATGTGCAATGCATCCAGAAATGATGTAACAAGTACAAGCTTAATATGTATGCATTCACATAGCAATACAGCACATAAACAAACATGTTCAACAGATATATCAAACATTTAGCATAAGAACATGTAACACAACAACAACATATGTGTGTTATTAAGCAATGTGTTGTCATCCTCAAAACTCAGAGTGATATAGATATTCTGTTGTCAACAATATCAACAATCTCCCTTTTTATTTATGATGCACAACCATGATTAATAACCAATCATGTTTGCACAACCAAATACAAAACAGAGTAAAATATGATATAACACAGTTCAAATACTCTGCATGTAAACATAACCAGACAGCAAAATATCAAGTAGAATATGAGACAGAAAAACATTCTCCCCCTTTCATAAAGCTTTCATAAATTCTCTCCACCTTTGTGCATTAACAAAAAAGGAATGCTCTATATATTTATGTTGATATTGAAACAGAGATGCATTAGAAAAAAATATGTGCAATTTCTTAAAATGCAATGATGCTCCCCCTATCACATTTAATCACATGTAAAAGATAACTCCCCCTAAAATGCAAGCATTGAAGAAAAATGTGTAAAATGTAATACTCCACCTGTCATTATGCATAGATATCAAAACCAGATCAGATGCACAAAGCAATACAGATAATCAGAGTATACAAACAGTATAGCACATAGTTGTATCTAAGACAAGATATCAAAAAATTCAGTCATGCAATGATACAAACATCAACAATCTCACAATATTATCTGAATCAAGATATGCATAATCAATTTAGATTAGAGATAATTGCAGATAAACAAGACAAGGTAATCAATCAACGAAAAATAACCAAATTCCAGAATTGGAATTTATAACCCTGTTATGATGCAGTCGATTCAATTAATTTCCCAGTCGAATACATGGCTTCCCAAAGATGTTGAATTCCATTTGTAGTTTCCAAAGCAATGTTTTTCCTGCAAAACCTTTCAAAGATCTTCTACAGATCAAGCCTTTTAGTTATGCAAGAAATATAATCAAAGAGAAGTCAATATGTAAAGATGTGTAACAGATCAAGCATAATCGACTTCAATCATATCATAGTCGAATCAATCAACATTCAGCACAACAGATTTCAATTAATCAAATTAAAGCAGCTAAAATTAATTCAAATATTGATTTCATTTCCTTGTTAAAAGATATTACAATGATAGGAGCAAAACAAGGCACAAAAACAAAAAGATGGCAATCTAAGCCATTTATAGGATAATCAAAAGAGACACTGTTCTAAAAGAAAATCAGTTTTTCTTCCTCTTTTTGTTAACAAAATCCTTAAGTATCATGTGACTTCCACTATCCTCAGTCCTCTTCTCCTCACTATCCTCATCTTCAGTTCCTTAAGAAGAGTTTTCATGGATGCTTGTTTCTTCAGAGGATACATTTTCTTCATTTTGTTGAGCCCTATTATTCCTCTCGTCAAGCTTCCTTTCTATGTCATTTAACTTGCTCAGAAAAATCCTTTCAACTCCTTTCATGCCCTGTACTGATTGATTCTAGAGGATGATGCAACATTATCATTCCTCACAACTTCATCTTTGTATGTCCATCCTTCAGACGTTTTCACCATGTGCATCAGGTGAAGAGCAGCCTTGTCAATGCGGCATGTTTGTTGATATTGTTCACTGGATTCACCAATGCATTCCACACCACAGTGAATTAGTACTTTTGAGATGAAAACACAGTAAGGTAGTTTTCCAGATTCTGACTTGGTTACTTTCAGTATGTTGTCAGAAATAGTTGTTGTCCAGTCCACCTGAGTGTTCTCTTTCACGGCTTTTAACAACATCAAGTCTTTTATAGTGGCCTGTGCATAGTTGCCTCCTCTTGCCATGAGTATATAAGCAATAACATAAATGGCTAATCTTTCATCCTTCTTCATTCCACCTGTCTTGTAATCAGAGTAGTCTCTGCAGTCATTTGCATTTCTCAAACAATTTTGGTATTCAGTGAACTTGTGAAAACCATCTATCCCCAGATGACATATTTCTCCACCAATCTTTAATCCACCAATAACACTTTAGACCTCATTAGTCAGTTTTATGTCAATCCCCTTTACATGAGAATTTCAAAACAAACAACTAATACAGTCGAGTATGTGGCGCACATAGTCGACTTCGACATGTAAAACCATTTTGAAATTCTTTCCTTCTCAAAATCTCACAAAGCACTGATTCTCAAAATCTGTACAAAGATTTTAGTATAGTCGAATCAATTAATAATGAAGTCGACTGTATTGCAGCTTTGTCACACAGTTATAAGTTCATAAAAGTGCTTGTGGTTTTCATGCTTTAAAACATGTGCAATGCATCCAGAAATGATGTAACAAGTACAAGCTTAATATGTATGCATTCACATAGCAATACAGCACATAAACATGTTCAACAGATATATCAAACATTTAGCATAAGAACATGTAACACAACAACAACATATGTGTGTTATTAAGCAATGTGTTGTCATCATCAAAAACCAAAGTGATATAGATATTGTGTTGTCGACAATCTCAATATTACTATGTTTATTACTTGATACGATTCGGTACACTTGCCGATTCATTAACACTTAACGAATTTGTTTCACTTAGTGAACCCCTTCTTGGGGGAGGGTTTGCCCATCGGTAACTAAGGGCACCCAATAGACATGAAATAGATGGGTCTATTTCAACTAGAGCCTATTGCCACCTCAACGACAACCAACGTGAAGACTAGCACCCAACAACCCAAGCCTAGAACCCAACGCCTAAGTCAATGGAAATTGAATATCAGTTGGCTCCCAACAGTTCATGAGTGGCGCCCAACGGTAAGGCCTCTAAACTTCACTAGAAATTTAATATCAATTCGCTCCCAATAGTCTCTAAGTAGCTCTCAATGCCAGGTACCCCTAGGGCTCTTTGACTTTAATTTTTAGTGTTGTTCTTAGTGCTACCTAATCACTGTCTGACGTTGTATAAAAAATCAAAGAATAAATGGACACATCAATTAGCTTAAGTGACTCCAATTGGTGTTTTATCCCTTTTATAAGTCCTAATTAATACCAAATCAGTTTGAAATAACCATTAGAAGCCAATTGTTCATACTAATATGACTATTCATAATTATTCTTCAAATCAAACATCAATTCAAAATACAAACCATGTTTTATCACAACTTCTCAATACAAAATTCACTCAATAATGTTTTTCACAAATTTAAATCCAATAGAGAAAAATCACACAAATCAAATACCAAATTTAATTTAACAATGTTCAACACATGTTAAACTAAATCAAACAATTTACAATCAAACAATTCAACCATTACATAACAATTAACATACACATAGGTAAACAAGATAAATTAAACGGTAAGAATATTCTTAGCTTATCTTATATGGTTTAAAAGTCCCTAACTCAAGGATGCTCCCAGAACTCAAAAATAGGTTAACAAGTGAACTTATTATGTTCTAAATTCTGATCAATTAGAAATGCCTTTACCATAAGTTTATTGACAGTCTCTAATCGTCAAATAAATGAGAGACAGACTAAAAAAATTAGAAAAAGGTTCAAAGAAATTTTAGAAAATAGTTTTCAAGATGATTTTTATAAATTAAACTCAATTAACAAAAAAATTATTTATAATTTATTATATTTTTTTTAATAAAATAGTTTAGTATCATCTTTAAAATCATTATTATTCTTAAACTATTTTATAATTCTTTATAAGTACAATAAAATTAGCAATTATAACTAATTCTATATTTTTGTGAAATATATATTTTTTTCCTTAAAATTTTAAATATTAATATATTAATCAATGATTGTAAATTCATATTACCGTCTACAATGTATCTATGGAATTTGACTCTTTTAATGAGTATAATGATTATAGAAAAAAAAAAAAAAACAGGATAAAAGTCATAAATTACAATAAGTTGTATCCTTATTAAATATGTACTTAATTTTATATAGTTTAAAATTTAAAAACTGCTAAATGTACATTAAGCGAAAAAGAAAGGTATTTTTAAAATGTTAAAGGGTATCTAATCTATTTATATTTGGAGTTTAAATGATTTTTGTAAATTATCTTTCAGTTTTATATAAAATTACTTAATAATAATTTAAAAAACAATATTGTATATATTAACAGAAAATATTTGGATCCAGTTCAACCTATTGTGTTTAAATATGTTGACTCATTAACTCATTTAATTACAAGTTTTTTAAATTAAAAAATAATAAAAAATTTCTAATTCAAAATTTAAACCCAGCCAAACTTACCAGAAATTGGTGGATGAGCCTAGAGTTTTCAGTGAACCCTTCAAAATTTGTCCTTATTGAAATTTTAAATTTTTTTTCAATTAAATTCGACTCAAACCTTATTTAAATTTTTTTTTATTCAAGAAAAAACTGTAGTTGGATTTTCAAAATACAAATGATATATAGAAAGATATCTATGTATATTTTTTTATGAAAAACTAAAATAAAAAAATGTGATTTTTTAGTTAATCTAATATTTCTTCTGAATATCTTCACAATATTTTTTTCAAATTCTATCTTTTTACTATCATAAATTTTATTTTCGAATGAATATTTGTCTTAGGAATTACAACTCCTCTTTTATTTTCTTCTCTTTTTTTCATTTTTTCTATTTTTTTACATAATATATATATTATATTAAGTAAACTCATTTAATTTCCTGTTTTGTTTTAACTGAGTTTGGCAATTACTAAAATCAAAACAGCTAGAAACATCTTGATATACTAATTCAAAAATAATAATCAAATAATAATAAAAGTGCCTACAATCTGTGACTTAAATTACAAGATCACAGAAAATATACAGAGCAAACATCAACAATCTAGCACCATGGTTTTCTTTTTGACAGAAATCTGGCATCAGTTATTTACAGCAATATAGAATATGAATATGGGCAGATTCATAGATCTTATGGAACTATTCATCCATTGTACATTCCAATTGCTTCATGAACTCACCTAATCAATGCTTCACAGACCATCATAATAACCACCAACACTTATATGAGCTCTGCTCATAGGAACACCTCTTGCTGCAGAAATTACATCATTTAATTTGGTTGCATGCTGCACCACTTGCTTAATCCTCTGAAATCACAACCAAACCAATCACTACTTCAAAATCCAACAACCAATTAAAACAACAACATTGGATCAAAACCAGATAACTATTTAATATTCCAAATTGCAATCGCCAAAAGATTCCAAAAATCTCGCCACACGTAAACAGACATTTTCTTTCCCTGACATTTCTCAAATAAACAAACAACAAAACCCAATACTAAATCGTTCTCAGAATTTTACTCATGATCAATGATGTTGTCAAAAACTGTGACCAAAAACACAGTTGACACTTTAAAAAGTCACAAATGTACTGAATATTTCAAAAAAAAGATAAGTTTATACAGTTCTTTAGATGATAAACAAAAGCAGAGTTCTACTTCAGTGTTTCATGCTATAAAAAGGTTTTCATTACATGTCACCATCAATCACAGAATTGAATCTTCATTCTAAATAGAAAAGTAACATTGAATACAGTAATGAAACTCCAAAATCTTGATATTGCAGTTTCAGTTTTACAAGGAACAAACTCAGTGAAAATAAAAAAACTGAGATTAGCTTACCTTGTCATCAGCATAGATCTGGAACCGGATCTTCTGATCCTGCTTTAGTTTGTTCCTTTGCTGGCTTCCAAAGAAGAGAACACAAATAGTAGCAGCAGCAACACCAAAAGAACATATGGCTCCAACACCAGTCAAACTCCATTTCCACAAGTTGAAACCACTGCTATTTTCTTCCTCCCAAGTGGAGTTCTCTTCTTTCTCACACACTTCCTTCTCCATAACCCTTCTTCTGGGAGAGGTGATGATCTCTATGGTTTCACCTTTGTCCTCAAATTTGAAGCCTCCTGCATCAATTGGAGGCAAGATTCCCCTGCTACTTGACTTGGGGGAGTCCATTTTCATGTCAGCAAAATCACTCTTCTCCTTGATCTTGAAGAAAACCTTCACTCTATCAGCCTCCACTGCCTCAAAATCCTTTGTTTTCTCTGATGGGGCAACTGCATCCAATCCCACAGGACCATTTTTCATGATGTCTTTCACCAAAACATCTTCTGGGGCCACGCCAATTCTTGGCTCCAATTCAATCGGCAAAGGAACTAGCTGAGTGCGCACCCTTGGTGGTGGTGGTGGTGACGAGCAAAAGTAGTCCATGTCAAACACACTCTTTGAGTCCAACTTTCCCTTTCCAAGTGAATTCTTTTGCTTTTGCTTCCCACCATCTTCGTTGAAATCAAGGTACCCATCATCAGACAGAAACTCCCACTCATCAATATCCATTAAGATGGTTCAAGAGTGATCACAAAAAAACCAGGTTGGTTGATCTATTATATGAGAAATAGAAAGAGAAACTGATCAAACAATGAAACTTGGAAAATTAGGTGTTGAATTATTGAACCAAAAGATGTAAGCTTTTGGGGAATTTCATCACCATGAATGTGCCCTTATGGAAAACTCTTTCATGGTTCAAGTGTTTAGCTTTGTTGAAGATGACAATTTTGAGCATGGTCCAGGTGGTCCCACTAGGGAGAATTACTTCTCAGATAGGATTCCTTGATATTTCTTTTCAATTTTCTATAATTATTTAAAGGAGTATTAAAGTACACCCACAAAACAAAACTCAAACTCTATTATATATACCTAAACAATAGGGAACAGTTAAATTTGAATAAAGCTCAGATTTTTATTCTGTGCCCAAAAGCATGGAAGTAATGACTAATGACCAAGTTAATCAAAGGTTCTACCTTTTACTTCCTACTTTGGTGCTATCATTTAATAATTTTGTAACAACTACAAGTAGAGAGAGGCTTTCACATGAGAAGAAAAAGAAAATAAAAATTTCTTTTGTTGCTTTTGCTCTTATCAACGGAGAGATTGTCGGTTGCATGTTGATAAAGACAAAGAAAGTAAAAGAAGATAGGCTGAAGCCACATCACATTGACATTGTCCATTAGATTGTTCTTATTTTAATCAAGTAGTTTAGATTTGCATTTCTAAGTTATTTTTTCGTATAAGATCTATTACATTAACATAAATCATATATTACTATTAAATGTATTAGATGTAAGGTCTATTGATTTTCTCTATATAATATTAATACAACTATTTAAAAAATAATAATTATAATAACAAATATATTTAAATCAATTAAACATAACTATTAGACAACTAAAAAAAATTATATAGCATCATTATCCTTCACCATAAATGTTTAAATATTTATTCCTCGTTTGTTCGCATCAATAAAATAATTATCGCAAAAGAAAAATTAATAGCACACAAAAGACAACAAAAAAATTATAGGATAAGTTAGAGTTTAAAAGAAAACATCATCAAATTATTTAATCATATTAAATACTAAATCAACATTTATAAAGCACTAGAAATCTAAAAAAAACATACATACAGTTGACTTTAGACTCAATTATCCGGATACATGATTTGACATATATCTTCAATGTAAGTGTGTACTCGTAGTAGTATATATACTCTACAGAGTCTTAAACACAAGGGTTATCACCCTACTACTCATAAGATTAATCATTTCATCCTTAACCAAAAGACTAGGAAAAAGACCTCGTGTCATTTTTTCTCCCCCACTGTATCCATCTCTATATAAGTTGAATAATGGTAGAATATCATAATACATACTTCCAGAACTCTCATATGTCGTAGCGTACACTAAACATACCATAACCAATTCCTCCTTGGATCGGTTCCAATCATTCATAAATCAGTATAAGTCAACCATTGTTTTAACATTCACATAATCACACACATTAAACACATCATAAGATATATAGGCAAATTTAGTTAAAATTTTTATATCTTCGCTCAACAGCAATATCTGCTCGATTAGTTAGTAAGGTCTGACAACACAATCACTCAACCACCAGATCTGCTCGTTCAGCGAGTAGTGTTGACAGTACCATTGCTTAGTGACCAATTAGATCACTCAGCGAGAATATGACTAGAACTTACAGATTTAAATTCACTCAGTGAGTATATTTGTTAAACGGTCGGCAAGTGTACCGAATCGTATCAAGTAATAATAAATGGTAAGACCAAGTATCATTTCCCAAGAGACTCATATGCCATTAAACAATCATATAATACCTTAACTAATTAAGACTTACAAATAATTTCAATGATTAAAAGTAAAATGCAATAAAAGTAAACACATACATGAATGTAAAATTGATCAATTGGGGCTAAAGCAAGAATGAATGAATGGTCTTGATGATATGAGATGAAGATGTTGTTTGGGTTTAGATTTCACCTACTTTGCTTTCATGCATATAAGAACTCGTCTTCTTAGAATGTTAATGTCACTTTCTAAATTAATTAGAACTTAATCCCTGGCGTAAAAAGCCTAACCTTGATTATTAGACCTCAATCCCTTAAATCCCTAATAACCAATTCCACATTCAGAACAGAAGCTTAAGACAACCAAACGTTCTGTTTCTATCCCTAGATAATAGTTCCTTTAGGTGAAATTCTCCAGATCATGATTTCTAGGTATTTTCCAATGACAAAGAAATCCAAACATCAAACTATGAATGGCCAAAACATAATTAGCATTTCGAATAGGAGAAAATCACTAACATTCAATGAAAGAAGCATAAAATGTTTAAACCATATTCAAATACATGAAAGTTTAGAGGTTACATCTTCCCCAACAACAAATGAGTTTAGTTCTCCATTGTCATGGAGAACCTTAGCTTACAATGGAAGAATGAGATGGAAACCCTAGAAAGTGAAGAGGAAAGCTCCTTGATAACGGTTGAAGTTACCATTATCTGTGATGCAATTTTTATATTAAATCAACTCTATTTGACTTAGAAGCTTGTTTAATCTCTTGTTTTTATTTTAATTGTGTGAATACGTGAATTGAGGTTATACTTAATGATTTTATCACTAAATTTCCTTAATTTTGTAGGTTATTAGGATGTTTTGGAAGAGGAGTAAAAGTATCAAAGAATCGGAACCCAAAAGGTGTTACCAATGAGGAGCATTGGTAAATTTGAAGATAAATGATTTTGATGATGCTACAAGAAGATAGACTTGAAGAAGACTTTATAATTGTTTTAAAAGTACCTTAGTAATTTACAAATGTATTAGGAATGTGAAGCTATAATCGATTATCCTGAGCATTCTTGAAAAACCCTTTCGCTCTGGAATAATCGATTATTACTCCAAATAATTGATTATCACAGGTCTTGATGAGAACTGCCCAAGTCCCTAGAATAATTGATTATTCCTAAGAGTAATCGATTATCACTATTTGAAAACACCTTTAACGGACTTGAATAATCGATTATAACTTACAATAATCGATTATCACTGGCAGTTGTAATGTGTATTTTCAAATTAAGACCTATAGGCTATATATAGGTGTCAACCCTTAGAGGGTAATTCTGAGCTTTTTGAGAATACAGTTTGTCTGAGGAAGTTCTAAAAAGCTAGTTCAAGTGCATTGCCTGGTCTCGTGAATAAGAGAAGCTTGTGCTTTATGGGTCAAAGGTCGGAGCGGTTCTCTTCGAGTTGGCAAGGCTGTTATCTTCTGGTTCGTTTGTCGAAGGAAGATTTTATATGCACTGCTCTGGTTCGTTGGTCGAAGGAAAGTGTAGAATCCTCGCTTCCGGTTCATTAGTCGAAGGAAGCACCCTTCCGATTCGTTCTTCGAAAGAAGGTTTTATCATTACATTTTCATTCACTTTATTGTAATCTTTGATATTAATAAAATCAGAAGTTGTTGAAATCGATCTTTATTGTGAAGCTGAATTAATCATATTAAAAACGATTTTACTATGCTTGTATGCGAATGAGTTGTTGATTACTGTTACATTCATACATTTGCATACTCATATTTTACCTGTGATAATTCATGTACCATATTGATTCTAAAATGCTTGATCTAGAAAGATCTTGAAAGGTTTCGCAGGAGCATTGCTTACTAGATGGATAAAACTGGAAAATCAACTCATAGGACAACAATGACGTCGATTAAGACTGAGATCAAATCGACTATGTATCGACAGAGGTTTAAAGATTCCAAAAATTGGGATATCTGATATCTTTAACTCTTGATTTATGTGCTGATTAATTGTTTATTCTTCTTATATCTCTTTGCTATACATGTCTTGAGATAATAAAGAGATTAAATTGTTTTGGATGAATGAAATTGTATCATTGTTGCTTTGATATTATTGTAATATTTCTAATCTGATAGAATGTTGATATATGTTGATATATGCTCTTGTAATACTACATTGTGCATCTATGTTTTGAGATTAAAACATGCATAATGACAGAGGGAACATTGCATATTCTTGAGATAATTCACGTGCCTTCATTTAAGGGGGAGAATATATTAAATCATGTGAATATCTTTGACAGGGGGAGCATCATTATTTGTTTTGATGGTTATTTGATGCATCTCTATGTGTTGGGTTATCTGAATATCAATTCCATTATGCTTTCCTTTTTTGCTAATGCCCAAAGGGGGAGTTATGTTGATTGGTAATTGATTGATAATCTATATTGAGTTGTGCAACATGGTTGATTATTAATCATGGTTGTGCATCATAAAAAAAGGGGGAGATTGTTGAGATTGTTGATAGGGGGAGCACAGGTTTAGCTGAACCCATAATCTCAGTAATATTTGAGTTTTTGATGATGACAACGCATAATTAATAACACATGTGTACTATGTGTTACATATGTGATCAATGTGTTGAATATGTTTAAGCATATATGAGAACATGATTGTGTTGTTATTATGTTGTTCATTGCATTTCTCAATGTTACATATGTGATTTTATATGTGAATGCATGACACATGTTTTTGGAAAAGGAAAACCACAAGCACTTATGTTGAACTTTAATTGTGTGGCAAAACAACAGTTTTAAATCGATTTCATTATGGGGTAAATCGATTAAAACTCGTGTTTTTGCACAAACTATTTTCAAGTGTGCTGTGAGATTTTTCAAAGAGAAAGTTTTTCAAAACTATGATTAACATTGTTACATAGTCGATTACATGTGTGTCGTATTCGACTAAGTTTGCTATTGTTTTGAAATTCTGTTAATGCTTGGCATAACTGTCTAACGGTCATATTTTTAAATATATTGACCAATCATTAAATGATATTCGACTACATTAATTGCGAATTCAATTAGTTGTTGTGTTTGTTGCTAACTGCTATAACAAAATTGTTATATTTGATTGCATTAGTATCTTATTCGATTAAAATGTTTTTGTAATGTGTTATTCTATAAATTGACACGAATTCGAATTCTGTAAGAACTTGTGTGATTCTAATATTTTGTGATATCTTTTGCAAAAAGTGTAATCTTACAGAAAGAGAGAAAGAGTTCCAAGAAACAAGAAGTGACTGTGGTGATCAATTACTTGTGATTTCTTGAAGAGCAAGATTGTTGCGTTTTCAAAGGTTAATCCATTTTGCACATTTGGGTGTAACTGCGAGACCAAGTTCTACAATCTTTTGAAGATTGGTTTGAGGTTTCCTATTGTGATTACAAGAAGAAGAGCGTGTGAAATTATTGACTTTGAGAGTGACTCAAAGGGTTTAGACAGCAAGAGAGAGGATTCTAGTTGTTGGTCTAGTTGTTGTATTGCCTATATTTTGATTAAAGGGTTAGAGAGGTGTTTTACATTTTTGACGTGAGGTCTTTTGTAGAAATCTTGTTGCAAAAACCTTAATCATTATATTGCATTTTCTTCCTGTGGTTGGAAGGACACTAGAAGTAGGCAAGTTGGCCGAACCAGTATAAAAACGCAGTGTTTTAATTTTCTGATCCCTACTCTTTTACGTTTAATTGACTTCTTTCTATATCTATTCGATTAATTTTTCGTTGCATTAAAAATCTTTTACTTGCGTTTCAAGAAAGCTTCAAAGGCATATATTTTTGTGAAAAAGATTTTAAAAGATTTCGTTTTTACTTTTTGATATCATAACATAAGTGTTGTAACAATCAGTACCGCGCAACGGAATAAAAGCGTTTAATAAATGAGTGTGTTACAGTCGATAACCAAGAGGGGAGGGGTGAATTGGTTCTTTTTAAAATCGTGATTTTCTTTTAGAACTTTTAACAAACAGTTGGTGAGCTAAAAGTGCAGAGAGTGTAAGGTAAGAGAGAATCAACACAAATGACTTTTATACTGGTTCGAATCAAAAGATTCTACGTCCAGTTGTTAATCACTATAAAGAGTGATTAACTATTTCCCTAAAATACAGTTTACATATTACAATTAGATAATCAAATTAAAAGATCAGAAAACACCTTCCTTTGACAAACGAACGGAAGAACCTGCTAAATCAACTTGAAGAGAACCGCTCCAACCTTAGACACACTAAGCGCGAGCTTCTCCTATTCACAAGGCTATATTCGAGCAACTCTAACACTTGAGAACTTCCCCAAAGCGTTTTTGTATTCTCAAATGGCTTAGATAAACCTCTAAGAGGTTTAGTAAAGAGTATATATAACTCAGAAGTCAGAAACTGAAAAGTCATCTCCCTACAACTAGTAATAATTTATTATCACTAATCGATTATTTGTGTTCGTTATGGGGTTTTCAAAAAGTGATAATCAATTATCCTGAAGAGTAATCAATTATTTGCGCGACTTGGGCAATATTGACCGAGACTGAAATAATCAATTATTCTAAACAATAATCAATTATTTGGGCGAGCAACTCTTTTTCAAATAGGCTCGTGATAATCGATTATTACATCAAATAATCGATTATCTACGCAAACTTTCTCTAGACAGGAAAACTTCTAAGTGTTTACATCAACAAAGTTATTCCTATTACAATTTATTCTACAAAATGCTTTTTAAAATAAGTCCAACAAGAGTTTTAAAGTTCTTCATCTTGTAGCATCATCAAAACCATAATATCTTTCAAGACACCAATGCTCCTCATTGGTAACAAATATAAGTTCATGACCTATGTTAATCCTATAAATACAACTAGTATTCTTAGGAAATACTCAATTAATCACTCTAATACTCACTACTCTATTCTTATAGATCCAAACTCTCTCACTCACTTGAGCGTTAAAGAGTCTTTTGTAGGATAATCTTCATTGCATTCCAACCTTCAGAGTATACGTCAAAAACTTCAAAATCATACTACATGTGCAAAGAATCACGCTCAAGACCCAGTAAAACCAAACCTATTAATAAAACACAAAAGCTAAAGCATTTGAATTATATGTTAATTCATTAAATCATGTATTCCAATACATTATCAATTAAATTTTATTCATTAAATTGGGTTTAGTTGTGTTTTCAAAATCCCATGAATTTCAATTTAACACGTTAAATATGATTTATTATATTAATTGAGATTCAATTAAAATTGTTTTATTATATTACTTGAAATTTCATTAAAATTGTGCTTATATAAGAAATATAAGAAATTTAATAAATTTAAGAAAAATAAGATACATTAAATTAATTTTTTATTTAAATTATTTTTATTTTTAAACATTTTTTTGTGTAGATAAGGTATTTCAAAATTATTAAATTTTAATATTCTTTTGTTTTTGTTTATGTTGAATATTTTGATTATCACCCAATATAATTTTTTAAGATTAAATAATATTTAATTATTAAAAGGACTAATCAATTGATATTATTTCTAGATTAAAATTAATCGAGGTTGTTCAATATAGTAAACTATACATGAGATTAATGTTCCTTGAATTGAATATAAACATATGGTATTATATTTATAATAAAAGAAATATGGGTTATAAATAAGGAATAATAACAAACTAATTAAAGATAAAAGATAAAGATAAAATATTTATCTAAGATATCTATATAAGATACATGGTAATATAATATATTTAATACCCCTCAAGTTGGTGCATAGAAATCGTATGTACCAAGCTTGTTATTAATATAATCAATTATTGGTCCCCATTACGACTTTGTGAAAATATTTACTTCTGTGCTCGAGTGATAATTGTTAATAATTTGCGAAGACAACATACAAACCCCGAAGACTCTTCTTAAGCAACTAATATGAGAGATTTCTCCATATAAATCTCTTCTTACAAATCACTATTGAGGAACGCATTGTTGACATCCACTTGATAAAGAGGCCATTGTTGAAGAGCCATGACTATATAAATTAACAAAAGTCATCTTTGTCACTAAAGAAAATGTATATATAAATGAGTCAAATGCATTGGTAACAAAAGAAAGATTAGAAAAGACAGTAGTTGAAAAAGTCATGGACGAATAAGAGAGAGATCCCTAAAAATCTAATATTTTCCAATCAAGACACCAAGCACAGATCCTAAATGAGGAGAAAGAGGTAACCTCAGTGTTTTGAATCATTGTCGAAGAGGAGAGACAGAACGTGCCATTACGCACATCGGAGCTCCAATGAGGATGTCGTTAACAACATTGTGGTCTCCTATCCGTGAAGATCAAAACCTATGTAATTGCTAACCAAAATTGGAACTTTGATGACACGACAATGGATGATGCCGCAAACAACAATAGAATTGAGAAAAAAATTTATATACAAAATATTAGTCTCTAATACCAAATTTAATATAATAAAAATTATGTATAAGATTAATCTCATACGTGATTTTTTTTATTATATTTCACAAAGGTTTTTTTCAACTATTATAGAGTGTTTTAAAAATATCTCCTCAACATTAAAAAGTTAAAAAACATGTGATGAAATTCTGACAAAAATAACACTAATAGTGTAAATTAAAAAAAATAACTATATAAGCATTAAGCAAAAAAATAATTTCAACAAGTAATTGAAAATATTTTAATTGACATCAGCAGAAAACAACCTCATCAATATTGACTAAAAAAAACAATTTTGAATTATATTTAAAAAAAATTGAAACAGCGTCAATGAAAAAACAAAAGTAACAAATGGATATCAATAGTAAAACTCTAATATGCTTTGGTAAAAATCTACTCCCTAACGTCAACAAAATAATCTGAGTTGATAATACATCGACGATTGTCAAACCAACAACACTCTTGCCAATCAAACAATTATAAAAATAATTATATATAGGAAAAATTAAAATACATAAATTTCAATTCCTCATATTTCAAGTGAATCTAAAATTATATAATCCTAATAATTAAATTACTCTAATATGGTTTTTTAAAATTTTAATTTTCTTTTAAAAAGTTCGTTTAAATAACATATATAATCACAAACGTTTAAAATTAACTAAAAAATTAAATTACCCTTTAAATGTGTCATCTAAACACAGTATAAGAATTGTTCATAGCCACCCAAAATGTTAAAATCACCCTGCAGTCCTAAAACAATAACTACTACTACAAAAGTCCTGAGAGTAAGAACTAGGAACTGCTGCAGAAGATCAATAATTGTACATCTAACTGAGTTAATTTTACGTTATCTGTAACATCCAAAGTGTCGAAATATTTGTATTAATTTAAGCAATTTACTTTTAGAGGCTTTCGTTCCCACATAATCACTTCTGATGTTTATATTAAAAGTTTGCATTTCCTAAAAGTCTAGGGAGAGAGATCAATGTAAGATCTACTAGGATGTTACATTAATAAACTAAGATTTGTTTAATTAAAGATAGCTAAGCATTTTACCTCAGTAAACTTACTGTCTAATCATAACATACAACATTCCAAGCGCCGAGGACACAGGTCAGAAACTCAAGGAATAAATTCCGAGGAATTATTCGTGGCCATTTTTTCAATTATAAGTAATACGCTGAAATAGAGTCCAAATTTTCTGCTGTTTTTTTCTTTTTGTTGTCCCCAAATTTTATAAAAGGTGGTTACCAATTGACAAAAAAGGTAAATAAATCAGATCTATCCTTCAAATCAATCACGAAAAAAGGTCAAATTAGACTTTAGAAATACAGAAATATAATTTAAATGGCAGATAATTTCAAACTATTTCTTTAGGTGGTTTTGAAGTTACTACCCTTTCATCCTTCAAAATTACAAAAATAAAGACTAGTTGTAATTTGATTATCGTGTTCTAAAATGGCATCGTTTGAAATTTTTAGAGACAAACTCCACCATTCATGGAACTGATTTCTACTGCATGACTCTTCCTTGTAATTCTCAGTCAAATCCCGAAATTGAAACATCGATAAACCGGTTTCTATTGCAAAAGACTGCCCGGCTTAGACAACCAAAATTCCAAAATCAATTTTTCGAATGTTCATTTTAGTTGCCTACCCAACTAAACACATGAAACGTGTTTCGGAAGCATAAGGATGCCAGTATAGCAAGAAACCACAGTAAAACTGGTTAAATAAAATGTAGAACCTACAATATTTGGTAGATTCTTACCTATTTCAAACAACATGAATTGTTTAAAGGAGTGTTATAAAATATATTATTATAAAGATGGGATGGATCCTTTTGTCAGTTGGCCATACACGAGATTAGTGAAAACATTAGTTGATAGATAAATACCTGAGGCAGTTTTCTCTATCTTATACTTGGAAAATAATGAAGTAGGTTGTACTTCAAATTACTGAAGTGGGGCTAATAAGTATGTTGGGGAAGGGTAGCTAGGATGCTTATTTCACAGTAACGTGTATGATTTCTTTCAGAAACAACTAATTTACACGAAAGGAAACACTTCTCAAATTTACATGCCTGTTCGCTTCCTCTCAAAACCCAGCTTAAAACATAAATCAACATTTGGCTATTAGTATACTACAACAAAATTAGCAAGAGAGAAGAAGACTATGAGCTGCCAAGCTTCACTGCAAGCCTGAGGATATGATATAACTTATAAAGATAAACTATTAAACTACCCTCAAAAAATGACATAGTAAGAAGGCTGTTAATTCAAACCTTGTGTGGATGACCTAGCTGATGATGACTCACCAAGAGAAACAGAAGCCAGAGATGAAGCCCAAGCTCGGGCACTCCTTGCCCTTTCCTGAAAAATCCTAATCTTGCACAGTCTTAACCTGTTCCAAATCCTCCTGACATCTATCACCTGAAGCACACGTCCCATCACTTGGCTCGTCTCACCAAATATTTGCAGGTTCAGATGAGGAATGCAAGAAACCCAGAATGATCGGAGACGTGAGACGATCTTCGGGAACACAAAGAGGAGTAGCCTCAAACAAAGAAACAATACAGAGAATACCAAGTAGGGGTCCCTGCTCCATGTTTCTTTCAGAGACAAACCAAACAGGTTCATAGACGAATTATCATCACTCGTCATGCTGCTAGGTTGATCAACAATATTAATAGTTGCCGCCAACCCTGAACAAGCAGATCAGTCAATGGAGGTAAATTAGGTAAAATAAAACTCAGCCGTTGAAGTTTCTAAAGCTGTGTTAGCAATTAATTGGGGAGGAAAATTGATTCTCTTCAATACATCGTAACATATTTACAAACAAGAATGGGGATATGCTTACTCGTGTTTCTTTCGTAAAATTCTGACATGGAAAGGAGATTGTTTGGTCCATAATATCTCAATACTGATGTCTGGTTCACTAGTAATATTGCAGGCAAGTTATGGATTCCATATCGTGAAAACAAGCTGCAAGGGGCAAAACAAATGCAGACATCAACAGACAATTATAAAGGTAGCCTGTTGTGTGACATAATCTCGTCTAAAATATAAATTAAATACAGTGTAGAAAAGTAAAGAATATATCAATTAGTTATGGCATTAGCCTAAATAACAGAAAATTGATCAATGCTAACAACACAATGCCTGACACACTATCATTGGGTGAAACCCAATAATATAGGTTTTTACTTTGTGGATCATACACATACTCATATTCAGTGGAATACACATGGACTTCATCTATTAATATTTAGAATTTGTAAAGAGTGTGTCATTGAGTGTAGCACAAGAATTCCTCAATAGGAAATTAGTTATTGCTGAACCAGGAATAATTAACTACATCAAATTGTAGGCCATCACCAGACCCGGCAAACAGCATACAGCAAAAGAAATTAGTTTCATCCTTATCCAGAAATTTAAAAAATAGAGCAGGGATAGCTTCAAAACCTTGGCAAAGCTGATGATTGCTCGAGAATCAAATGTTCTATTTGAGGAAAGATCGAACTGAGACTTTCAAATTGAGGAAGCATTTTTTGAGAAAATGGGCACCAGGAGGCATAGAAGAGTATAGAAATATACTCTATAATCTTTCTGCCAGATAGAACTCTGTCTAAAAAATCTCCATCCACCTAAACGAATCAAAATGAAAAATAAAATAAACGTCATCAGAATATGCAATTTAATAAAGTCTGGAAAACATAATTAAATCTTAAAATTAAATAATTATCTATTAAAATCTACATAAGCAAGCTATACGGCATAATAATGACAAACACGTGTATTTTGTCTAAATATTATTGCTTGGGCACATTCACTCATTCAGTCAGAAGAAGTTACGTTTAGGCTTAAAAACTTGTTGAAAATGATAGAAATGCCTAGCATGGTGAGTAGAAAGAAAAGAAACTGTTATCCGCTTGTCAGTTGTCATCTTGAATTCGACTAACAAAATGAGCCAAAAACATACATACTCCCAAAGCCAATCTGTCCCCTTTACTGCCATAATGTGCACATTTCAGTCCGTAAAGAGACTAATTTCTTGACACGATGAAAATTCAAGTAACAGATTTTAAAATAGGAAACTTATTACCATTATCAATGTAACAAAATCATTTATATCCAGCCAAATAAATTTGCAAGATGAGCCATTGCAAACTCAAAATGTTGTTTCATGATGAGTACGTAAAATGCAGACTCCCTGGCTTTGGGCTTGACCAACATGTGAACCAGCCCAACAAACCAGTTGGGTTACCTAACAAGAAGTTTATACATGTCTCTGTTAATTTAATAGTTACGTTAATGATATTATTTCTTTAATGGCAGTGCATTGAGTCTGTTGGGGAAAGAATTTTAGTAGGAATAGCTACTCATAGTAATCTTCAATATCATATATTTAGTAAATATCAGTTGCGGCAGCGTCTATAGCGCCATGACAATGAGAAATTAC
Organism: Vigna reflexopilosa; assembly: GCA_027742785.1. NCBI lineage: Eukaryota > Viridiplantae > Streptophyta > Magnoliopsida > Fabales > Fabaceae > Vigna > Vigna reflexopilosa. The sequence continues at coordinate 15,064,659 of CM050928.1, read as the reverse complement.
CCCTGAAACAGCATATACTGTTAATCCCCTCCGTTTTATAATGGTTTTATTAATTCAAAAACCCTTCTTCCACAGTTGTTCAGACCAAAATTTAACTTTTTGTCTTTAAACTATGTCAAACCCAGTGTTTGCTGTTGTTTGTTTGGCCAGCCATAATATTTCCAACCAATGACAGACTGCTCAAAGGTCATGGTGTGTGCATTAAACTCGGTCTCTGTCTACATCTGACAGCTTAAAACTACCCTTTTATATTTATAGGCAAGAAAATTCACATATGATCTCATAGCCAGTCCAAATAAAGGAAGATGATTATGTTAGGTCCTCAACACCATCATAAAAGTTGTCAAAACCCTAAACATGGATAGCTTTTAATCCATATAAAAATATAATCACCCATATACAAGAGTAAAACCTATAATTGGTGGAATAAGAAAGATTACATACTTTACCAATCTATAATGTTCTTATAAGAATCCATACGAAAGCTTCTTCTCTTCACCTAGTGTAAGAAATGTAGAATTCAATGATCGAAAAGCTGAAAAGGCCATATATGACTATGGGAGAAAGGAAGAAAGTGAAGGTTCAACCTTTTGTGAAGTGGTTAATTCAATATTAATTGATCAATGGGTAGCATCCCCTCTTCATTATCTATCTAGCTCACTCCTTAAATCCAAGGTGATTAACTAAACTTTTTTATTTATACATTTTTTCAAGATTACATAATGGTTTATATTATTTTTTAAGCAAATACTGGTTTGAATATGAATCATAAGAGAAGTCCAAGTTAAGATATCACAAGTTCCTTTTCTCATGGTTTTTTCAAGTTGGAATTAGAGTATTTCATGAAAAAGTAAGAAACAGAATGTAGTAGCTCGATCAACAGCGGAAGCCAGGTATAGGGCAATGGCGTCACTAACATGTGAACTTATATGGGTGAAACAATTCCTTCAAGAGCTTAAATTTTGTGACATTCATACTATGAAGATGTATTGCGACAATGAAGTTGCTCTCCACATTGCATCAAATCTAGTGTTTCACGAGAGGACTAAACATATAGAAATCGATTGTCATTTTGTTCGTGAAAAGTTGTTGACTAAAGAAATATGTACTGAGTTTATTGGGTCAAACGATCAACTCACAGATGTATTGACCAAGTCATTAAGGGGTCCTCTGATTGAGTTTATTTGTTCCAAGCTTGGTACATACAATTTGTATGCTCCAGCTTGAAGGGGAGTGTTAGGATATTTATCCTATTTATCATGATTATATTATGTCTAGGGTTACTCTAATTATCATGATTATATTGTGTCTAGGGTTACTCTAATTATCATGATTATATTGTGTCTAAGATTACTCTAATTATCATGATTATATTGTGTCTAGGGTTACTCTAATTATCATGATTATATTGTGTCTAGGATTACTCTAATTATCATGATTATATTGTGTCTAGGATTACTCTAATTATCATAATTATATTGTGTCTAGGATTACCCTAATTATCATGTACTCTTGTATTAATTTATTCTTATAAATAGAAGATTATGAGAAGGATCAATCAAGTCCTCTAAAATTATTTGAGTTTAATTCTCAAGTGTTCAAAATGTTATATTCAACTAACTTTTTTTAAATGATTTTGAATATATAAATGTTTATTATCAATTTAAATAATTCATAATGATGCTACACACACATGTCTATGTGTCCTACATGTTGGTGTCATAGTGTTTGTATCAGTGTTGTTTCTGGTGTTTGAGCTTCATAGCTCTCAAATATCCAAGGAATTTGTGCATTCCTCCAACTAGTCATTACAGATAAGTAGTCATTTAATATAACAAAGCTTACAAAAAGTAACAGTACTTAGTTGCACAATCAATTATGGTAGTTCATTAACATTGATCTAAATGTTCTCTTTGATACAAAATGGATTTCAATTTTAGAAGAAATATAAAAAAGTGACGATTCATCAATGAGCTAGAATCAAGTTAAAAAGAAAGAAGAGTATAATAAACTAGAAATTAACAGTCCAAGGTTATCACGCCCGACTGAAGTAATTCCACTAATAAGAAAAAAAAATGCTATTATCTAATGTAATATTAATACTTGTAATTCTGATTTTATATTTTAGACACTTTGAGCTTCTGGTACTTGACTAGCTTTAAGCAATGAAGAAAATGAGTAAATAAATAGTTTTTGAACTGGATAATAATTTAGTTAAAAATGCTTATCACGATTCCAAGCATATGACAGTGGATCATATAAAGGTTCATAAAATGCAAATTAAATTCAACAAAATTATTTCAGGGGAGTGCTGGTGGAATAACGGACTTAATAGATATGGGTCATTCTTCATGGTGAAATAAGGACAAGTTTTACAACATCATTTGTTTGCTTCACTTTAAAGAAATTTTGATTTTGTTGATAGGTTATGTGATTAATGGTTTAACAAGTATGTGCAAAATGAGGAAATTAATTGGGATTTGGATTAAAGCTTCAGTGTGAATGATTTGATTGAAATCCTAAAAACGTAATTGATTTTCCTGAGCAAAATACAACGAGATATTCACAGGAAATCTCCTCCCCCCAATGAAGAGAAATACAACGAAAGTAGTCCCATTTAATGTTGAGAGTTAAAGCCGAGAAGTTTATGCATTCTGTTGATGAAATAAAGCAATAATCCGTGTGTATTTTTATTACAAGTTGATTAATTCCATGGATACTTATGGATCATTCCCTAGGTTATTAAAGGACATCAAACGGACATACCTTGACACCAAAGTAAAAACAATCAAGTCAACTAGTTCTTACCAGCAACATAAAATACATATTTTAAATTGTCTACATGCTTGGTAAAAGATCCCAAATGATCCCAAGGAAGGCTTTAAATCCCCCATCCTAAACTCAAAATAGTCCTCAATTTGATTGCTTTTAACTAGCCGATCCCACATCTCATGTTGATCCCCCAAATGATCCAACAAAATCGCAACCGGAATAATAGCCAAATGTTTACAAGTAATTAAGCACAGCAATCTTTAGCCTAACAAAAATATACTCAAGGTTCAAGGCAACACAATACATTCAGTTGTTTTCCATAAAATTTTAAAATATCAGACAATTAACCAAAACAAGGAAATTAAGAGAAATTATCTTCATAAAACCTACTAATCAAGAACTTCAAAATCATTCAAGATCCCCATTCCCATGTGTTTAATTCAGAACCCAGGTTCATCAAACCATCCAAACAACCGTAGCACCAAAAACACCTTATCCAATCAGGTGAGGTCAAATACATGAATCAATCGACACATCGCCATTATTCCTGATTATTTAAGGAACTCTGGTGCGACAATATCATAATCTCAATGAATTTCTTCAGACAGAAGAAAACTATGCAAACAATTACTCCGCATCTCACTTATCAGATTCCATATCTATTTTATCAGATTCCACGGCCTCTTTCACAAAGAAACTTAAAGATTCTCCATGACAACACACCATGAAAAATTGACACAAAATATTTGGCAGCTAGGTTAAAGATCAAACAATCCAATCATCGAAACAAAATCCAACAATCCACAAATACACAACGCAAACAACCTCAACACGCGGAAATTAACACAAAAACTGAAAACCGAGGTACCTGGAGAGGCGGATTCGACGGGATCGAGATTGGACACTGCGATTGGAGATTATACAGAAACGAAGGTGGCTGAGGAAGGCACAAAGAAGAAGAAGACGAAGAAGAAAACGCAGACGCGAATTGAATCACAGAAACGTAAAGGAGAAGGAGAAGAAGAAGAAGCGAAGAAGCCATAGAAAAAGGAGAGAGTAGATAGAAGAAAACCGAAAGGGCAAAACCGGAAAGAAAGAAAGAAAGAAACACAGAAGAAAAAAAGAAGGAAGAGAAACAAAGGTTTTAGGGTCTCGTGTTTGTGAGGGAGATTTGTTTTGTTCTGTTGTGTTGTGTTGTGTGTGAGGGCGTTGATAGGGTGAGAAGGCGGTGAGGGTGCGACGGTGACGGTGGTGGAGTGGGGGGTGATATTTCGAGCGTTTGGTGTGAGGATAGAGGACAAAGAAGGAAAGGCTTTGAGCTAATAATTGAAATTATGTGTATATTTATTTATGGCTATCATTCTTCACTTTTTCTCTCTCTCTCTCTTCTTCTTCTTTTTCTTAAATATCGCTTTCTCTCTCCTACCCCGATTATACCTCGTGTGTGTTTTCAACAGCCATTGTTTTTTCAAGAGTGGAAATTCCACACTTCTTCTTAATTTTACTAATTAATTATATTTATTTTAATTTAAGTTTATTCATTTTAGTACCTTTAGATTTTTTATATATTTAAATAAAAAATCTAAATTCGTTTTATAGTTTTTCATTGATAAAATATCATTGGAGAATATATAAAGATATGCGGAAGCTTTGACCGATGTGTAGTTTCCACGCAATAGACTTTTTCCTGTTTCCACACACCATTTTTTTTTTCGAATTAGATTCCATTTACCGTTCTTCTAAGAATTTTTTTCTATAATAATTATATTTTAAAAAATTAGCCAGTTAAACATATTTTTATTTTAATTTTGAAATTATACACATTTCTAAATTCTACTGTGGATATTTTAATTTCTTTTGAAAATATTTTTTTATGGTTGATAAAATTTTAGAATTTATCATTTAAAGTTGACGATTTATCATTAGTTTTTTAATTTTGAGTTTATTGAAATTGTTTTGATTTTTTTTATCAGAGCGAATCTAAATGCAATGTGAAAATAAGAATTTTATTATGTAAGTCACATTGTTAACGAAATCTTACAAAACAGGTAAACAAGTGTTTTTTCTTTTTTTAACGGGTGCTTTTATATGTGCAGAACACACGCGATCTATAGCAACGATGCGTCACTGCCTCGTAGAAAGTTAGGGCTATCAACGACATATGGTTTTAAGGTGTTGGCTTTTTTTAACAGTAAATATTAGTATTTTATTAATAAGAAAATGAAATTTATAATTTTTTATTTTCTTTAACTTTTTTATTAATATGATAAGATTTTGATCTTGACTTTCTTTATAATTAGTTTGATATATGTGATCTAACGTTTCATTTTTAATAATAAGGTTTAATAGTCTATTTTGTTTCCAGTTTTGTTGATTTTTTGTCAAACAAGTCTCTCATTTGGAAAGAGTATCAACTTGCTCTTCACTTAGTAAATATTGTGCTAACGTTGTTCCTTCCATTAAATAGAAACAAACGGCGTTAATGGATTGATGATCTGGTAGTAGATAGTGGTAATGTGTCATTGTTTAGTTGTATATGCGGTGACGTGTTATGTAATTAGAGGTTGAGGTGGATATTAACAAATTAGGTATTTGAAATTGGGGAAAAATTGATTTAGGGCATAGATAGAAACAAAGTTAAGGCATTTTGATTTTTGCGAGAATAGAGAGAATCGTTATCGCATAGTGTTATTCCCCTATATTGTAAATTAAGACTGAGACGGTTTATGGGATTTCATTGACTGAACATAGGGGAGTTGGACACACATTTGCAGAGTTTTGAAACGCGTGAAGGTGTGTATGGTAGCATTTGTTGTGTGTTTGGTTGCTTTCGCTGTGGTCCCCCATAACATTTGAGTTGTGTATGGTTCGTTTATTTATTGTCCCCCATTATCTATGCTTTTCCTTTGTTTGTGGTGTCCCAGTGTCGTTGTGGTCCCCCATGATGGTGTGTGAAAATATTTCTTTATGTTGTCTTTATGGTCAGACATACTTCAACCATTGGTAAAAAGTTTGTGGTTGACATAGAAAAAGTGGAATGCAGTTGCAGAAAGTGGACTGTATCAAGAATCTCATGCTGTCATGCACTTGCTGCCATGACATTTTTCAACATCAATGGAGAAGACTACATCCCACATTGGTTTAGAAGGTCAACATATCAAGAAACATACATTCCAATGATATACCCTGTCAACGGTCCTCACCTATGGAAAATGACTTCTCATCCTGATGTTTTGCCTCCACCTAAAAGGGTGTTTCCTGGTAGACCAAAAAAGAAAAGAAGACTAAAGCCTTGGGAGCTAAAGAAGGATGACACACAACTAAAGCAAGGTGGAACTCGTAATAGATGTGTCATATGTAGACAGCTTGGTCATAAAAGAAATACTTGCCCACAAGCTGCTCCAACAAACCAAAGTCAATCTCAATCAAGTCAGCTTACTCAATGCCAACTTCAACAAAGTCAGCCAAGTATAGCAAGAGTTTAGAAGTTATTTAGAAGTCACAAAATGTTTAGAAAGCTCCATGAGGCCACCGCCATGACCACAACGAGAGCTCTTTCTCTCTCTCTCCTTCGCACAACCTACAATTAGAAAGGCAACCAGCAGATCACGCCACCACCGCCTTCGAAGTAGCTAGTGGTAGCGTCCACACAAATCGTGACAGCCTCATTTCATTGGTGAGCCAACCCGACCCACCATGGGTTCAACTCGTGTGAGCCGGGTCAAAATTGGCTCGCATAAAAAATTTTCGCATTATTTTCCAACCCAACCCGGCTCCAACTCGTGGTGAGCTGGGTTGGCTCACAGGTTTCAACCCATTTTGACGGCACTACTCGCAACCATTCAGCCTCACATGTGCTCGGCCATTCGACCTTATAGGTACTCGGTCATTCGGCCTCTGGTATTCGGCCACTCGGCCTCAACTATTCGACCTTCCATGGCCTCAAGCACTCCAGCATTCGGCAATTCGGCCTCGCAGGTACTTGGTCATCCGGCCTCGCAGGTATTCAACCACTCGGCCTCAACTGCTCGGCCTTAACTACTTGGCCTCAACTGCTCGGCCTCACATGGCCTCAGGTCACAACACTAAAGCAAGTACATCCCGACCATGACACATCCTAATACAAAATCTTCATTTTGGTCTAAAACATTTAACAGAAGACCGAGTGGTCTTACTCGATTGGTCGTTCAGCCTCATAGCATAACCTATTTCAATATTAATTGTATAACCTTGAAAATGCATTGGTTTGTCTGACTACTCTGTTTCTCACCGTGTAAAATTCGAATTGTTATATTTCTTCATTGCAGATGAAGGATCTTGCGCACAAATCATTTGGCCGATGTGAGCCTAATGTTCAAAGAAACCTAGGGACGTTCTCCAGGAACACCTAGTCCATGAAACCTAGGGACATTCTCTAGGAACCCCTAGTTCAAAACTGAGTGGGTCGGTCGGTGCAACCACCTGGCACACTTGGGTGCGAAGAAACCAAGTGGGTCGGTCGGTCCCACCTCCCAACAAACCTAGGTGCGAACAAACCGAGCGGGTCAGTCGGTCCCACCTCCTAGCAAAACTGGGTGCGAAATAACCCAACGGGTTGGTCGGTTTCGTCGCCTAGTGATAACGGGTCAAAAACTGTTATTTTCATACTTAAATTTGATATTAAACACACCCTTTATGACTTAGAATTAGCTTGAAACCATGCAATTTGCTTAAGTTAGAGAATAAGAGAGTCAATGTTGGTTTTCTTGGTTTTATGCTTGGTTTTCCCATGATTTGGCAGGATTTATTAGAAATTGAATGAAGGAAGTTAAGGAAGAAAAGAGTTGGACTCAAGAGAATGTGGAAAAGTGAAGAAAAGAAGAGTTCCAGCCACCGCTCAGTACTATCCCAACACTAAGCGCCAGCCACGTAGAAAGATTCTCTGCCAAACGCTCAAGCGATAAAGCCACTGTTGGGCGGTGGACTCTTCTGAGAACTCTTTGTCCAACGCTAAGAGTCAACCCTAAGGGCTGATTTTAAATGTCGAACCTACCGCCGGGCGGTGGACTAATGGGCTTGGGCCAAAATTCTGTGATTTTTCCTGAGTTATAAATAGCTCTGCACGAACCGAAAAGGACATTTTTTGGCAGAAGGGACGTAGAACCACACTTCTTCACCCCTAGGAGGCGAATTTTGGATGCGAAAGCTCCGATCTACAACTTTTAGGGTTTTATCTTCCATTTTTTTCATTCTTTTCATCTAGATTCACCATGTTTATGGTGAACTAAACTCCATTGTTGTTGGGAAAATGATGTAATCCTATTGAAACTCTCATATATTGAATTATTACTTATATTCATATGCTTTCTTTTATCAATTGTTAGAGTTTTTCCTCCATTATATTTGGATGCTTTGTTTAAGACATTATTCAATAGCATAATCTTTGATTCTATCTATATGGACACATGTGGGTAGGTCTAGACATGAGGGAATTCTCTTCAGAGAAATATTACCTAGACATAGGGATAGGAGGACCAATTGCCTTTAAGCTTCTGTGCGAATTATGTAATGCATGATCAATTGCTAGGGAGACTAGACATAATAAACTAGTAATTAGGAGTAGGCTCTTTTCACCAAGACATTGGGATTAGGGTAAATTAGAAAGTGGCATTAACATTGATAAAGAAGTAGAATTAAGTAGAATTCGCAAACATATGAGAGTGGATTAGGACAAGCCAAATCTAGAAGCAAATCAAGCCATAAGTCCATGGATGAAGATTGCGGAATTTGGTGGTGAAAGGTGCTCATGGTTTTGATGAGTTGTATGGTGATGGAAGGTGTGTTTGGTGGTTCTCTAAGAGAGGTTGGGCCAACTCTTGGAGGAAGGTAGCTAAAGGAGGCCACTTGGGTTGCTCTAGCCTAGGGTGACCTTAAAAGAGTAGTATGGCACAAAAATGACAGCATAACTTTACTCTAAATCAAAGGTGATTACATGATGGAGAACACCTCTATTTATAAGCTAAGGTGTCTCAAAATTGGCTGAAACTTTAACCTAAAAGAGACACCTTGGCTGTCTTGGAGAGCAAGGAGAAATCATCTCCAATAGGAGAGAGACAAGTGACAAAAATCCTCTCAAATGAGAGAGTGACATGTGGCCACTACCTACGGAAAAACTCTCCATTCCTAGAGTGACACATGGCCACTAACTAGGAGGAAAACTCTCCAATGGGAAGCCTCTATATCTCTAGGACGAAATCTTGCTCCCTTGTCCTCCAAGCTTAGCCAAAATGTTGACCCCTTGGTCAACACACCCATTTTGGACATCCAAGCATAGTCAACTTTGGGCCTTGGCCCTTTGTTGACTTGTTTGGTCAAATTCCTATTCTACTTGGCCCAAAATACAAGGCCCAATTGAAGTCCTACAGTACTAGGCCCATAATATAAAGCCCAAATAAAATCTAGACTACTTGGCCCAAAATACAAAGCCCAAATAAAATCTAGACTACTTAGCCCAAATAAAATTAAACCAAATCAAAGCTACCTCCCAAGGTGTTTCTCTTTTTTCTTTTTGGCTACCACTCTAGACTTTAAGCTCCCTTTGGGTCTCCACCACCTAGAAGGCTACCTCTAAGATATTGGATCACCTCACAAAGAGAACCTACACCACACAAAGTAACCAAAGCCGAAATTGTGCAATAAGAAACAAGGGATAAAAGTAATAAAAAGGTCCAAAAACAAGAAAGGCTTTGCAAAAGGAATTTAATTATGAAAAAAACTAAGAAATCCAAGAAGACAAGCAAGAAATTAAAGGTTAAGAAACAAAGGTTAGCACTCAAAAGAAATCCTAATGAAAGGTGCTAGAATAGATTCACAAAATAAAAACACTACTAGAAGAAAAGTGGGAGGTTCTTGTCTTTTGACAACTTTGAGCAAATGGGGCACTAAGGCCACTCTTTTAACATTTGTTAACACACTGGAAAGTGTACCAGATCGTATCAAGTAATAAATAAACGGTAATTTCGAGTATCGTCTCCCAAAGGACTCTTAGGCCTAAATATTCATGCGATTAATGGAAATCATAAGACTTGAGTAAATAATAAATTGAGTTGTAAATGCAAAATAAGAATTAAACATGCATGCAAGGGTTTTGATCAATTGGCAAGAAAAAGATATGGATGAATGGAGTTGTTGGGGTTTACGATTTCATTCTAATCCACTCTCAAATATCTACTATTCTTATTAGATTCAACTTTGTTATCAATGTTCATGCAACTTTCTATTTTACTCTAAACTCGATCTCTCGGCGAAAAGAGCCTAATCACAACTACTAGTTTACTATCTCTAGTCTCCCTAGTAATCACTCATGCAATATCCACAAAAGCTTAAAGCAATTGACTTTTGTATTCCTATCTCTAGGTAATATGTATTCATCAAGAGAAATTCTTCATGTCTAGACCTAACTATACGTCTCCATATAGAAAGAATCAAAGGTGATATGCATTTGAATAACATCTTAAACCAAGCTTTGGCAAGAACGGAAGAAAAACTCAAACTATTGAATAACACAAGTATATGAATAAAATAAGAAAATCGATATAAGAGAGTTTCAAAGAATTACATCTGTCAACACCCAATTTTGTCCGGGTAAATAAAATTCATCACAAAAATAAAAATAAATAAAAAAATAAAAATAAAAAATACTATTTCATTTTACTATTTGCACCCCCAAATTAACTTTTTAATCCTTGGTCCAATGGCCCAAAATAATCTCACATTTTTTTCTTTCTCATCACCATATTTTTCTTTTCACACTCCACTCTCCACATCACCTTCCACATCACCCTCCACATCACCTTCCACATCACTTACCTTTTTCATGTACTATTACATTTTTTATATATTTATTTTTTATTTAATTTTTTTTCTTCATCCTAATTTTTCTAATTTTTCCACTTACCTTTTTTTATTATATTTTACTTTACCTAATTTCTCCACCCATTTTTTATATTATTTCTTTCACTTATTTTTCACATTAACTTTTATTATTTACTATATTTTATTTCACCTACTTTCTCCACCAAATTTTTATATTATTTCTTTCACTTATTTTCCACATTTAACTTTTTTTATTTACCTTTTTTATTATATTTTACTTTACCTAATTTCTCCACCCACTTTTTATATTATTTCTTTCACATTAACTTTTATTATTTATTATATTTTATTTCACCTACTTTCTCCACCAAATTTTTATATTATTTCTTTCACTTATTTTCCACATTAACTTTTTTTATTCACCTTTTTTATTATATTTTTATTTTACCTAATTTCTCCACCCACTTTTTATATTATTTCTTTCACTTATTTTTCACATTAACTTTTCTTTATTCTTCCACTCACTTTTTAAAAAAATTATATTTATTTAACACTTTCTTCATCCTTAACTCTATAAATACCCACATTCTCTTCACTTACACCTACACATTTACACACACACACACACTTTCATAACATCCATCTTTCTTCTCTCACACCAAATCTCTTTATCCAAAAATTCTACTTCATTTTTCTTTCACACCTTTCCATTAAATCTCATACCAAATTTCTACTCCAAGTTCATCTTCTTTACCTCTCATCTACATCTTCTCACAACAAGGTACACATATTTCAAGTAAGGTTTGTTTTTACTATTCACTTTTTTTTATTTATTTTATTGTATTTTATTTTATTTTCTCACTTTTCTGTTTTAAATATCTATCTACGTTTTTTTTATATATGAATATTAGAAAAATAATAAAAATATTTTAAAGGTTTAAGCATGTGTGTGATCGCACGCATCGTCCTCGTGCTAAGACCTTACCTCCTTTTTTATATAAAAAATGCCAAAAAAATCATAAAATCTTCAAAATAAAAATATCAACTTTTTTTCAAATCAATTTCTTAAAGCCAGAACTACGTGATCCTTGATTCTCTATCAAAAGTGGAGATACGTAGGAGCAAGGCCAGACCTTGTCAGGTTCACTTTCCCAAAAATCCAAATTTATCCATAATCAATTTCTTAACAAATTTTCCAATCAATTTTCCAAAACAAATTTCACAAGCAATCATCAAAATATATTTGCCAGAACTATGTGATCCTTGATTCTCCGCCAAGCGTGGAGATACGTAGGAGCAAGGCCAGTCCTTGTCAGGTTCACCTTCCCAAAAATCCAAATTCTCCAAACAAATTTTCCAAATGGTTTACTAGAACTACGTATCCCTCATTTCTCAGTCTGACTAAGAATACGTAGGAGCAAGGTCAATCCTTATTGGGCACACAAAAAAATAAAAAATATTTTGTTTTCTTTAGAGTTTTATTTTTAGGGAAATTAAACATTTTGGCAAACCACATCAAATTCGCGTATTTAATTAAAGGTACTACCTTCGGGCAGACGTTGTAGGGTGCTAATACCTTCCTTACACGTAACCGACTCCCGAACCTAAAATCTGGTTTTCGTAGACCTTGCCTTATCGTTTTATGGTTTTTCCGTAGTTTTCTAGAATAAACTATGATGGCGACTCCAAATCTTTTTTTTTCAAAATCTACGTTTTCTTTTTGTTGGATCGTCGTCCCGTCGTGATTTCCGGTTGCGACAACATCATTCCCCAACAACAAAGGGTTTAGTTCACTATAATCATGGTGAAACTAGATGAATTGAATGGAAAGAAGATAAAAGATAACCCTAGATTTGTAAAATTGGAGCTCCCGCATCCAAGATTCGCCTCCAAGGTGTGAAAATTGTGTTTCTGCGTCCTTTCTGCCAAAAGATGACCTCTAAGGGTCACACTGTTCTATTTATAAGCTGTGAAGAATTACAGAAAACAGGCCCAAAACCCAAGTACACCGCTCAACGGTAGGTGCGGCACTCAAGTCCACCGCTCAGCGTTCACTTCCAGGTGTCTGGCGGTGCTATCACTGTCGAGGTCACCGCTCATCGATGGATCTGCCGCTCAGCGGTAGGCGCGACTCTTCTTTGGTGCCTCCTTCCATCTTATTTTGAGTCCAATCCCTTCTTATCTTTCATCTATTTCTTGTTAAGTCCTGTCAAAACAAGGAAAACCAAGCATAATACCCATAAAACACTTTTGACTCTCTTGTAACCTAACTAAGACAAAATGCATGATTTCAAGCTAGTTTCTAAGTCATAAAGGGTGTGTTTTTGTATCAAAATAAAGTATGAAAATAACGGTTTTTCAACCGTTATCAACATCATAGCCAAGACTTTAAGCCACTAAAAAGTGAAGATAAAAACCCAAAATAGTGAGCAAAACACGTTCCAAAACTGATTGCACAAAAACAATGGTAGTGGTCTAAACACACAATATTTTTCAGCACTTTTTAGACTCTCTTTTGGTACTCTTTTGAGGCCTTTTCCTTAAAAGCTTTTAGCACTTCTTTTTCCACTCTTTTAAGGTGAAAAATAAGACCACCACACACTTGGAACAGAGGTGAATTATGGGTTTTAAAATCCAAAAAGACAAGAAACACAAAATAGAAGAGAATCCTACTAGAATCAAAAATGGAGTTGAAAACTAGAAACATCAATAGGGAATTTTTTTTAAGAGCTTGCCAATGATCTAATGGCAAGTATGAACCCAAAACATCAAAGATAAGACCCTCAAATGGTTGTATATGGTGCAAGTTTGCAAACTAAGTTATTATTTTTTTTGATGAATTTTCAAAGTTACTAGAGAAAATTGACAAGAAAAGAACTACACATGACTCTAGACAAACATGGATGGATTAAAAACTTAAAATGACTCAATCAATGAAATGCACTGAATATAAATCAATAAAAGACCCAACAAAATAGTAAGAAATGACTCAAAAATAGAAAAGGCACAAAATAGTAGCCAAAACTAACAAAACATAACTTGGAAAAAGCTAATGACAACATTATGGCAACATTGACATTTGCTCAGTGTTTTACTCACAACTTTCTCTACAGAAGTCCAAATGAATTGATTTTTTTTGTTTGAAACTAGACTCAAAGGGATTTCTTTTGAGTATTTTTACGTATTTTTTGGACAACTTGGCTAGATGCAGTTTAAGTTTCAAAATCGTCTCAGTTTACTGCCAAAAAAAAATGATAGAAGGAAAAAAAAACACAACAAGACAAGTAAGGAAAACATTAAACAACAAGGAAATAACAAAGGATCAAAAACAAGAAACTTAGCTCTTTGAAGAACCAAGGCTCTTGATACCAAATGATGGCAAAAATGATCTAGCTAGGACAAGCCAAATCTAGAAGAAATCAAGCCATAAGTTCATGATGAAGATTGCGGAATTTGGTGGTGGTGAAAGGTGTTGATAGCTCATGGTTTTGATGAGTTGTATGGTGATGGAAGGTGTGTTTGGTTGTTCTCTAAGAGAGGTTGGGCCAACTCTTGGAGGAAGGTGGCTAGAGGAAGCCACTTGGGTTGCTCTAGCCTAGGGTGACCTTAAAAGAGTAGTATGGCACAAAAATGACAGCATAACTTTACTCTAAATCAAAGGTGATTACATGATGGAGAACACCTCTATTTATAAGCTAAGGTGTCTCAAAATTGGCTGAAACTTTAACCTAAAAGAGACACCTTGGCTGTCTTGGAGAGCAAGGAGAAATCATCTCCAATAGGAGAGAGACAAGTGGCAAAAATCCTCTCAAATGAGAGAGTGACATGTGGCCACTACCTACGAAAAAACTCTCCATTCCTAGAGTGACACATGGCCACTAACTAGGAGGAAAACTCTCCAATGGGAAGCCTCTATATCTCTAGGACGAAATCTTGCTCCCTTGTCCTCCAAGCTTAGCCAAAATGTTGACCCCTTGGTCAACACACCCATTTTGGACATCCAAGCATAGTCAACTTTGGGCCTTGGCCCTTTGTTGACTTGTTTGGTCAAATTCCTATTCTACTTGGCCCAAAATACAAGGCCCAATTGAAGTCCTACAGTACTAGGCCCATAATATAAAGCCCAAATAAAATCTAGACTACTTGGCCCAAAATACAAAGCCCAAATAAAATCTAGAGTACTTGGCCCAAAGTACAAGGCCCAAAATTATTCTTACTCAACTAAATCTTCATGATGACTTAAGATGACACAAGAGAAAGAGTCTAGGCCCATCTTCCATAGATGCGTCCAACTCTTCATGAATGTGATAAGTCATGGCAAGGGGTATGCCATCAGTCTCTAGGGAAACGATACTCGGACTTACCGTTTATTATTACTTGATACGATTCTGTACACTTGCCAGACCCTTAACAAGTTTTTGGCGCCGTTGCCGGGGACTCGTGGTTTAACTATTCTAGTAGTGTGATTATTGATTAACTTGGACTTGATTTTTTATGTTTATTTTTGTTTGTTCTAATAAATGTTTTCTAGGAATTTTGCCTAATGTTTGCAGGATGCAGTACAGACAAGAATTTAACTATATGGGCACAAAATTCTATCAAGGTAATCTCAACCACTGGTGGGAACCTCACTCAAGCATGGATCAAAGTCAATTTGGGCAAGCTGCCGAGCAAACCACTCCACTCAAGAAGAATACAAAGCTTGAAGAACTTTTTCAGTAGACCATGAATACGAGTTTATCTTATGTGAAAAGCATGGAGGAGTTACGACAACAACAATGGCAGCAACAACACTCTCAACAAAAAGAAACATTTGATGACGTCTTTGAACGAGTTATGCAAAATACCATCTCTTATATAGAACGTAATGAAGCAAGACGTAAAAGGTTGGAGATAGATCTTGGTTGTATAAGTAAGTTTCTGGATGACTCTGGGGCTAATATTGAAGTTAACCCTAGGGAGGAATGCCAAGTCACTATCATTGAAAGTGATAAGGTTGTTGATGAGGAAAAGATAGAGAGAGATAAGGAAAAGATAGAGGAAGAAGAAGCAGAAAAGTTGACTGAGGAAGATAAAGATGAAGAGAAAGAAAGAGAAGCAGTTGAGAAAAAAGAAGAAAAGAAAAAGTGTGTGAAAATAAAGAAGAAAGTAAGAGAAAAGAAAAAAAGAAAATTGAGAGAAGAAAAATAGGAAATTGAGGGAAAAAAAAGTGAGAAAAAGAGGATGAGAGGAAGAAAGAAAAGATCATATGAAAAACCCCATCCTCATCCAAAGGAATATCATAGGAAGGAGAAGGAGTTCAAGTGCTTTATGGAGATCTTCAAGAAATTGGAGATTAAAGTTCCTATGATTGAAACATGGAAACAAGTGCTTGGTTTTATCAACTTTCTGAAGAAATTCAGCAGAAAGAAGAAAAAGAAAAGACTATCAAGCAAGGAGAATGTCAACACTTACTGATGGGTGTTTGAGTTTTACTAGGTCAAGCTAGTGACGTTAAAAGAACGCTTGCTGGGAGGCACACCAGTGACTTAAAAACATTATTTTTCTGTTATTTGGTTATGTAATTTTGAATTTTGTTAAACATTGTTTATTAGGTAGCATCTACTGAGGGATGTTAAAAAGGTTAAGTATCTACTGAAGGATACAGGAAGGTACACCTACTGATGGGTGTTGGTAAGAATTGCACTTATTGATGAGTGCTAGAAAGGTTTAGGTCAGGCTCGTGACATTAAACAAGCGCTACCTGAGAGGCAACCCAGTTGATTGATTTACTTTTGTTCCATGTTTTAATATTGTTCTAGTTTCATTTAGGGCTTAATTGTTGCATAAATGAGTAAAGTGAGTGGGAATTGCATGAAAACTAAAAATTGAAAGTTGAAATTGAGGGTTACAGGGTCCATGATGCTTAAAGTAAAGCAAAAAGGGGGAAATAACCAACTCGCGCCCACCGCCCGGCGCTGTCTTACCGCCCAACGATGGCGTCGCAGAGGGCTAAAGTAATTTTATTGGGCTTAGTGTTCTTGGCCCATTCCATGTTTTTAATACACCTTAGGGCTCGCCCAAGCGTCCACTTCCAGATCCCCACTCTTTCTTTCACTTTCAAACACTATTCTAAGCATTCTCCTCACTTCTCCATCATCCCACTTCTAGAAAACCCATTCTTCATCACTTTTTCACCATTCCACCATCAAATTTTGGGGTTTTTTAAGAGCATTGCATTTGGGCTTCATTCATCATCAACTTACAAGTACTTTGCACACATTCAAGGTCTCTCCACCCAAGTAAGTCATACATTTTACTTTTAGGGTTTCTAAAGCATGAATTTGATTAAAAAGTGTGTAAAAGCATGAAATTTTAGGGCTTTTGATTTCTATGTATGATTTGTTGAAATAGAAACTATTTGGACTGATTAAAATGTGTGATTAAGGGCTGGAACTGTGAAATTTGCATTTAGGTGGAGATTAGAAGTCTTTAGGAGGGGTTTTGAAAAACTGCCGCCGCCACCACTAGGCGATGGCCTGGCAGATTGTGTTTTGCTTGTTGTTTGAAATGCAGGTGGCGTTGAAGGGTCTTATTTAGCCCTCAATGCTGATCAAAGATGTGTTTGGATGTGATTGATGTTTTGCTAACGCTTAATGTGTTTTGCTTTGGTCTTGTGAATTGTGTTTGATGTAGGAATGACTTCCTCATCAAGAAAGAGGATTAAGACCGTAGCAAACAAGAGGAAAGAAACATATAGGTTCTATTCTGGTAGGTTTCTAACCAGGAGACATGAGTAACATCATCCTCTTGTCTAGGAGAGACGTTTATTAATGGAGAGGAAGGTGTTAGGTTGAATCGGCAAGTGTACCGAGTCGCACAAGTAATATAAAATGGTAAGACCAAGTATATATTCTAGAGGACTCTCGACGCTGAACAATTGTGTGAAAATAGGATTAATTAAGACTTAAAAATAAAAAGAGATCATTGGGTTTGGCAAAAATAATAAAATAAAACAAAATAAAATTGATTAGTGGCAAAAGAGCACAAAGATGAATGGAAGTTGATTTATATGAGATGGGTATGTTGTTGGGGTTAGATTTCACCAAGTTCCCTCTTATGTATATAAGAATTCTTCTTTATGCATTAATGCCAACGTCTCGCACTAAATTACATACCCCTGATCCCTCGGTGAATAAGCCTGTCCCTAATTACAAGTTCATACAATTCCTAGCATTCCTGGTAAAAAGATGTGAAGAATAAGAGATTAAGACGACCAAGACTCATACCCTCATCCCTGAGAAATATAACCCTTAAGAGTAATTCAACAAGAACCTGAATTGAAAGGAACCTCCCGACACTCATGCAATTCATAAATAATGTTATTGTATGAGCAAGAATCGAAACAGATGAATTACTCTAACAATTAATGAAAAAGCATATGAAATTAAGAATCAATTCAAATACATGAGAGTTTAAAAGGTTACATCATTCCCCCAACAACAAATAGAAATTAGTTCCCCATAGACATGGGGGAACTCTATGAACAATGGAAGAAAGAAAGAGAATAGAAGATTAAGAATAGGCTAAAAGTGTATTGCTATGCTCTTTTCTACTAGGGATGCAAAACCTAGAGCCTCAGGGTCCTTTAAATAGTGTTAGAGGCGTTCCAAAGCAAGGCCTGGTCCAAAAGAATCAAAACAGAGCAGAAACAGGGCCCGATCCACGAAAGTCGTCGCTCAAGTGTCCAAGGAGGCCGCCTGGGCGAGAATTGAGCCTCATGTAAAGCCTGGATGTTGAAATTTGCCACACAAGATACGAAGCCCATTGCCCGGGCGACGAGGACCGCCGCTTGGGCGGCGGACGTCGATACTGCTCGCTTAAGCTACGCTTCTGGACGTCCGGGCTTCGTGTTTTCCCTCCTTCTGGTGCCTTTTTGAGTCCTTCTGAGCTCCATTTTCTTGGTTCTTCATCTCTTCTTCCAGTATTACCTTAATCTCTGTCAAAACAAGGGGAATTAGTCATAAAACTATTGAAATCAACCTCAACTCTCTTATTCACACAATTTATTGAAAAAGCATGAGTCCAAGCAAGTTTCAAAGTGAAAAATGGTGTTTTTAGTATCAAAATCACATCAGAAATAACAGTGTTTTAAACCGTTATTAGAAGGCAGGTTGGATACCAGACTTTGCTCCTCAGTTTGGACAGGAGCTTAGGAGTAGGAATTGGGAAAAATTGGCTACATACCCTGCTCCTTCAAACATAGAAATGGTAAAAGAGTTCTACACAAATGCCAAACCACTAGATGATTCTCACTTCATGGAGTATATGAGCTATGTGCGTGGTAAAGTTATCAGGTATGATCCTGAAACAATTAACAGGTTTCTGAACACTGAATGGGTAGGTGAACAGTGCCAATATGAGTTGAATGTTCAAGAAGGCACTGACTTTGATGATATGGAGAGAGTACTCTGTGTGCTTGGAGGGCACTTCCACAAGAACCCAAGTGGGGCTGCAATTCATATAAAAAGGACTAATTTGATACCACTAGCACAATACTGGATGGCATTCACTCATGTCAATGTGACACCATGCTCTCATGTTTCAAACATCATTGTCAACAGGGCCATGTTTATCTATTGTGTGCTGAAAGGAATGAATATCAACATTGGCTAGGTGATTGCAAATGAGATCAAGAGCTGTGCAGTCACTACTAGCAACAAAGCACCCTTGGGACATCCCTCATTGATTACACACCTATTCCATGCAGCTGGGGTGGATACATCTACTCCATCATTTGAGCAACTCAGGAAGGCCATTGATAAGGCCTATTACAGGCAGTTTTATAGAGGAGTTGAGGCAACAGCTCAGCCAACGCCTTAGAGACGCCCTAGGAGGAGAGTTCCACCACCACATGCTTAGGGAGTTGCACATGATGCTGAGCCATTTCAGATGAGGGACATGTACATGTCTCTTGTAGAGTCCAGATTAGAGTCCATTCACAGGGGGACATGTTGCTACTGCCGAGATGATCATAGGTTTGTACGACACTCCTCCTGCACATAGGTGGACTATGGACGAGTTCAACAACATGGTGGCTTGGTCAGAATAGGCGCAGGGCAGTAGATCTGGAGCAGCTGAAGCTCCAACCATGGATAAGGATGCTGAGGAGGATGATGATGATGATGATTTTGAGGATGCTGAGGTTGGAGATGAGGATTCTGACGACAACATGGATTGAGGAGCTTACATAGCATCTACTGATGGATACTATCTACAATAGAACAGGGTTTTTCTTATCTTCGTTTTTTGTTTAGTAGTATAGGATTTTATTTTGTTCAGTAGAGTAGGATTTGCTTCTGTTGAGTAGTATAGGATTAATGTACTTGGTCTAAAACTTTTCTGATATGATGGTTTGACTGTTTGATGTTGCATGAGATAAGTTGCTTGATGATGCTTGTTATTAAATGATGATTGATATTGCCATATACTGATATACAAGTGGATTGTTCACTAGCTATGTGAATAGATGCATGATGATATTGTGTTCTTCTAGATTTGAGAGGCATGCATATGATTGGTGGTATCAAAGGCAAAATGATGTTAAAAATGGTATCGAATCACCAATTAGAGATTGGAATGACCTAAGAGCTTGTATAAGATAATTTGTTCCACCTTCTTTCAAGAGAAATCAAGAGCTTAAACATGAAAAGAGAGAACTCATGGAGAAAGATAAAGAATCTACTAGAGGTGAAAAAGAGTTCTTTCTTAAAGAGAAAGGATTTTGAAGGGAAACATGAGGAAAGAAGAGAAATTGAAAAGAAGAAAGAGGAACAAATACAAGTAGAGAAAAAAGTTAGAGAGGAGGAAGGTAGAAGAGAAAGGGAGGAGAGAGAAAAGAAAGAAAAAGAAGAAAATGAGAGAAGAGAGAGGGACGAGAAACAAAAGAAAGAGAAAGAAAAGATTGAGAGGAGAGAGAAGGTGAAGGAAGAACTCCTTCTCAAAGAAGAACTCCTACTAAAAAATGAAGTATTATTCAAGGCACCCTCCTACTCTCCCAATCATAATTGATTCAAGAGTTCTAAAGGGAGTTTTCCAAACTTTGAACTCTTATCTTTCCATTAATGATTCTCATTTCTTGATTTCAACCTTTACTTTTGAAAGTCTTTTACCTCCACTTTCACTCCCTATTATTTTTAACTCCTCAATATCCTTTGAAAAATCAGTCTTTGAGTTGTTGTTACATCACAAGTTACAAATAACTCAAGGTGAACAAAAAGATTTTTGTAAATTAGGTCTTATAACTTTTGAAGAAACTAAAATAAGAGATGTCCAATACTTAAAGTGTTTTGAGAGAAGAACATTTCTTTTGAATGTCCTCCCAAAAGAACATTGCTTTTAAAAGATCAACACACTAGAAGCTTGGATAACTCTCATTCTTCACCTAGTGAAGGAAAAGTTTTAGATTCTGTAGAAAATATAAATTTTCCTCATGAAAATCTTTTAAAAAATAAAATGTCTTATTTCTTTCTTCTTTTGTATTTGCTTTTATCACTACAACAACATTTTGAAATAAAGGCCAACAATCTTCTTCATAAAACATTTTCCAAAAATAAAAGGCCTTCTTTCTTTGTTCTTTTGTTTAGGTTTATTCTTTTAATAATACTCCTATTTGTCATTTGTTGTAGGTAGAGTTGTCAAAACGGGTAACCCGGCCCGACCCACCACGGGTTGGTCACTTAGTGAGCCAACCCAACCCGACTCATTTATTAGCGAGCCAGAAAAATTCGAACCCGACCCGACCCACCACGGGTTGGTGGGTAAACGGGTTGGCTCACTGATTCACTTAAATACAATTTTTTTAAATAAAAAAAATTATAAACTTCCTATTATTTAAATCTAAACAAATTTCACTTCTAAATTTCACTCCCAACATGAGTGTTTAATTAATTTTGAAAATAGGGAACTTAAATAATTATTTCAAGCAAAAAAGAATAATAAATATTTCTTTATAAAATTAAAGTTAAATTTTAATAAAATAAAATTAGGTAGGTGGGTTGGTGGGCCAACCCGGCCCACCACGGGTTCAACCCGGCCCACCACGGGTTCAACCCGCATGAGCCGTGTTTAAATGAGCCTGGTTGAAATCTGACCCGCATAAAAAAATACAATTTTTTCAAACCCAACCCGGCCCGAACCCGTGGTAGGCTGGGTTGGCCCGTGGGTTATGATCCATTTTGACAACTCTAGTTGTAGGTACACTTTTGATCGAGGAGGAGATCATTAAACCAAAGTTGTGCTTCCTCAAATATCTTTCCGATTTGAAGGCATATCGTTTTCAAGAAGGAGGGTATAATAGAATCCGTTTTGGGAACTAAATGAAGATCCATAAAGAGAGCATCAACTTAAGCTAAGGCTAAGATCAACTATTCCTATTTAACACACCGACCTGTGATGAGCTAAGTCAGATCAGACCGAATTATCCATTTTGAAAGCATTAAGGAGAACAATTGAAATAAATAATAATGTAATTTTTTTATTCTACTTATACCAAATAATTTATTATAACAAATTCTACTTATACCAAATAATTTATTATAACAAATATAAAATCACAATGTACTTTTTTTCAAAAGTAAATAAATACTAAATAATTTTTATTTCTTTTTCTAAAAAAATATACCATATAATTATTTATTAAGTACAGAAAAAAAGTGAGTAAAAATCCTCACCAATAATTACTAATAACTTGTAATATAATCACAAAAATAAAAATACATGACACGCACAAACAAAACATAATGAAATCTATGACATATAGCCTACAAATATTTTTATCCAGTAAAACAAAATTGAGTAAACATAAATAAAAAAACGGTTAAATTATTTCTGAACTGAAGCTACGTATAAAGCTTAAAAAACGCAAGCGAAGTTCATTTCTCCGATCTAAGAACCTCAAAGTTGAACACAGAAGGGAAAAAGGGGATTAGGGTTTGAGAAGCAGCGTGCGATTATGGATTTTACAGCGGAGAAGAAGGAATCAGAGAACAACAGCGCCAATAACCCCGAAAACGCTCATCAAACGTTAGATTCTTCTTCTCAATTGGCGTCGGCACTTGATTCAAGCAGCAAAGAAACCGAAGAACGACAATCTCGTGAACTCAAAGCTGGTCTTCACCCTCTGAAGGTTTTTTCTCCCTCACTTTAATTTTTGTTTCTTCGCAACTGAATCGCTCTTAACGCTATCGAAAAATCTTATTGTTAGTACTATTATCAGTTCTAAATGTGGAAGAGTTGATTGGATGCTGTGTTGGGTGCTTCTACTTTGAAGCAGATATATCAATGATGCACTTTGAATTTGATTCAGGGTCTTAATTTTACATGCTTGTTGATTATGTGTCAAAGTTATGTTTGTTTCGCTCTATCCTTTCTCTTTCTTGGAGGCTTTTAGTGCTACTCGACATTTTTGGTTGTTGATATAGTTTATGTTTGTGGTGATTTTTGTTGCAGAACAAATTTGTCTTCTGGTACACTCGTCGAACACCTGGAGTTCGAAACCAGACCTCATATGAGGACAACATAAAGAAAATTGTTGAATTTAGTACGGTGAGTCTTTGCTTTGTTTAGAGTTCTTTGTCTAGTTAAATATTAGTTCATACTTCATAACATATATCCTTACTTTTGTGATTCTGTGATTGTATGTTAATAGGTTGAAGGATTTTGGGTCTGCTATTGCCATCTTGCCCGGCCTGCTTCTTTGCCCAGTCCCACAGATTTGCACCTTTTCAAGGAAGGAATTCGCCCTTTATGGGAGGTATATACTTAAAATTCGTAGCCGAAGTTGCATTTTCTTTCTGATTGAGTATTTACAAGCTGTTCCATTCTTTTGAGAGGGTGTGGGAGGGAAACAGGGGTAAGTGTCTTTTAGATATGTTTTAATTTTCTCTGACACAACATTTTTTTTTCAGGACTCTGCTAACTGCAATGGTGGTAAATGGATTATACGATTCAAAAAGGTTGTCTCGGGTCGGTTTTGGGAGGACCTGGTAAGTGCAAATATTTTCATCTCTGGTATTTTGTATCTTGATAAAATATCTGAATTGACTGTGGAAAATAATAACACCTTTTATTTATTGAGTGATTATTTAACTTTGTACTTGCATCAAATAGTTTCACTGAAAATTTGGTTTTTGATAGATCCTCATGGCATGGTTTGATACATGTAGTTGATCCTACTTAATACTATAAATGTTGGTTGTGGTTGATGGTGTCTAGATTTTCCATTGAAATTAGGGGGATGTTAGTGTCAAGCCAGTAACACTCGTTTTAACACTTGATTAAATTTATTGAAAACTACAAAGGTATGGGTGAGACTCATTAAATAAGAAGTGAGACGTACCAAAATTGTGATTTCCTATAAATATCAGCCTATAATAGACTGTGTCTTGCTAGCATTTCTCTTAAAATTGTAAAGTATTCTGCTCATTGAAATGATTTATGGACCTCAATTTCTTTTTTGTTGATTTTAACCTCTGATACTGAAAACAGAAACCTAGGTTTTGATTCCAATTTATGAGTTACAAATTTTCTCCATTTGTAAAGCATGATTCCACAGGGTTGTTCACAGTGCATTCACTTGAGGTTTCCAAGATTTAACTCAACAAATTTGTTTGCGGACAGGGAAATGTTTCTGAAGCCTTTGGCAGCAGTTTGTTTTTTAAAAGTTGAATAATGAAAATGAAAAAGAAAACTTTTTTTTCTAAGTTCAAAGAGTGAGTTCTTCTAGTTTTTGCAGCTCTGGGATGACACCAGGATGGACTACATATTGGATCCAGTAGACCTATGTATTTCGTGTGGGGAAGATTTGATATATTGAATATAGTGTTAACCAATTTCTTCTTACATTTACCAAAATGGCAGCCCTCAATGAATTTCTTTTTCTTTGTTTGTCCCCTTACTTTGTATTGTGATATAACTGTTAAGCACTTCAATTTTTCTGGAGGTTCATAGATATTCAGCCTACCCTATGTGCAAAATGGGATTCAATAGAAGGCAACCAATTCAATTTTGGACTTAATAGAAACATTGAATCCTAATCCTTTTAGAAGCATCAGGGAGTGGGGGTTCCTGCTTTTGTTGCTCTTATAATTTTCATTCATATTTCTTATAGTGGAATAATGTGAGTAGCTTGGCCTGGATTAATTCTAATTGTTACTTGAATTTTTCCAAAATACATTTTGTATATTCTCCACACCATTAATATAAACAGTATGCAGGGACAACTTAACAAACGATATGCCCTTTATTTGGTTTACATATGATTTTATTGCTCTGAGGTCTTTCCTTACACTTTTGTAAATTTTAATGATGACAAACTATTGACCAGCTAAGTTACCATTTGGAATCTCTTGGAGAAATTGATTTCATGATCTACACCATCCATTGCAAATATATTTTTCTGGCATAGTTGGATACTTAATTTTTAATAGTATTACATGACTAAGTGCAGGTTCTTGCCTTAGTGGGTGACCAATTGGATTATGGGGATAACATATGCGGTGCAGTACTAAGCATTCGTTTCAATGAGGATATATTGAGTGTCTGGAATCGCAATGCTTCAGACCATCAGGTTGGCATTATAACTGAACCTATTTGTTTATACTTTATACATTTATGCATGTTCTTAGTATTGTTCCTGCTTTCACATTACAGGCTGTAATGGCCCTGAGAGATTCAATCAAACGTCACTTGAAGCTTCCTCACAGCTATGTTATGGAGTACAAACCCCATGACGCCTCTCTGCGAGACAATTCATCCTACAGGAACACTTGGTTGAGAGGGTAGATAGATGTAGAACCGTGTTCTCGCCAGAATCCCTGCAGTGGAAGCTATATTGCATACTCGTGCAGCTTCCATTCAGCCAGTGAAATCATTGACTAATGGTGGTTGTTCCAGGACTGGTTTCTGTCTTTTGAATTCAATGTACGACAACTACATCGCTACTTTAATAGAGTTTCATTTGGTTACTTGGGGTTAACTCTAATTCTGTGCAATTTGTCTCCTAGTTTCTGTAAATAAACTTGTTTGTGTTGCTTTTCACCTTGCTTATGGACTGAATCATGGCCTCTCTTCCATCTGATAGATGATAGAGTACTCCTTTAAACTGAAGTAGTGTAGCAGGGGCTACTGGCTCCATTAGATATGTTGCATAACAATTCAATCCTGAACTCTTTAGAAGGTTATACACTCAATTGGTTTCTGAAATTCTAGAAGTGCTATATGCTCCTTCTGCATTACCAATTGCTTGTAATTTTATTTATTGAAATTATAATAATTGGATTAAAATGATTGTGGTTTCATATTAAAACAATGTATTTGACTAAATTGAGTTTAGGTGTATTTGAATGTGGCTTGTGTAATGAATATTTCGTAGTTGATAAATTTACTCGGTAAAAGTTTTGTCTGGAACAGAATATTTAAATTGAATGGTTATTTATTTTTATACAAGAAAATAATTGTTTTATAATGAAATATGTTTAGGTGATTCTTTACGTAATTAAAATTTTTGAAATTTATGAAAATAATTTAATTATTTTAGGATTTAAATTATTTTATTTTATAATTTTTCTTATCTTTGGTTGGGATATGGGTTAACTATGTTTAGTTATTTAATTTTGACAAAATTGATTGAAAATTTGATGCAATTTTTTTATTTTTAAAAATGAATGTATATAATTATTTTAATTTAATTAGGTTAACTTTTTGTGTGTCAAATGTATGTATTTTATGTTAACGTTTGAATATTTGAATTGTTTACGTTTACATTGTTTTGTTAGTATTATGATTTGTTTATATTATTTAATATATTTTCATTGGTAAACATATTTAATACATAAAAAAAATGTAAACGTATTTGATAAGTAAAACGTAAAAAAAAAAATGTAAACGTACATAAATTTTTTATCGTAATATATTAATTTATTTTAAAATTTAGAAATTAAAATATATTTAAATTTTATTAAAAATTAAAGATCTAAAAAGTATTTAACTTTTGTCATATTAGTAATTTAACTTGGATTAAAATATTGTTAATTTGACATTATTTTGTTGAAGAAAATGTTTTAAATAAAGTAAACCAGTTTCAATCACTTCACTTTATTAAAAATAGTTGAACTATATATGAAATTTGTAAAAATTGTCAACTTTACAGGTAAAAAAAATGAAAAATTGTTTACCTTGTTTGTTAGTATTATGATTTGTTTATATTGTTTAATAAATTTTTGTTGATAAATGTGTTTGACATGTAAAAATAATTTAATATAATTAATTTAAAAGAATTATATTTATTTATTTATAAAATTTAGAAATAAAAATATATCAAATTTTAGTAAAAAAATTTCAATATTTAAAACTAATGAACTAAAAAGTATTTAACTTTTGTCATATTAGTCATTTAACTCGGAGTAAAATATGGTTGATTTGACATTATTTGTTCAACAAAATGTTCTAAATAAAGTAAACTAGATTTAATCACTTTTGTTTATTAAAATGGTTGAACTAGATATGAAATTTGGAAAAATTATCAAATTTACTGATGGATAAAAAAGAAATTTAAAATTTGTTATTAGTTAAGAAAAAAATTCAAATATGCAAACTTACTTGGAAGCCAATTTAAATAATAGTATCATGACAGAATTTTATATTTATTAAAATGGTTATAAAAATGTAAAGTTTTATATTTAAAAAAAAAGTGAGAAATAGAAAAGAGTAGTATTAAATGGTATGAAAAAGTTAGATGAGTTAAAGATATTTTTCAACAAATTTTAATGCTGGCAATATTTTTAGTGGGCATATTTTATATGGGGTAGGTCAGCCCAACTTGCATATTGCAGGCCTGTGTAATCAAGTTTAAATGTACCAGATGTCACCTCTAATGCTAGTTGGGATTCTTTCAATGATATTATTTTTTGAGATTAGAACTTTTTAATTTACATTAATAAAATTTATTTTTAGTGAATATTATTAAAATTATTCATTTGTCAATGAAAGCTACAATTATTTCTCACATTCATTTTTTTGTTGGTTTTCTGATTAATATTGGCGGAAATATGTTTTTTATGGATGTCGATAAGATTTTTTTTTGGTTAAAGTATGTAGTAGTTATTTTATATTGATGTAAATATTCTTTTATAAACATCACTAGAGTTTTTTTTTTTTTAATTGAAATACTCTAATCCAAAAAAATATTATTTGAAAAGAAAGCAATTCAATTTTTTAAAAAAAACATGAAATTCTATAAAATATATGGAAGAATATATTGATTTATAACATTTGAAAGGATTTCATGGATTTTTAGATAACATATAAAGTCTTACAAATAGAAAAATGGAAAAAAGAAAAGAAAAGTAATAAATGATAAAGTTTGGATAAGTAATTTAAATTATTATATTTTTTAAAAGTTAACAGTTGATAGATTTTATTTTGTTGTAAGATTTAGACAAACACATGAATTAATTTAGTGTCTTCTCATGTTAAATAACAAAATTGATCCACAGCAGGTCAATGACATATTTTTTAATAAAAATTCTTAATAAAATGTTATGATAATTTCTGAATCCAGTGTAATCTATAACTTTTTTTTTTTGCAACTTGAATATTCATGTAAGATTTCGCTCATAAATACATTATCCTAAACACAAACTTAACAATTAAACTTAAATTCATAAATTAAAAACTTTAGCATAGTTCTGAATAATAGTAACCATCTTTTCACATTTTTTTCGCAATAAAACTCGTTTCTAGCATGAAAACTCTATAAATTTGGAGTGTTTGTCATCATAAAAAAAGAGAGATTATTGGTCAAGGATCTTAAAGACCTTTTTACAATGTTACATTTAGTTTTTGATTGCACTAAACAAAATTATGAGTTGTTTTTATTTTATGTGTAAATGATTGTAATTTATGCATTAAAGTTTGTTTGGGTTTATGCATCTAATGTTCATTCTATGCATTTAGAAAAACTTATACCCTTTTTTTTGAAAGTGTTTTATTACATAATAAGATGATAATAAGATGATTATCATAGATGACATAATCAATTATTTGAACTAATTATTACTTAACAGTTTATCGGTTATTTGGACTTTGATTCAAACACAAGTTTCATGAATAATTGATTATGACTGGTAAATTATTCTTATTAAATTTTCTTATTTAATTAAACATTATATTAGTTCTACATCAGTTTAAAAGACTTTATATATATATATATATATATATATATATATATAAAATAATTCACATATAATTATAAATGATTTCTGTACTATATGTCTATACGAACCGAAGTGACAAGATCACTTAAGAGGACAACTGATCAAATGGTATATTATTTATTAAGCATCAAACAATTAAAATTGCTAACGCTCCACACCATCCGGTTATAGAAGGAGGAAGACCACAAGAGCAACCTACAACGTTAATCATTCCTAAACATCACCTCTAA
This sequence comes from Vigna reflexopilosa, assembly GCA_027742785.1. Taxonomy (NCBI): domain Eukaryota; kingdom Viridiplantae; phylum Streptophyta; class Magnoliopsida; order Fabales; family Fabaceae; genus Vigna; species Vigna reflexopilosa. Next base: position 15,035,549 of record CM050928.1, on the reverse strand, counting down.
TCAAGATTACCGGTAAGCGTTATTTAGTAGGCAATGGGCTGTGATTGGGCCAGGATTAAAGTTTCACTAATTTCAAGGCCTATCTTGAAACGTGTAAATAGAAGTCAAACGTAAGAAGGTAAGTAATTACATTTATTGTGAATCTAAGATTTTGCTGTGATCTCCAATCAGGCAAATTATTGATTTAAGCATCAAAATACCTTTAATAGGTACACCTGAACGATTTGGAGTACAAACAAGGAAGGATTTTGACTAAGAACATTCATAATTACCTAAGCTAACTTGGAACAATGCATGAATGTGTGTGGAGATACTCAACTCTACACTCGAAACAATTTATGATAATTTTCAACATCTCTCCAAAAACAAAGAAAAGTGTTTTGGTTCATAAATCTCTAGGAGGATTTTAATTAATTTAATATGATTTTATGTAAATTGATAATTTTCAACATCTCTCCAAAAACAATTTAAATACTCATTTCTCTTTCCATCATTTGAAACGTCTTTTAAAGATAAAACCATAATGTAATATAGATTTCAAAACAAACAATGTCTCTGATGAAAAATAATTGACTCTAACTATGTTTCTCAACATTTTTGAAGTCGAAACATTGACTATTTTTATAAGTTTTCAAAAAGATTTTACATTTGGAGTGATTTCATGTCAATAGGTAAAAAATATTCATATTTTGATATTAAAAATATTGAAGATATTGAAACAATTCTCACTGAAATTTTATTAATTAAAACTAGACGTAAGTTCCCTAAGATCATATCAATATAAAATTATTCTTTCTTATCATTTCTCTCATTTTATGTTCTCATATCACTCGTTATCATATTCTTCTCTAATTTCATCTAATTTCATGATTAAGATGTCCAATCTTCAACATGAGAATGTATATAAAAGAACTTTTACACTGATGAGATAAAACTAAATATAAGTATCTGTAAATCTCTTCTTAGAAACTAATTTTATTGGATTAAGTTATATTCAATTTCATTTTGTTAAAACCATCTCTCACCAATTAGAGCATACAAACAAGTAACAAACTGACAATGTTGCAAACTTTAATTTATCATAAAAGTTGCTATAAAAATAAGTTACAGTTTAACTGAAATTTCATACAAAATTCAAATTACATTCTATTACCCATATGAGAATCATCTATAGGCAAACTATCCTAAACGGATGACTGGAGCCCAATGATACCTGATCAACGATTAGCCTTTTGTCAGGTTTCAACATACAAAGCAAAGCAACAAGTAGCAGACTATGTAAAATCAAACTGAAAACTATGATATTCGAACTACCTTTCTTGTCATGATGAATTTAACCTATCATATTTAAAGTATATATTTAAATAAACTTCTTAGTAAACACCGAGAGAAAAAAAAAATTCTCCACAAACTAAGTTTAGCATATACATAATAAGCTAATTTATAGAAACATTCTCATATTAACTTCTCCCCAAAAATTTATTTTTAACTTATGCAGAAGTTAATTTTAACATATTTCACATTTCTTTCTTTACTTTCTTCTTCTATAAATCTTTATGGATAAGTTTATACAAACAAATCCTTAGTGACTTTCATAATGTGTACATAAGAGTGTTATATGTACAATCACTTCAAGTATGTAATAGATAGTAACTTATCATAGTAATGACCCGAGAAGTTTTTATCATCCTGACTAAAAGAATGTGTTTCAAAAGTCATGTCTATTTTGTCGTTTGACATGAAAAACAATTCATACCAGAGGAACCAAGCCACTTGCATGAAATGGATTAAACTAGTGGAAAAGATTATATAGTTGGTTAGTGTCCAGAAACAGTATGAAGAAAAGTGAGTATTACCACATGCTATTCTTGCACCAGCATTCCCAGTACTTTTGCTGAGTTCATGCCCACCTGTTTCATAATAAAAGAAAACTCAAAAACTCAAAATATGGTAAGTTAGAAAAACAAAACAGCGAATCCATAGTCTAGATGAAGAGATTTTAGTCCATCCTGAACTCCAGAAATTCCAACAAGCAAAAGGAAAAAAAAAATAAAAATCATGTGTCCATTCTCTAGCCATTAGCTCAAACAAATGTTACTTATCATTTTTCAACATTAAATGATACATCCATAAAAATTATTCCAACTCCTTTTTTGCAGGACAAGAAGTTACTTCATATAGACATAACCATTCCAAAAGAAACCCTCAGCTTTTATATGCAGTGGATCAAGAGAAAAAACTACAGTAATGGACAGTCCACGAACCAGACCGGAATTAACTTTGAGTTCTTTTAAGATACATTGAGATGCGGCCATTAGAATTTTAAGGCAAAAGGGCTCTTGATCAAGGCTATTAAAAAGAATAACGGTCATACATATGCTGATTGGGTTAGGTTCCCTTTTGATAAATGTTCTCTACCTTGAGATATTTTGAGCTTGTTGGAGGCCATCTTGTTCTTGGAAAAGTAAGAGGTTTGAGGCTTTAGCTATATCTAGTGCAGAAGTAGAATATGATCTTGGTTATATGTAAAGCTAATACGGATTAATCAACTAATTTAAGAACTAAAATTTGTAGAGATCTCTAAAATGAATCTATTTAGACAGCCCTCCATATTGCCTCTTATACCGTTTTTATGAAAGAACCCACGTATTGGCGTGTCATTTCATTAGAGAAAAGGTACTCTCTAGTGTATTGTCATTAACTACATGAGCCCCAATATGACCAGCCAACTGACATCCTCAACAGGTCTCTTAGGAGTTCCCCATATTAGGCTCATTTGTAACAAGCTGGGTGCAGACAATTTATATTCTCTAACTTGAGTGGAATTGTTTAAATATTTATCTTAAGTTTCTAAAATTTAGGAAAGTATTATTATGCAGGCTCAACAGGCCCACAAACACAGACGCTATGGTACCATTTCTCATTAAGAAATGATAGAATATAACACTCTCAGAACTCTATCTAGTCTCTCGTTATTTTAAACTTGTATCATGTAAGTTCCTTTTATTTCTCAATTTAGTTTCTTAAAAGGACTGACTAATTACGGATTTGTAAATTTAAGGGCCAACTCATCATGCACATCAATAAATTCAAAGATTGAAATTTAATTGCCACACAAGTATTTCTCACATTAAGCTTACAATATCAAGCATGAAGGGTACTGAATCTCTATCATAGGAAGATTACTTCAATGAAATTACAATACAAAACAACATGACTAGGGGAAAAGAAAAGCTAGAATTCAAAGTTGGAACAAGAACAAACCCAGTGAGCAAGTTTTGTGGCCAAATTTTAAAATCTTACCCTTTCCAAGATCATCAGGATCAGCATGCACAACAACAGCCCTCCCAATTATGGAGTGAACTCCAGTTAGTGGAATCTACATATTGAAAGGGAGAAAGGGAAAATTAAGTGTTCTAGTACCAATTACAATACATTCAAATTTCATAAATAAAATTATCAACCAAGTGAAACAATACAAAGGAAAACCAACATTGCACAATGTGAGTGCATTTGAACATGTGATTGATTTACAGAGGGGTAAATTAAATCAAATCACATGAGATGATTCTCTAAAAGAACAAAGAGAACAAATTACGAAAATAACATTGAGTAACACCAAACAAAACTCAAATTTAAATTCTTTACCTGTGTATCTCTAATGGAAATCTCAGCAACTCCTGCAAAACAGAAAGCCCTTTGGAAATTTCCCAGCAGACAATTCTTGAAAACTAGTCAGAAATACCAAAATAAATATGAAAAAGAATGCAGATAATACCATCCGGCCCTGCAACAATGTTGCCCAAATCACCAGCATGACGCTCATCATCTGAAGGAGCCCCATGATCCTTCTTCAATGGATTGAAATGAGGACCTGATGCAAAGAAGTCAAAGCAAAAATTAACCAGAAAGTTGCATTTCAATGTAATGAAATGAGGACCTGATTTCATTAACATCTTCTAGTTATACGACAAATCATGATTGGATTTCAATGTAAAAAATAAAAATCATAAGACTCGAATTATAACCCAATTACAAACACAAAACAAGTCAATTCAAAATGAATTCAGGATTTCTGTCACCCTTGTTTTTTGACTCTTCTTTCTCAGTCTTGGAAGTTTACAATTGTAAACCTTCGTTTTAATTTTGCTAGAAAAGGTGGGTGGAAGAGGAATTGTACAAGTTTGATGATAAACAATGAATGATGAAGAGAAGAGAGAACCAGTGGAGTTGCAGCCATTGGTGGTGTCACCAAAAGCATGAATATGGAAGCCATGAAATCCTGGGGACAACCCTGTTATTCTCCCTGTGACATGAGTGGTCCCTACACAATCACAATGAACCAGACCAATAAGAAAATCAACTTTCCAAACTGAATATATAGTGCAGCAGACTGAGAGATATGAAGAGAGAAAGGGAGACCATTGGGGTGCTGAAGAAACTGAAGAGAACCTCTAACGTTGTTGTCTCCGATTACGAGAGCCACTCCTTTGGGGTTTCCGTTTGCAGCTTTCATCTTCTTTTCTGCCTGCTAGGAAAAAAACAATGAAGATGGTGGAAAACACTTATCTGTGTGCTTGGATGGTTTAAACAGCCTCAAAAAGGAAAATAAAAGGGAATTAATAAGAGATTTGGCTTTTTACTCGTGAATTGAACTCAAGAGGAATATTAGGAAAAGGAAAATGAAATCCATACATTTATTTATTTTTTTTAAATGTTTTTTTAATAATTTTTGTAAACTTATTTTTAATAATCTTTTTTAATAATTTTTTTTTAAAATTGTTTTATAACAATGTGATAGTTTGTGATTACTCCTGTTCAAATATATTAATTAATAAAAAAGTGACACTTATTATAAAAAAACTATTAGAAGAATTGTTAAGATATCATAGGTTTTTTTTTTCAGAGAAAATAATTTGTTTAAATTATATTATTTTAATGTAGTGGTGGTGTTAAAGTAGATAGATACATGCTTTATATATATATATATATATATATTATTTGGTTCTTGATCGATAGAGTTGACTGTGGTGTTGAGATGTTGAGAAAAGAAAAGCAATACACTTAACTTAGTCATATAATATGTTTTTATGTGTAGTTTATTTTTAGGCTTAATACCTCCATTGGTCCTCTTATTTGTCTGCTAATCTCATTTTGGTCCTCAAGTTTTAAATTGTCATAATTTTTGTAAAAATGCACAAATTTTACCCTAACCGTTAAGTTGTCTCAAACGGCGTTAATTGATTGATGCTGTGATGAATTTTTTATTTTAGGCTTAATCCCTCTTTTGGTCCTTATTTTTGTGTGAAAATCTCAGTTCGGTCCTCAAGTTTTTTCTCAAGTCCTTATGAAATGCAAACATTTTACAATATTTTACCCCAACCGTTAAGTGTATTGAGACGGCGTTAACTTTGAACTGAGCTGTAATTTTTTTTGTATGTTTTAAAATCATTAAATCCACGTGGCTATAGTCTTTCTTTTTCCTTCCAATCACTGATCACAGTTCACTCATTCATCTACCTTCAAACCCCCCGACTCACACCTTTTCTCCCTCTCAAACTAAAAATGTCGTCGTTGTCGACAGTTCAAAAATTATGACCCAATTGAGACAGTTCAAAACTTGAGGACCAAACTGAGATTTTCACACAAACATAAGGACCAAGGGAGGAATTAAACCTAAAATAAAAAATTCATCCCAGCATCAATTAACGCCGTTTGAGACAACTTAACGGTTAGGGTAAAATGTGTGCATTTTTACAAAAATTATGTCCCAATTGAGACAATTTAAAACTTGAGGACCAAAATGAGATTAGCAGACAAATAAGAGGACCAATGGAGGTATTAAGCCTTATTTTTAAAATATTGGAATTAAGAACTATGTGTGAAGGATTTTATGAGAGGGACCAATTATCATTGTCAGAAAGATTGTTGTGATTGTGTTTTATGTTGGAAAAGAATATGAGGTAAGCTAAATTAACTCAAAGTAAAATGGTTTTTAATTTTTTTTAAAAGATTTATTTTCTTAAAGGCTTTTGAAAACTAGTCTTATTGTACAAGTGGTTGTAATTGTGGACTTAAGATTGACAAAAATTACACAAAAACTTAATACAATAATAATATGGAAAAGACATTGAAAGAGTCCGATAGATTACACAACAAAATTGTATTATTCAAATCACAATAAATTATATATTCACTCATTCAACATTAGAACAAACGACGCTCATTATTTTGTATGTTTATTACATCCAAATTTATATAAGATAGGAAACTCAATGAAATAAACTTCTAAATACAATTAACGAGGATATATCCAATTATTGGAACATATAAAGAGAAAACAACTCAACTCTTAAAACATTTAAAAAAATAACAAACTAGAATTAATCCACCATAGAGATTAAAGTATATTACCAGTTACACAACACAAACAATTATAAGAGAAATTCAGTAGTAATACCCAATCTTTATTACTCATTGTGATAAGCAAGAGATAATAGAAAGGATTGTTGAAAAATCATGAAAGCATTCTTGAAGCAAATGAAAACGGTTCAAAATGATTTCTCTATTTATGCAATGTAAAGCATGGTCATATGTATTAATAGTGAATCAAGGATTTCATCTATAGAGTTGACACTAGTGCAAAAACGTTGTTTAACATCACCCACAAGACGTCAGTTCGAGGATAGCCCAACTTATACTAATCGACGATGACATTACCGTAAATAAGTTGGTAAACAAAACGTCGGTTATTAAGGAAAACGACGTCTATGATATAGTAGACGTCTCCTCTATCCTAAACCGACGTCCAAGGGCCTGAGGTAGGCGAGAAAACAGTCTTTTCTGCCCCATTGACGTCGGTTGTGATGGGGGTTGACGTCTATCTGGCTGTAATTAATGCTCTTCACTTGATTCCCAGGCGCTTAGACATCCCGTATTCAAAACCCGACGTCTATAATGTTAAAGACGTCTTTGCTCCCTTAACTTGACATCAATGGGCCTGTCCGGAAGGTGGGAAGACAGTCAATTTCTGCAATATAGACGTCAGAATTCCAGGTGACCGACGTCTATGCGCCTGTAATTAATGCTATTCACCAAACTCACAAGCACTTCGACGTTTGGTACCAGGGCGCCGACGTCTAAATTGTTATAGACGTTGGCGCCCCAGGACAACCGTCGTCTACGTCCCTGACAGGAAATGAAACGTCAATCCGATCAGCGCCGTAGATGTCGGCGCCCCGTGTGTCTGATGTCTAATAGGCAGATTAAAAGTTATCTTGGACGTCATATTAGTGATATAACCGACGTCTAGCTGACTATAGAGGTCGATTTCTGTAGCAACCGACGCCTTGTTTCATGTTAAAAAGACTCACAATTTCGCGACATTGCATTCTGTTAAACCCCTGGCAAGTGTACCAGATAGTATCAAGTAATAATAATTGGTAAACCCAATATCGTTCTTCCCAAAGGACTCTTAAGGCCTCATCTATCGTGTAAACTAATCGTTTAAGACTTGAGAAAAGAAAATAATTTTAATGGTTTCAAATGCAAAACAAAAATAAACATGCAAATGTAGGAATTCAATTGACGAAGAGAAACTATGAATGAATGAGGTTGTTGGGGGTTACAATTTCATCTTATCCGCCCTCATATATCTACTTTTCTTATTTACTTTGCTTATTTATCATATTGCCATGCAAACTTTCTTGGTCTACCCTTAACCCAATCCCTTGGTGAAAAGAGCCTATTACTAATTACCAACTTGCTAACCCTAGCCTCCCCTGGTAACTAATAATGCATAATGAACAGAAGCAAAATACAATTGATCGTCCTACCCCTATCCCTAGGCGGTATTAACATAATTAAGGAATTCTCCCCAGTTCATGACATTACCGTACGTTCCCATATCAATAAAGACAAACAACATCTACCGAATGGGTTAAATTGTAGAAGCATTAAGCAAAGGTAAAGAACCCAACAATTGATAAATTAAGCATATGCAAGCATATAAAGTAAACAAGAATTTCAATATATGAGAGTTTCAAAAGATTACATTGTTCCCCAACAACTAAGGGTTTAGTTCACCATAATCATGGTGAAACTAGATGAATTGAATGGAAGAATGGAAAAAGCAAACCCTAGAATTGATAAAGTGGAGCCTAAGCATCCAAGAAATCTCCTCCAAAGGTGTAAAGCTGCTGTGGACTTTGTTCTCTGCCAAAAGAATTACATTTGGATTCGTACTAGGGCTATATATAAGCCAAAATGATATCAGAATAGATCTTAGAATCCAAAATATAAAAATAGACAACCGCCTAGGCGCCTAAAATGACCGCTGAGCGGTTTGCCTCTTGTCGCTCTGGACGCTTAGTGTCACCGCCTGGGCGCCAGACAACAACTTTTCCTTGCACTAGGTCGCTCAGCGGTGGAAATGACCGCTGAGCGGTTCACAGACTCTTCTTTTCTTCCTTTTTCTCCTTCATTCTTGAGTCTATGACCTTCCTACTTAGTTGCCATCTTCCATTTTCATCAAAAACCCTGCAAAACAATACAAAACAAGCATAATATCTCTAAAAACATCTTTTGACTCTCATGTAACACAACTTAAGAGTTTTACTTGATTCTAAGCTCATTTTAAGCTACAAAAGGTGTGTTTTAATATCAAATTTATGCATGAAAATAACGGTTTTGAGACCGTTATCACAACCCCAAACTTAAAACTTTGCTTGTCCTCAAGCAAAACAAAACAAGACTTGGCCTTCCAATTTTTCATCAAGTAGTTCTACACTTTTCAAAACCCTTTTCTTCATGACAAGTTAATTCAAATTTTCAGTGGAATCCTACCAAAATGCAAGCATGCTTTCAATCCAATCTAGTTCACCTACTCCAATATTTCCCAATAGATGTTTTATTCATGAATGATCAATCCACTAAGCATAGATGTAAACATGGATTTCAATAATTCTTACCAAGCAAGTGTTTCACTCAATCATTCTAGTGTTTTAAGGAATCACTCCACTCTTTATTATTCACATGTCATATAAAACAATATTGCCATTTATCTAAAACAATCAAAATCCTTACATGCATATACCATCACAAGGACTTTTCCAAGGCTTATAATGAGGCTAGGCTATCAAGAAAATTTGGTTTTTCTAGATTGCAAAATCTTTGAGTTAAGAGAGCTATTTCATCATTGAAAAGGTTCAAGTTTAAACTCTCTCTATCACCAAACTCCTTTATTCCCAACTTCTTCCCTTTTTATCAATTTTGCATTGAGTTCCTTTTTCATGCTTTTATTTTTTTTTCTTTTTCTTCTTTACTCATGCATTTTTTTTCTTTTCAATACTTGAACTCAATGCTCTTCTTTTGCCTTTCAATTTTCCCCATACAACCCCAAACTTGAACCTTTTCATCACATAAAATTATTCTCAACCCTACTCAAGATAAATAATTTCAAATCAAGGGTTCTCATCCTGTTTAAGGCCAAGGTTCAAAAAGGGTATAAAATTTTAAACTTGTTGGGTGAAATTTTTGGCTAGATAAGGGCTTCCAAACATGGCCTTGATCATATAACATAAGCATGCAAATCAATCAATTATCAAGACTAAGGCAATATCATTCATGATTCCCTGTGAACAATACATATATCAGTAAGAACTCTGGAGCTCAAAACCTCACACACATGCTCTCTCTCACATCATTCATTTATCCTGCTTAGCATCACAATCACAATCATGAACCACAACACATCTATTCATATAATTAGTGAATCATTTAACTAGATATCAACACACATACATTCTCAGTCAACCACATTCAATCATTATCCAATACTTATCATGTATTTTTAATACTACCATCAGAACTATTGTACAAGCCAAGCATAGACACAAAATAAAAGTTTAACCTATTCTACAAATTCAAAATACAAAAAAAAAAATACCTGGGTTGCCTCCCAATAGCGCTTGTTGAATGTCACGAGCTTGACCCGAACCTCATGGATCCACCAACATCATCACCGCAGAAAATTGCTCCACCTTTCCTCCCAAGTAATGCTTAAGCCTCTACCCATTTACCACCCAACTTCGCTGCTGACCATCATCATTTGGAATTTCCAATTCCACAGCTCCATTTGGGTATACACACTTTATTACAAACGGTCCCGACCATTTTGATTTTAACTTTCCAGGAAATAACTTCAACCTTGAATTGAACAATAACACCTGTTGCCCTGGATTGAAAACCCTCTTTATCAACTTCTTATCATGATAAAATTTTACTTTCTCTTTATAACTCCTAGAGGAGTCATATGCATGTAACCTCATCTCTTCAAGTTCTAACAATTGATTTCTTCGTTTGCTTTGAACTTCATGAGGATTAAAGTTTAAAAACTTCAAAGCCCACAAAGCCTTATGTTCCATCTCTACTGGCAAGTGACATGCTTTCCCATATACCATTTGAAAAGGTGATAATCCCATAGAGGTCTTCATAGCTGTCTTATAGGCCCAAAGTGCATCATCCAATTTATGTGACCAATCTTTTCGTGAAAAAGCAACTGTCTTTTCTAATATCCTTTTGATTTCTCTATTGGAAACTTTAGCTTGACCGTTTGTTTGTGGATGATAAGGTGCAGCTACCTTATGCTTTACCCCGTAATGTTTAAGTACCTTAGCAAGCTGAACGTTACAAAAATGAGACCCCTCATCGCTAATAAGTACTTTAGGAGTTCCAAATTGTGAGAAAATTTGTCTTTCAAAAATTTAATCACCGTGTTAGCATCATTCTTTAAACATGCCAAAGCTTCAACCCATTTACTCATAGAATCCACATCCACCAAAATATATTCATTATTAAATGATGGTGGAAAAGGACCAACAAATTCAATCCCCCAACAATCAAAAACCTCAACTTCCAAGATACCCTGTAACGACATTTCATGTCTTCTTGATATAGCCCCTGTCCGTTGACACTTGTCTCAATTCCTAGCATGGTTGTGAGCATCTTTAAACAATGTAGGCCAATAAAATCCTGACTGCAAATTTTTTGCAGTCGTTCGCTCTCCATTATAGTGACCTCCATAAGGAGAATTATGACAATGCCAAAGGATTCCTTCTGCTTCCTCCTTTGTCACACATCTTCTTAAAAGATTGTCTGCCCCAATCTTAAATAAATACGGATCATCCCATATAAACTGCTTAGCATCAAAATAAATTTTTTTTCTCTGTTGCCAACTTAGTTCCTCAGGAATAACACCTGCAGCTTTAAAATTAGCCATATCAGCAAACCATGGTCTCTCTTGAATATACAAAAGAGTTTCATCTGAAAAAGTCTCCCAGATTTCTTTCTCCTTGCTTGTTACTTCAGTGTTAACCAACCAGGATAAATGATCTGTAATTAAATTCTCACTTCCCTTTTTATCACGGATCTCTACATCAAACTCTTGTAACAAAAGGACCCACCTAATTAGCCGTGGCTTTGAATCTGGCTTTGTCAATAAGTACTTTATGGCTGCATGATCCGTATAAATTATCACTTTAGATCCAATAAAATAAGATCTAAATTTTTCCAGTGCATAAACTATAGCCAAAAATTCTTTTTCTGTAGTAGCATAATTCAGCTGTGCTTCATTTAACACCTTGATAGCATAATAAATAGCATGAAATACCTTTTCTTTTCTTTGACCCAACACAACACCTATAGCATAATCACTGGCATCACACATAAGATCAAAATCTTTATTCCAATCTGGAGCTACAATCACTGGAGCAGAAATCAATTTTTCTTTAAGAAATCAAAAGCTTGCAAACACTCAGGGCTCATCTCAAATAGTGTATCCTTAACAAGCAGATTACTTAATGGCTTAGCAATCTTTGAAAAATCTTTAATGAATCTCCGATAAAACCCCGCATGACCTAAGAAACTCCAAATTCCTTTCACATTTGATGGTGGTGGAAGTTTTTCAATAATCTCCACCTTGGCCTTATCAACTTCAATTCCTCTGGCTGAAATCTTGTGTCCCAACACAATTCCTTCTGTAACCATAAAATAACATTTTTCCCAATTCAAAACAATATTCGTTTGAACACACCTTTTAAGAACTGCATCCAAGTTAATTAAGCATCTTTGAAAGGAGTTTCCAAATACTGAAAAATCATCCATGAAGACTTCTATGCTTTTTTCCATGAATTCCGCAAAGATTGCTTGCATACACCTTTGAAATGTAGCAGGTGCATTACATAATCCAAATGACATTTTCCTATAGGCGAATATACCAAAAGGGCATGTAAAGGCTATTTTTTCTTGATCTTCAGGATCCACCACAATTTGATTATATCCAGAATAGCCGTCAAGGAAACAATAATATGCTTGTCCAGCCAATCTTTCTAACATCTGGTCCATAAAGGGTAAAGGAAAATGATCCTTTCTGGTAGCTGTATTTAGTCAATACACATACGCCATCCAGTATCTGTTCGTGTAGGAATTAATTCATTTTTCTCATTATGAATCACTGTCATTCCTCCTTTCTTTGGCACCACCTGAACCGGACTCACCCATTTGCTATCAGAAATTGGGTAAATGATACCTGCTTCTAATAACTTCAACACTTCCTTTCTCACAACTTCCTTCATAACAGGATTCAATCTCCTCTGTGGTTGCGCCACTGGCCTATAATCATTCTCCATAAGAATCCTGTGCATACAATATGTGGGGCTTATGCCTTTAAGATCTGTAATTGACCAGCCTATAGCACCACTAATTGCTTTTAGAATTTCCACCAATTTCTCTTCTTCATTAGGAGATAATGAAGTACTAATAATAACTGGTTTTCCTTCATTATTTTCCAAAAATACATATTTTAGATATGGTGGTAGTTCTTTCAATTCAAGCTTACTTTCTTTCACTTTCTCTTCAAGATCAATTCTTTCAAAACTGGCTTCCTCTGTTGCCTTCGTTGCTTCTAAATCACGGATACACTCTTCAATCATTTTCTCCTCCTCTTCATGTACATCTTCATGGTCATCAATGAGAGTTCTCTCTAATACAGATGCATTTCGTATTCTCTTATCTTGCAACATACAAAGTTCTTCCATAATGTCTATTTGAAAACACGACTTATTATCCTTAGGATATGACATTGCATGGAAGAAATCAAAATTTACCTCTTCATCCTGAACTCTAACCTTCAACTTACCATTCTCTACATCAATTAAAATCCTGACTGTCTTCATAAAAGGTCTTCCCATGACAACAAAATCTACCGGGAATAAAAATTTATCCACCTTTACTATCACATCTTCAGCCACTCCATATGGATATTTAAGAGACCTGTCTGCCAATTGAAGAGTCATCCTTGTTGGTTTTAATTCTAATCCTCTGACCTTTTTAAACATGGAAAGAGGCATTAGATTAATACTAACTCCCAAATCAATCAAAGCTTTTCCCACTTCTAACTCTCCAATGGTGCATGGAATGGTAAAACTCCCTGGATGTTGTAATTTAGGAGGTAATTTCTTTTGTATGACTGCACTACAATCTCCTTGCACTTCAATAGTCTCCTTCTCGACATACTTCTTTTTTTTAGTAAGAAGTTCCTTTAGAAATTTGGCATATGACGACATTTGCTGAAGTGCCTCAGAAAATGGTATGATTATTTCCAGCTTCTTAAAAATCTCCATAAAACGCTCCAACTGTTTTTCTTTTTCTTTTCTTGAGTATGTCTTTGGATAAGGCAATGGTTTAACATACTCCTTTTCTTTCTCAACCTCTCTTTCCTGATTATCACCCTCATTTTTTTCTTTCTCTCTTTCTTTTTGGTCACTATATTTTTTTATGCTTTCGTTTTCAACTCTCCTCTCCTCCAACACTCTCCCGCTTCTCGTAATCATCTCACATGTTTCCTTTTTCTCTACTTGATCAACATAAAATGCTGTATTATTCATAATTCTCTGAAAAATTTCTTCAGATTCTGCATTTCTTTGTATTGCCATAAATTGAGGTTGTTCTGAAACTCTTGATGGTGTTATCATCTCCTGTGGTAAAGTAGACAATTTCATAATGATTGTCTCCAATTGCTGAGCAATTATCTTGTTTTGCTCCATCATTACACTATGATCTTGTGATACTGAAGTTTTATGAACAAAAGCAGTGCTTTCACTCTGTGTTTCCTCATTGTCTGCCATGTTCTCAATCAACTCATAAGCCTTGTCTTCAGTTTTTTTCATTATATCCCCTCCAGCTGCAGCATTTAACACCATCTTTGATTGCATGTTTACCCCTCCAAGAAATGAAAGAACTATAGTTGTTTTATCAAATCCATGGACTAGGATCCTCCTTAATAGGCTTTTAAACCTATCCCATGCTTGCCCAAGAGTCTCTTCCATGCCCTGCTTGAATGACGATATTTCCAGCTTTCCTTACTGTGGAAAATATTTTTTAACAAATCTTGTAGCCACATTGTGCCATGTAGTGAATGTTCCTTCAGGAAAAGAATTAAGCCACGCCTTAGCATTCCCGCTAATGAGAATGGGAACAAGCTAAGCTTAACTCGTTTATCTGATACACTTGCCATCTTCACAATATTGCAGATTTCACTAAACGTGGTCAAATGATCATACGAATTCTCATTTGGAAAGCCGTGAAACTGATTGCCTTGTACTAGGTGTATTAATGCTGGATTCATCACCATGTTGGTCGTTTGATCCATAGGCATGGCTATGTTGTTAAAGTGAAAAGGACCTACAACATTAGATTGATCTGCCAATGTGCGTCTTGGAGGAAATTGTTCTGCCATCTCCCCTGTTCTTCTATCTGGTGAAGGTGACAATAATCTGCTAGGAGAAGGGAATAAATCCCTAGATGAGCGTCTGACTCTCCTTCTTCCCTTTGTCTCACTTAAGCCGTCAAGAAGAGCTTGGGTATTTTTCTTGCTCCTAGTATGTCTAGCCTCCTGTTGCATGTACAAGAAACACAAACCCTAGTAGCACTTTTATTTAAAAAAAAAATATACAAATATCAACAATCAGGTCAAAATTAATCAATTTACACTACTGGAAAAAGTTAAACCAAGAGTCCCCGGCAACGGCACCAAAAACTTGTTAAACCCCTGGCAAGTGTACCAGATCGTATCAAGTAATAATAATTGGTAAACCCAATATCGTTCTTCCCAAAGGACTCTTAAGGCCTCATCTTTCATGTAAACTAATCGTTTAAGACTTGACAAAAGAAAATAATTTTAATGGTTTCAAATGAAAAACAAAAATAAACATGCAAATGCAGGAATTCAATTGACGAAGAGAAACTATGAATGAATGAGGTTGTTGGGGGTTACAATTTCATTATATCCGCCCTCATATATTTACTCTTCTTATTTACTTTGCTTATTTATCATATTGCCATGCAAACTTTCTTGGTCTACCCTTAACCCAATCCCTTGGTGAAAAGAGTCTATTACTAATTACCGGGTTGCTATCCCTCGCCTCCCCTAGTAACTAATAATGCATAATGAGCAGAAGCAAAATACAATTGATCATCCTACCCCTATCCCTAGGCAGTATTAACATAATCAAGCAATTCTCCCCAGTTCATGACATTATCGTACGTCCCCGTATCAATAAAGACAAACAACATCTACCGAATGAGATAAACTGTAGAAGCATTAAGCAAAGGTAAAGAACCCAACAATTGATAAATTAAGCATATGCAATCATATAAAGTAAACAAGAATTTCAATATATGAGAGTTTCAAAAGATTACATTGTTCCCCAACAACTAAGGGTTTAGTTCACCATAATCATGGTGAAACTAGATGAATTGAATGGAAGAATGGAAAAAACAAACCCTAGAATTGATAAAGTGGAGCCTAAGCATCCAAGAAATCTCCTCCAAAGGTGTAAAGTTGTTGTGGACTTTGTTCTCTGCCAAAAGAATTACATCTGGATTCGTACTAGGGCTATATATAAGCCAAAAAGATAACAGAAAAGATCTCAGAATCCAAAATATAAAAACAGACAATCGCCCAGGCGCCTAAATTGGCCCCTCAACTGTTTGCCTTAACACACACCACCGCCTAGGCGCCTAAAATGACCGCTGAGCGGTTTGCCTCTTGTCGCTCTGGACGCTCAGCGTCACCGCCTGGGCGCCAGACAACAACCTTTCATTGCACTAGGACGCTCAGCCCCTGAGATGACCGAGCTGCGAAATGAAATTGAAGATTTCAAAGCAAATCTTCAAGGTGGGGGGCAGAACTCAAGAGGGTTTACACATCCCTTGCAAGTGCGGAACATGAAGCTGGATTTCCCTAAATTCGACGGCTCGAAGGTCCTTCAATGGATTTTTCGTGCGGAACAATTCTTCGAGTATTATAACACCCCGGATGAACAACACATTAAGATTGCAGCCGTCCACTTTGAGAAGAATGTAGTGCCGTGGTACCAAATGATGTAGAGAACCAATCCAATCCTTTCTTGGAGCACTCTGGTCAGGTCACTCGAACTTGAATTTGGTCCTTCTCCATTTGATTCCCCTAGATCAACACTCTTCAAACTCATACAAACAAGGTCAGTAAATGATTATTATGTGGAATTTACTAGCCTTGCTAATCGTATTTATGGTGTTAGCGCATAAGCTCTATTGGACTATTTTGTAAGTGGTCTTAAACCTGACATTAAACGTGAGGTTATTGCACAAGCACCTAGCTCTATATTAAAGGCCATTTCCTTAGCTCGCTTATTTGAAGAAAAATATACTGTCAAAAAAAGATCTCCCTTTGTGAGTAACAATAGACAAACTCATACCAGTACCCCCAATCAATCCTACACTAATCCGGCGCAACAACCCATTTTGGCCACACCAAATACCAAACCCAATGCTGCACCATTTAGAACCAGTACCATTAAGAAAATGTCTCCTACTGAAATGCAATATCGAAGAGAAAGAGGCTTATGCTTCACCTGTGATGAAAAATTCTATGCCACACATCGTTGCCCAAATAGACAGTACTTGATTATGCAGCTTGATGAGGAGGAGGATGAGAAACACGAAGGTGCACCTGAGGAGGATATGGTTAACCTGGAAGAAGAATTGACACACCATTTGTCCTTTAATGCATTAAAATGATCAGCCAGTGCGTGTACAATGAGGTTCACTGGCAGGATTGCAGGAAAAGAGGTTCAGATACTGCTTGACAGTGGTAGCAATGATAATTTCTTGCAACCTAAACTGGCCAAATTTCTTAAGTTACCGGTGGAACCTGCTTCAGGTCTTCAAGTGTTAGTTGGTAATGGGAACACCTCAAGATTTTCGAGCTGAAGTACAGGTGCAGGGTCAGATTCTCAGCCTACCCGTGTATTTACTCTCAGCCTCTTGTGCTGCTTTGGTTTTAGGGGCAGCCTGGCTGGCTACCTTGGGGCCACACATAGCTGATTATAGCTCCTTGACCATTAAATTTTACAAGGATAAAAAGCTAGTGACCTTAGTCGGTGAAAAATAGAAACCTGTGGGGTTAACCCAATTCAATCAGTTGAAGAGATTGAGCCACACTCAGAGTATTGTTGAGATATTTACTCTGCAACTATGCTTCACTTTTATTGTCCATGACCAGTGGCCAAACTGTCTTAATGATATGGATCCAGAGATAACACTCTTACTGGATAATTATAGAGGAATATTTGCTAAACCTGTTGGATTGCCTCCTCCATGATCTCACGACCATAAAATTCCCTTAATCCATGGTAGTGATGCAGTGAAAGTCAGACCCTATAAATACCCACATAGTCAGAAACAACAAATAGAGATCATGGTGAAAGAGATGCTTGAAGAAGGGATAATTACTCCAAGTTCAAGTCCTTTTTCTTCTCCAATAATTTTGGTCAAAAAAAAAGATGGGACATGGAGATTTTGCACTGATTATAGGGCCTTGAATGCCATCACAATGAAGGATAGCTTTCCAATTCCCACTATCGAAGAAGTTTGGAATGAATTGTTCGGAGTTAAATATTTTTCTAAGCTGAATTTGCGAGCTGGCTATCATCAAATTCTGGTGAATGAAGGAGATAGATAAAAAACAACCTTTAGAACTCATCAAGGTCATTATGAGTGGTTAGTTATGCCATTCGAGTTAACCAACGCTCCTGCCACATTTCAGAACCTCATGAATGACATATTCCAAGGGCTATTGACAAAGTCAGTTTTGGTGTCCTTTGATGATATTTTGGTCTATAGTCCATCTTGGACAGCCCACTTGCATCATTTACAACAAGTATTGCAGATTCTTGAGGATCATGTGTTGTATGCAAAACTGTCAAAGTGTTCATTTAGGTTAGAAAAATAGACTATTTGGGACATATTGTTTCTAACAGTGGAGTGCAAATGGAAGCCAACAAGGTTCAAGCTGTGTTGCAGTGGCCGGTGCCAAAAACTATTAAACACCTCCGAGGGTTCTTAGGTCTCACAGGATATTATAGACGGTTTATTCGAGGATATGCAACAATTGCTAATCCTTTAACCAACTTATTAAAGAAGGACAACTTTAAATGGTCAAATGAAGCATCTAATGCCTTTCTGTCTTTGAAACAGGCCATTACCACCGCACCAGTGTTGTCATTGCTCGACTTTTCTAATCCATTTGTGCTTGAGACTGACGCATCCGGGTCAGGAATTGGGGCAGTCCTGAGCCAGAACAAGCATCCTATTGCCTTCTTTTCAAAGAAATTGTCCACAAGATTAGCCAAGCAGTCAGCCTATACACGGGAATTTTATGCTATAACCGAAGCCATTGCTAAGTTTAGACATTATCTATTGGGTCAGAAGTTCATAATTCGAACTGATAAAAAAAGTTTGAAATCACTCATGGACTAATCCTTGCAGACCCCCAAGCAACAGGTGTGGCTGCCCAAATTGTTGGGATATGATTTCACTATTGAATACAAACCAGGAAAGGAAAATTTAGCTGCGGGTGCACTTTCAAGATCATTCTTCATGGCTTGTTCTCAGGTCACTAATGATTTAATACCAAAGATTAAAGCCGCCTTGCCTTCAGATCCAGATCTGCAATCCATTGTTGCTGATTGTTCTCAAGGGCAATTGATTCATCCTCATTACTCTTGGCTAGGTGGAATGTTATATTGGAAAGAACGAATTGTAGTTCCAAATGAGCAAGCTATCAGAGACCAAATTCTCAGTGAATACCACTCATCTCCAATTGGCGGTCACTCTGGTATTGGGAGGACAATGGGAAGAGTTTCAGCTCAATTCTTTTGGAAGAATATGCACAAAGACATTACCGCTTTTGTACAACAGTGCATGGTTTGCCAGCAAGCCAAAACTTCAACAACCTTACCTGTGGGATTGTTGCAGCCCTTACCAATTCCTCACCAAATTTGGGAAGACATCACCATGGACTTCATAATCGGATTGCCACCATCTGAGGGATTTATAGTCATCCTTGTGATTGTCGATAGATTATCCAAGTATGCCCATTTGCACCACTCAAGTCTGATTTCAACAACAAAAAAGTAGCATAAGTTTTTCTCTCTACCGTGGTAAAACTTCATGGGTTTCCAAACTCAATTGTGTCAGATAGAGACAAGGTCTTCACTAACTCCTTTTGGCAACATTTTCTTAAGCTTAGTGGCACCAAATTAAACCTCAGTACTGCTTACCACCCTCAATCTGATGGGTAATCTGAGGTGGTAAACAAATGCTTAGAAATGTACTTGAGATGCTTCACTTATGAAAATCCCAAAGCTTGGCTCAAATTTCTACCGTGGGCAGAATTTGGTACAATACCTCATATCATCACAGTACTAAAATGACACCTTTCAAAATAGTTTATGGCAGAGACCCACCCATACTTCTCAAGTACCAGTACTCATCAATAGATCCCCCTTCAATCCAAGAAATGTTGTAGCAACGAGATATTGTTTTGGCTCAATTAAAGTTGAATTTGCTTAGGGCTGAGGAAAGGATGAAGAAATATGTAGATCAGAGGAGAGTTCAACGAGAATTTGGGGTTGGAGATTCGGTGTTGGTTAAGTTACAACCATATAAACAACACTCTGTGGCTTTGCGCAAGAATCAAAAGTTAGGCCTCCGATATTTTGGACCTTTTCCTATTGTGCAGAAAATTGGCACAGTTGCTTACAAACTTCTTTTGCCTCCTCATGCGAAAATACACCCTATTTTTCACGTTTCTCAACTGAAAATATTTAAGGGAGCTACTGATGTTGTTTATGTTCCCTTACCTCTAACGACAGCTATAGAAGGCCCTATTTTACAACCATTCAAAGTGCTCAGGCAGAGGGAAATTATGAGAGGTGCAACCACCGTTCCTCAGATACTGGTCCAGTGGGAAGGCTTAGGGGAACCTGAAGCAACTTGGGAAGACAAGGCAGACATAGTTGTCGGTTATCCAGAGTTTAACCTTGAGGACAAGGTTTGGTTTAAGGAGGGAAACATTGTAACAATAACAGATGATGAGGACGGTCAGAGGAGGAAATTTAAAGCAGAATTCAAGGACAAAAGAGTCAAGAAATTGAAGGACAGGTGGCACCATCTCATGAAGCTGACGTTGAAGGAAAAGGGAAACATGTGAGGCAACCCAATACACGTTTGAAAGGGTATCTTTGGGAAGAGAATTAGTTATATAGCAGAGGGTGGGGTAGGAGAGCATGGACAATGATTGAAATGTTTCTCTCCTTCTTTGGTTGAATTCTTTCTGTTGTTTTCTGTTGCTCACTATAGGCAAAGGTAACATGTTGTACCTTGTGCTTTTTTTTCCAATTAAAAGGCAAGAACCGACCCGTGGCTTTTTTTCCTGATGCATTCGGTTTCGGTGCATAGTTCTTATCCTGTTGCATTAATTCTTATATATTACACCCTTCACATGAAATTTGTCCATTTGAAGACAAAATGTTTCAACTTTTTTGAAATAAATAAATTGCTACCGTTAACATAAGAAAATTAATAAAACTGAAATTGAATATTTTAACAATATAATTTGGAATATCTTATAGTAGCAGAAAACAACAAGGATTTGCTACAAGGTATGGTACCAGTGAAGAAATTTTTTATTATAAACAATTGAAACCGTGAGAAATGCTCAGAGAAGCATCTCAAATTATAATCTTTATGGACAATACGGTATGGTCAAAGCACAAGTTTCCATATGAATTAAAACAAAGAACTAGTGTAGTCCGTTAACTTTTAATTTAAAATACCCATGCAGTTTATATTTAAAGGTAAGAAGGTGATATAAAATCAAAGAAAAAAATGAAGACAAGAAATTAATATAAAAATATATTTTTAATTCTACTATCTATTATAAAGAACAGTGAGATACAAAACCCTCCGTTTTTCTCAATTTATATTAAGAATACGTTTACGCTTATGAAGCTTTCTTTTTCAGTCAACAACATCTAGTTCGCATTTTTCATAGACCGTAATATGCATCTCAACAGATTCATGAGACAAGGCAGAAGCAACAACCAAAAGATCGGAACAAAGTTATTCATACAATCCAGAGAAAGAAAAGGTTAACTCCCCTATCTCAAGTACGATAAGATTTGCTAACTCTTGTTGCTCTAAGGTCCACTGCTACTCCTCTTGAAGGATCTATGCCTCTCCTAGACGTTCACAAAGATTTCAGATTATCCTCACTTCTCCTCTAACTTTCTGATTGTTTTTGTTAATTTCATTAAGCTAGAAGGCTGCCGTTTTATACTTGTTTTCAGTAACCTAATATTTTGGACGATTCTAATCAAAGAGGAACCCAGTCCTTTCATCTCCATTCCTTGTCTCTGTAACTACTTTCAAATTCTGTTCATATTTTTTTTTCATTTCCTTGCATGCATATAAGTTTTGTTGTATGAAGCCAAATTATTACATACGCTAGGATGGAAAGGAAAAGAAGATTATGTGTTGGGAAAAAGAGAAAATTATACGTCATGGATGATGAGAATGAGAAAGCTACGGCATTCTCAACCACAAAATCTGAATTATTGACATTTACGTGACAAGGGAATCTTTCCTAATCCAATGTTATTAATCCAACAATAATTATAGTAGAGAGTTTTCAATTCTCAGGATCGTATATATACAAAGCTTAATTCACTAATTTTTAATTCAAAAGATTCAAAGACTAAATAATTCAAAGGCTAATGGGATTTAACATTTTCTATTCTTGTAACAAAGGGAATAAAAATTTTCATTCAATTCTTTCAGTACAAGAAATACCAAAAATTGTAGTCATTTCAATTCACACGTATAAAATATTTTTCATTACAATTTTAATATTTAAATTTAAAAATATCCATCACTCTTAAGTAATATAATTTTCTGTATTCAGTTATTTATAAAATTTTAGATTAAGAAATCATTTATCTTTCATTGATAAAATCATTCAATTTCGTATTTAATTTTCTGTTCATCCATAGATACCAGAAAACTTTAAATTAGTAAATACGATGCAATTATCAATCATAATTTCATCATAGACATTAGAAATATCAAGTTTCATAAGATTCATCTTTATTTGGGAATAACTCTCTTGGGAGAAAAATAAAATAATTTATTGTATTTATTTCGGGTCTTACATCGCATTGATTGGCTTTTCTGTGCAAATGCTTTGTAGTTGTGTGGAGAATGAAGAAGCTTTACGACGACATTGCTCAAAGGTGAGAGGAACTCGCGATTCGACCAATGCGTGATATGTTCGCGTAAGGCTTCAGGTTAGGGTTTCGAAATCTCTGATGATGGAGGTGCGAAGATTGTGGCTGGATGTGAGCGTGGCAATGCGATTTGAGTTTATTGAGAGGTGCTTGATTGTGAAAATGCTCGTGGTGATGGAAGTTGAAGCTTCGTTCATCAATGGAGTTCGCGATTTTGGGGTTTCTTGAAGGTTTCCTGTGCGGTTGATGATGGTGGAGTGTTGAAGGTTGCGCGTGACGCTTGCGAGGCCATGGTATTTGCTGTGGCGGCTTGAGGAAGGTTCTATGATGGCAGCACGACACGGTTCATCGCGATTGAGATTGCTTCTCTGAAATTCTCCTTGCAGTTTGGCGTACAATGACCTTCGTAGTGGCGCAATGATGTTAATGACGAGGCGCGATGAGGAGAGGTTGGGTGAGATACTAACGTTTCTGTGGCGGCTGCTACGACATTGAGGGTTTGGTAGTGGCGGCGCAAGATTGATGTTTTTGTGGCGACCCTACGGTGGCACGTGATGACTATCGGCGACAAAGGGCTCAATTAGGGTTTGGTTTAATTAGGGTTTCTAGAGGGTGGAGACAAAGCTGATGTGGCCGGAGGAGTGATGTGGGAGCTAATTGGGCAATGATGATGAGTTGGCAACATGTGGTTGGATAACACTTAGGGTTTTAGGACTACAACATGGCATAATCTGGTGGAGTCTAGTTTAGGGGGTGTGTGTAGGGAAATTTAAGGGTGTAGCAGAATAGGGTTTCTCTTGGGCTTAGTGTTGGGCCTAGTTTAGAAAAGAGGGGTGAATTATTGTAAAAACAGGGGTGCATTCAACCCCTTTTCTTGAATAAAATAATTTTAATTTTGGGCCTCATTTTTGCATCTTTGGACTAATAAAACTGCAATTTCAGTTGTAAAAATAAAATATAGAATATCCAAGAATAATTTATGTAACTAAAAATCACTTTTAATTCCTTTTATTCCTAAATCTGGTGAATCCTATTGTCACAAATTCACTTTAAATCAATCATTTAAGCATAAGAAGCTCATCAAAAATTTTGAATTTTAACGCATAAATGTGGGCTTAAATATGCACTCATCACACCCCATACTTATCTTTTTGCACTCTTTGGCAAAATTGATTAACTCCAAGACGTTGTTCTGGGTCATTTTATTCCATATTTACATTTGGACCAAACGAATGAATAACACCAGACATAGATCAATCATCTAAACATCACTTTGTCATGCACATGAAAATGAAATCACTCTATTCTTAGCACATGAGTTGACCTTTTGAACTCATAAGAAAATCAAATATGAAAGACATCACTCAAGTCAAAATGTATCCATTTCTCCCCAATTCTCTCAAGTGTTTTTGGCTTGTGTTTATACTCAAATTACCCATGTAAGTAGACACCCTTGATATTTAGCAAGACTCTATCATTCACATACTTTAAAAAAATGCAATTATTGATCATGAGGGCTTTTTAAAGGTTATATTGCGACCAGGGCAAAGGTAGAAAAGTTTTTTGAAATTTTTGAGTTTTTGAAATTGATATAGAAAGAGTAATGACACTTGATTTCAAAAACAACTTTATTACTTGCTCTTTTTAAGGAAGATTTTTTTTTTCAAAACTCTGACTTTTCATCTTCCTTTTTGCCATTCTTATTATTTTATGAGTGAGGTACTCATGTCACCCACACACTTATTCATCACTTACTTCTAACACACTTCATTACTCCTTCTTCTTTCCTAAGGTAAGGAACATATGATCTTTCTTCTTTTCTCATTTGACAATGACTAAAAACAGGAAAAATAGACTTAAGGCTCAAAGGAGTTTCCAATGGATTAATGTTAGGAAAAAATAGGTATGACACATGGTGGTCCATACTTAACATTAGGCCTAAAACTCACATGGTTCAAATTTCTTTCACAAAAGATTTAATCACGAACTAAACCCTTAGTTGTTGGGGAACAATGTAATCTTTTGAAACTCTCATATATTGAAATTCTTGTTTACTTTATATGCTTGCATATGCTTAATTTATCAATTGATTGGTTCTTTACCTTTGCTTAATGCTTCTACAGTTTAACTCATTCGGTAGATGTTGTTTGTCTTTATTGATACGGGGACGTACGGTAATGTCATGAACTGGGGAGAATTTCTTGATTATGTTAATACCGCCTAGGGATAGGGGTAGGACGATCAATTGTATTTTTCTTCCGCTCATTATGCATTATTAGTTACTAGGGGAGGCTAGGGATAGCAAGCCAGTAATTAGTAATAGGCTATTTTCACCAAGGGATTGGGTTAAGGGTAGACCAAGAAAGTTTGCATGGCAATATGATAAATAAGCAAAGTAAATAAGAAGAGTAGATATATGAGAGTGGATAAGATGAAATTGTAAACCCCAACAACCTCATTCATTCATAGTTTCTCTTAGTCAATTGAATTCTTGCATTTGCATGTTTATTTTTGTTTTGCATTCAAACCATTCAAATTATTTTCTTTACTCAAGTCTTAAACGATTTGTTTACACGAAAGATGAGGCCTTAAGAGTCCTTTGGGAAGAACGATATTGGGTTTACCGATTATTATTATTTGATACAATCTGGTACACTTGCCAGGGGTTTAACAAGTTTTTGGCGCCGTTGTCGGGGACTCTTGGTTTAACTTTTTCGAGTAGTGTAAATTGATTAAATTTGACTTGATTTTATGTTTGTTTTTATTTTTGTTCTAATAAATGTTTTCTAGGGTTTTGTGCCTAAAGTTTGCAGGATGCAGTACGGACAAGAATTTGATTATATGGGCACTCAATTCTACCAAAATAATTTCAATCACTGGTGGGAACCTCACTCATACATAGATCAAAGTCAATCTGGCAAGCTGATGAGCAACAAATTACTTCACTTAAGAAAAATACAAATTCTGATGAACTTCTTCAGAGGATCATGAATTTGGAAGTATACCATGTTAGAAGCATAGAGGAGAGTGTAAAGAATGACGAATTTTTTTCACAGGGCATGTATACAAGATTTTCTTCTCATAGAAGCATGGAAGAGATGCAACAATATCAGTGGCTGCAACAAATCTCTTTACCAATAGAAACGTGGGAGTATGATCAACAACTATGTCATCAGATAGCTAATGTGACAGAACAAGTCAAAAGCCTTAATGAAAAGTTCGACAAATTTTTGGAGAAGTACGATTCTAAGAGTTATGAAGTTACCTTCAGGAATTTGGAGACACAAATTGATGAGGTTATTGATGAGGACAAGATAGAAGAGATAGAAACAAAAAAGGTTGTTGCAGAGGAGAAGATGGATGAAGAAAAGATAGAAGAAGAGGTTGTAAAATTGAAAGAGAGGGAGTATGAAAAACCCTTGCCCTATCCAAAGACATATTCTAGGAGGGAAAAAGAAAAGCAGTTGTAGTGATGTATGGAAATTTTTAAGAAGTTGGAAATAACCATACCATTTTCTGAAGCACTTCAGCAAATGCACTCATATACGAAATTTTTGAAAGAACTTCTCATGAAGAAAAGGAAGTATATTGAGAAGGAAACTATTGAGGTGCAAGGAAATTGCAGTGCAGTCATACAGAGAACATTACCTCCTAAATTACAAGATCCAGGGAGCTTTACCATTCAAGTGGTTGAAAGAAAAAAGAAAAATAGAAAATGTGGAAAAATAAAGAAGAAAATAAAAAGAGAAAAAAAGAGAAAGTTAGCGGAGGAGAAGAGTGAGAAAAAGAGGAAGAGAGGAAACAAGAAAAGACATATGAAAAACCTCTTCCTCATTCAAAGAAGTATCATAGGAAGAAAATGAACTTCAAGTGCTTTATGGAGATCTTCAAGAAATTGGAGATTAAAGTTCCTATGATGGAGACCTGGAAACAGGTGCTTGGTGTTATCAACTTTCTGAAGAAATTCAGCAGGAAGAAGAAGAAGAAGAAAAGAATATCAAGCAAAGGGAGTATCAACACCTACTGATGGGTGTTTGAACTCTACCGGGTCAAGCTAATGACGTTAAAAGAGCGCTTACTAGGAGGCACCCCAGTGATTGTTGTACATTAATTTTCTTTTACTTGGACTTGTAAATATTGGTATTTTCGAACAATTTTTGGGTAGCATCTACTGAGGGATGCTAAATTTTATGTATCTATTGAAGGATACAGGAACGTACACCTACTGATGGGTGTTGGAAGGATTTGCACTTATTGATAAGTGCTAAACAGGTTTGGGTCAGGCTCGTGACATTAAACAAGCGCTATTGGGAGGCAACCCAGGTTTTTTTTCTTTTGTACTTTGAGTTTGTAGAATAGGTTGAACTTTTATTTTGTGTCTATGCTTGGCTTGTACAATGGTTCTGATGGTAGTATTCAAATGCATGACAAGTATTTGATAATGATTGAATGTGGTTGACTGAGGATGTATGTGTGTTGATATCCAGTTAACTGATTCACTAATTATATGAACAGATGTATTGTGGTTCATGATTGTGATTGTGATGCTAAGCAGGATAAATGAATGATGTGTGAGAAAGCATGTGTGTGAGGTTTTGAGCTCCAGCGTTCTTATTGATATATGTATTGTTCATAGGGAATCATGAATGATATTCCCTTAGTCTTGATAATTGATTGATTTGCATGCTTATGTTATATGATCAAGGTCATGTTTGGAAGCCCTTATCTAGCCAAAATTTCACCCAAGAAGTTTAAAATTTTATACCCTTTTTGAACCTTGGCCTTAAACAGGATGAGAACCCTTGATTTGAAATTATTTATCTTTATTAGGGTTGAGAATAATCTTATGTGATGAAAAGGTTCAAGTTTGGGGTTGTATGGGGAAAATTGAAAGGCAAAAGAAGAGCATTGAGTTCAAGTATTGAAAAGAAAAAGTAAAAGCATGAAAAAGGAACTCAATGCAAAATTGATAAAAAGGGAAGAAGTTGGGAATAAAGGAGTTTGGTGATAGAGAGAGTTTAAACTTGAACCTTTTCAATGATGAAATAGTTTGCTTAACTCAAGGATTTTGTGATCCAGAAAAACAAATTTTTCTTGATAGCCCAGCCTCATTACAAGCCTTGGAAAAGCCCTTGTGATGGCATTTGCATGAAAGGATTTTGGTTGTTTTAGATGAATGACAATATTGTTCTATGTGACATGTGAATAGTAGAGAGTGGAGTGACCTCTTAAACACTTGAGTGATTGAGTGAAACACTTGCTTGGTGAGAATTGTTGAACTCCATGTTTACATCTTTGCTTAGAGGATTGATCATTCATAAATAAATCATCTGGTGGGAAATATGTGATTATGTGAATTGAAATGGATTGGAAGCCTGCATGCCTCTTAATTTGATTCCACTTGTTGTGAAGAAAAGGGTTTTGAAAAGTGTAGAACTATTTGATGAAAAATTGGAAGGTCAAGTCTTGTTTTGTTTTGCTTGAGGACAAGCAAAGTTTTAAGTTTGGGGTTGTGATAACGGTCTCAAAACCGTTATTTTCATGCATAAATTTGATACTAAATCACACCGTTTGTAGCTTAAAGTGAGCTTAGAATCAAGTAAAACTCTTAAGTTGTGTTACATGGGAGTCAAAAGATGTTTTTAGAGATATTATGCTTGTTTTGCATTGTTTTGCAGGGTTTTTGATGAAAAATGAAGATGGCAATAAAGTAGGAAGGTCATAGACTCAAGAATGAAGGAGAAAAAGGAAGAAAAGAAGAGTTTGTGAACCGCTCAACGGTCAATTCCACCGCTGAGCGTCCTAGTGCAAGGAAAAGTTGCTATCTGGCGCCCAGGCGGTGACGCTGAGCGTCCAGAGTGACAACAGGCAAACCGCTCAGCGGACATTTTAGGCGCCTGGGCGATGGCGTGTGTTGAGGAGCAGCCAATTTAGGCGCCTGGGCGGTTGTCTGTTTTTATATTTTGGATTCTGAGATCTTTTCTTTTATCTTTTTGTCTTATATATTGCCCTAGTACGAATCCAAATGTAATTCTTTTGGCAGAGAACAAGTCCACAACAGCTCTACACCTTTCGAGGAGATTTCTTGGATGTTTAGGCTCCACTTTATCATTTCTAGGGTTTGCTTTTCAATTCTTCCATTTAGTTCATCTAGTTTCACCATGATTATGGTGAACTAAACCCTTAGTTGTTGGGGAACAATGTAATCGTTTGAAACTCTCATATATTGAAATTCTTGTTTACTTTATATGCTTGCATATGCTTAATTTATCAATTGTTGGGTTCTTTACCTTTGCTTAATGCTTCTACAGTTTAACTCATTCGGTAGATGTTGTTTGTCTTTATTGATACGGGGACGTACGGTAATGTCATGAACTGGGGAGAATTCCTTGATTATGTTAATACCGCCTAGGGATAAGGGTAGGACGATCAATTGTATTTTGCTTCTGCTCATTATGCATTATTAGTTACTAGGGGAGGCTAGGGATAGCAACCCGGTAATTAGTAATAGGCTATTTTCACCAAGGGATTGGGTTAAGGGTAGACCAAGAAAGTATGCATGGCAATATGATAAATAAGCAAAGTAAATAAGAAGAGTAGATATATGAGAGTGGATAAGATGAAATTGTAAACCCCAACAACCTCATTCATTCATAGTTTCTCTTAGTCAATTGATTTCTTGCATTTACATGTTTATTTCTGTTTGGCATTCAAACCATTCAAATTATTTTCTTTACTCAAGTCTTAAACGATTTGTTTACACGAAAGATGAGGCTTCCCATTTTTCAACCCGATTTCTATCCTATCACCTATTATGATGATATCAGCGAAATTGACGGACACATTCCCATCCATATGTTCATAAAATGGTGGCTGAAGAATATTTACAAACATTTCCATATCTCTCAGTCAAACAAAGGTGGCTCAACTTGCGCGGGTAACTCTCTCCATCGTTGGGCATATTCCTTGAAAGTTTCATTGTCTTTCTTGGGCATATTTTGTAGTTGCAGACGGTCTGGTGCCACATGCGCGTTGTATAGGTACTGTTTCACAAAGGCGTCAGCAAGATCCGCCCAACAACGGATCCAAGATGGCTCTAAGTGGGTATACCAGTTCAACGCCACCCCAGCCAAACTATCTTGGAAAACGTGGATGAGTAGCTGGTCGTCATAAGCATATGCAGCCATCTTTCTACAATACATGGTCAGATGGATTTTAGGGCATGTACTATCCTTGTACTTCTCAAACTTCGATGCTTTAAATTGTCTTGGAAAACGTGGATGAGTAGCTAGTCGTCATAAGCATATGAAACCATCTTTCTACAATACATGGTCAGATGGCTTTTAGGGCATGTTCTACCCTTGTACTTCTCAAACTCCGGCGCTTTAAACTTAGCCAAAATGTTGACCCCTTGTTCAACACACCCATTTTGGACATCCAAGCATAGTCAATTTTGGGCCTTGGCCCTTTGTTGACTTGTTTGGTCAAAATCCTATTCTACTTGGCCCAAAATACAAGGCCCAATTGAAGTCTTGTGTATCAACTTCCATCTTGTTTGAGATCAAGTGAATACCTGTGATTTCCCCTAAAACCAACATGTTACCAAATGATGAATGAACATGATGCATGGTAATACAACGAAATAAAAACAACATGACTAACAAAATGCATGCATAGTACGAAAATGCAATGTCATTATTTTAAAAAAAGGACAAACAATGTGAGGGTTACAGAAATACACATTTCTCCCTTCGTGCCCTAATAAAGGTTCATTGCTTCGAATTTAAGGTCAAATATATGCAATCTCACCAGGATGGTTCCCTAAACCTGAAGGTCGATGGTCACTAGAGCTATGGCCCCCTTCATAGCATATCCACAACAGTCGAGTAATCAACTAGATGCGGAGACACAAGTGAAGAGAACAAACTCTAGTAGGGATTCTCACGATAGCCAAACAGGAAGTATGTTCCAAATGGCACCGCTACACAACCCCTCTATTTCTAACTTACACTCAGACCCGGGAATAGGGCCCCACTCATAATATGCTTAACGTGTGTGTGAAGGGAGAATGCAATGCACCCAAACCCTTACCTGTAAAATAACCAGAAAAGATTCCCAAGCAGATATAAACATGTTTTCTACCCTAGGGTTCAATATAGAACAATCAAAACAATTCACATGCAATTATTTCAAATATCAAACATAAATAAAGAAAAGGGGAAGAAAAACATAAAGCAAAACAACATCGAATTCGCGCATCTAATTAAATGGCTTGACTCTCTAACGTCCTCAGTGGAGTTGCCATCTGTCGCAACCAAAATCGCGACGGAACGACGATCCAAAAAGAAAACGGGTTTGGAAAAGAGTTTTGGAGTCGCCACCATCAAACTACGGAAAAACCATAAAGAAAGACACGGTCCACTGTTAAACCCCTGGCAAGTGTATCAGATCGTTATCAAGTAATATAATTGGTAAACCCAATATCATTCTCCCAAAGGACTCAGAGGCCTTATCTTTCGTGTAAATCAATATTGTAAGACTTGTAAAGAAAATTAATTTATGGTTTGAATGCAAAAACAAAAAGTAAACATGCAAATGCAGTTGATTCAATTGGCAAGAAAAAGGTATGGATGAATGAAGTTGTTGGGGTTTACAATTTCATCTTATCCACTCTCTTATATGTACTCTTCTTATTAAATTCGCTCTATTATCTAATTGTTATGCAAACTTTCTCAGTCTACCCTAAACTCGATCCCCCGGCGAGAAGAGCCTACTACTAATTACTGGCTTATTATCCCTAGTCTCCCCTAGTAACTAGCAGTGCAAGTACCACAGAAGCAAAATACAATTGATCGTCCTACCCCCTATCCCTAGGTGGTATTTGTTGATCAAGGATTCCTTATCAGTTCATGACTTCCCCGTACGTCCTCGTATCGACAAAGGCAAACATCAATATATCAAATGAGTTAAATGATAATAGCTTTAAGCACAGATAAAGAACCCAACAATTGATAATAACAGCATATGCAAGCATATGAATAAAACAAGAATTTCAATATAAGAGAGTTTCAAAAGATTACATTGTTCCCCAACAACTAAGGGTTTAGTTCACCATTGACATGGTGAAACTAGATGAAATACAATGAAAGAATGGAAAAACAAACCCTAGATTGGATAAAATGGAGCCTAAGCATCCAAGAAATCTTCTCCAAGGAGTGTAGAATAGCTCTGGACGTCCTCTTCTGCCAAAAGAATACAAACCCTACGGTATCCAAGTCTTTAAATAGGACATAAAAATAATAGAAAACAAGTTCAAGCCCAAACAGATCATAAAAATCGCAGAAAACAGGTCCAGGCCCGCGTCCCCAGCGCTCAGCGCTCAAAAACAGTGCTTAGCGGTTTGCCTCATAATCGCAAGACTGCTCAGCGGTCCCCCAGGCAAAAAACAGTGAAAAACAGGAAAAACTGGCGCTCAGCAAAATCATGATTCCAAGCAAGTTTCTAAGTCAATAAGGGTTCATTTAATATCAATATTAAGCATAAAAATAACGATTTTTCAACCGTTATCACAACCCCAAACTTGAAACTTTGCTTGTCCTCAAGCAAACAAGATGAAACTTAATCTTCCACCAATCATTACAATGGTTCAACATATTCCAAAACCTTTCTTTCCAGATAAGTAATCACTCAAATCAGCTCATCAATATAATTTAGTCAAGATGTGCACATGCTTTTGATTCAAGGCTTATAATGTGGTTGGGCTAAAAAGGAAAATTGGTTTTTCTAGATCACAAAACCCTTGATTTAAGAGAGCTATTCATACAATCATGGTTCAAGCACAAACTCTCCTTTTACCAATCTCACTCATTCCCAACTTTCCCTTTTCTTGACATTGAGCTTTTCTTTTCATGATTTGCTTTTTCTAGCTTTTTCATCTTTTCTCATGCATTTTCTTTTCAATAGATAAGCTCAATGTCTAACTTTTCTTTTCTTTTTCAATTCTCCCAACAACCCCAAACTTGAACTTTTAACAATACCCCAAAAATATTTCTCTACCTAACTCAAGGCAAAGATTTTCAAATAAAGGGTTTTCATCCTGTTTAAGGCTTAGGTTCAAAAAAAGGGTAGAACATAAGATGTTTTTTTTCATGTGGGATGAGATTTTTGGCTTAGAAAAGGGCTTATCAAAAACGGCCTTGATCATGTGACACATACATGCAATTCAATCAATCATAGAAACTTAGGCAAAACCATTCATGCTTCCAGTAGATAGAAAATATATCAATAAGAACTCTGGAGCTCAAAAACCTCACACAAGCTTATTCCAATCATTCAATCAAATAACAATCACAAAATCACAATGCATCTGTTCACACAGCTTGTGAACCATCACCTGTATATCAGCATATTGTGCACATTCTCAATATCATCAATATCAAAGCATCATCAAGCAATACCCATCATGTAAAAATATCAATATCAAACCACTGCATCAGATATAGTGTCCAACCAAGTACATCACGCCCTATTCTAAAAACAGAAGCAAATAAAGCATTAAAAAGATAAGTTTAGAAAACTGGGTTGCCTCCCAGGTAGCGCTTGTTTAAAGTCACGAGCCTGACCCAAAATCTTTCTAGCACCGATCAGTAAGTGCAATCCTTATCAACACCCATCAGTAGGTGTACCTTCCTGGTATCCTTTAGTAGATACCTAAATCTTCTAACATCCCTCAGTAGATGCTATCCCAGTGGCATTCATCAGTAAATGCTGTCAGTGACATCCATCAGTAGATGTCTATTCACCGTCCTCATCCATAGCAGCATCCATCAGTAAATGCTATCATCAATCCCATTAGAAGCAGCATTTAACCTAAAAACTCAAACAAGAAAAAAAATCAAATTCACACCACGCAAATAATTAAAAAAAAATTAGAAACTGGGTTGCCTCCTAGCAAGCGCTCTTTTAACGTCATTAGCTTGACCCGGTAAAACCCAAAAAAATAAAAATAGTAAAAGATATTATTTTATTTTAATTTTTGTTTTTTTTAATTAAAAACAGAAAAACAGAAAAATAAAAACAAAAAATAAAAACAGAAAAAAATATATATTTATTTTTATTTTTTATATATTTTTATTTTTTTTTAATTTTTTTAAAGAAAACAGAAAAATAAAAACAGAAAAAGATATTTTTAAAAAAAAAATAAAAACACTAAAAGATATTATTTTATTTTATTTTATTTTTCATTTTTTTTAATAAAGAAAGAAAAATAAAAACAGAAAAATAAAAAACAGAAAAATAAAAACAGAAAAATAAAAACAGAAAAATAAAAACAGACAAATAAAAATGGAAAGATAAAAACAGAAAGATACTCCCCTTGCTTGATATTCTTTTCTTTTTCTTCCTGCTGAATTTCTTCAGAAAATTAAAAATACCAAGCACTTGTTTCTATGTTTCAATCATAGGAACTTTGATCTCCAATTTCTTGAAGATCTCCATAAAGCACATAAATTTCTTTTCTTTCCTATGATATTTCTTTTTATGAGGAAGGGGTTTTTCACATGATCTTTTCTTTTTTCCTCTCTTCCTCTTTTTCTCACTTTTCTCCTCCCTCAACTTCCTCTTTTTATTTTTCCTTGATTTCTTCTTTTTTATTTTCGCACTTTTTTCTTTTTTTCTTTTCTCTCAACCACTTCATTCTCTTCCTCACTCAACCTTTATGTTTCTATCTCCTCTATCTTTTCCTCTTTTATCTCTATCTTTTCCTCATCAACAACCTTTTCTGTTTTTATCTCTTCTCTCTTTTCTTCCTCTATTTTCTCATCATCTCTTTCTATCTTTTCCTCCTCTATCTTCTCCTCATATATCTCTATCTCTTCTTCCTTTATCTTCTCCTCCTCAACAACCTTATCATTTTCAGAGATAGTGGCTTGACATTCCTCTTTAGGGTTAACTTCAGTATTAACCCCAATACCTAGAGACTTCAACATGCAAGAGAGTTGTTCCTGCCATAAACGTTCTTCGGCTTCCCCCAATGCTTCTCTTCTTACAGAAGATTGTTTTTGTTGTAAACGTTGTTCGGCTTCCCCCAACGTTTCTTTCTGCAAAGAGAATTGTTTCTTCAGTAAGCGTTGTTCAGCTTCCCATAACGTTTCTCTTGGTATAAAAGATTATTTCTATCGTAAACATTGTTCAACTTCTTCCAACGTTTCTCTTGGCGTAGAGGATTGTTGCTCAAATTGGCTTTGATTCATGTTTGAATGAGGTTCCCACCAGTGGTTGAAATCATTTTGATAGAATTGAGTGTCCATATATTCAAATTCTCGTCCGTATCGCATCCTTCAAACATTAGGCACAAAACCCTAGAAAATATTTATTAGAACAAAAATAAAAACAAACATAAAACCAAGTCAAATTTAATCAATTTACACTACTAGATAAGTTAAACCACGAGTCCCCGGCAATGGCGCCAAAAACTTGTTAAACCCCTGGCAAGTGTACCAAATCGCTATCAACTAATATAATTGGTAAACCCAATATCGTTCTCCCAAAGGACTCAAAGGCCTTATCTTTCGTGTAAATCAATATTGTAAGACTTGTAAAGAAAATTAATTTGTGGTTTGAATGCAAAAACAAAAAGTAAACATGCATATGTAGTTGATTCAATTGGCAAGAAAAAGGTATGGATGAATGGAGTTGTTAGGGTTTACAATTTCATCTTATCCACTCTCTTATATCTACTCTTCTTATTACTTATATCTACTCTTCTTATTAAATTCGCTCTATTATCTAATTGTTATGCAAACTTTCTTAGTCTACCCTAAACCCGATCCCTCGGCGAGAAAAGCCTACCACTAATTACTAGTTTACTATCCCAGGTCTCCCCTAGTAACTAGCAGTGCAAGTACCACAGAAGCAAAATACAATTGATCGTCCTACCCCCTATCCCTAGGTGGTATTTGTTGATCAAGGAATTCCTTATCAGTTCATGACTTCTCCGTACGTCCCCGTATCGACAAAGGCAAACATCTATATATCAAATGAGTTAAATGATAATAACTTTAAGCATAGATAAAGAACCCAACAATTGATAATAACAACATATGCAAGTATATGAATAAAACAAGAATTTCAATATAAGAGAGTTTCAAAAGATTACATTGTTCCCCAACAACTAAGGGTTTAGTTCACCATTGACATGGTGAAACTAGATGAAATACAATGAAAGAATGGAAAAGCAAACCCTAGATTGGATAAAATGGAGCCTAGGCATCCAAGAAATCTTCTCCAAGGAGTGTAGAATAGCTCTGGACGTCCTCTTCTGCCAAAAAAATATAAACCCTAGGGTGTCCAAGTCTTTAAATAGGACATAAAAATAACAGAAAACAAGTCTAAGCCCAAACAGATCATAAAAATAGCAGAAAACAGGTCCAGGCCCGCGTCCCCAACGCTCAGCGCTCAGAAACGGCGCTCAGCGCTCTGGTCAACTTTTCGGGTTGACTGATTGACTTTTCTGGTTGACTGATTGACTTTTCTGCATTCTATTTGACTTTTCTGCACTGCAACCCTTTGATACTTCAACCTTTCTTTCAATTCATTCCAAAAACCTACAAAATCAAGGGAATTTATTGATAAAATCATAAAACATATCCTCAGCTCTCTTAATCATAAAATTAAAGCAAAATCATGATTCCAAGCAAGTTTCTAAGTCAATAAGGGTGCATTTAATATCAATATTAAGCATAAAAATAACGGTTTTTCAACCGTTATCATCCACGAAAACCAGATTCTGGGTTCGGGAGTCGATTACGCGTAGAGAAGGTATTAACACCCTACATGGCCTTCCCGAAGGCAGTACGTATAATTAAACACGCGAATGTGATGTGGTTTTCAAAATGTTTAATTATCCCCAAAAAAGACATTATAAAGAAACAAAATAATTTTTTTAGTTTTTTAGGAAATTATTGAAAGAATTTGTTTGGAAAAGATTTGGATTTTTGGGATGTGAACCTAACAAGGACTAGCCTTGCTCCTACGTATGTCCACTTTGAATGGAGAATCAAGGATCACATAATTCTGGCTGAAAGATTGTTTGGTTGTTCGAAAATATGAATGTTTTATATTTTTGGTATTTTTATGTGAGAAAGAGAAAAGGTTTTTTAGCATAAGGACGATGCGAGCGATCACACTTGTGCTTAAACCTTTAAAACATTTTTTTATTTATTTTTTAGAAGAGAAGAAGAAAAGGTTTCAGCACAAGGACGATGTGAGCGATCATACATGTGCTTAAACCTTTAAAACATTTTTATTTATTTTTTAGAAGAGAAAAAGAAAAGGTTTTAGCACAAGGACGATGCGAACGATCACACATATGCTTAAACCTTTAAAACATTTGTTATTTATTTTTTAGAAGCGAAGAAGAAAAGGTTTTAGCACAAAGATTATGCGAGCGATCACATATGTGCTTAAACCTTTAAAACATTTTTTTTTTATTTTTATCTTGTGATTTTTAAATTTATATATATATATTTTTAAAAGGATAACCATTTAAAATGTGTCAAATATCCAAAGATGAAATAAAAAAATAAATAAATAAATAAAAGAAAGAAAACAACTTAGGCCCAAAACATTTTTTGTTTGTAAAAACAGAATGGGTTTCAGCCCAAACGTAATAGGGGTGTGAATGGGAAATAGGCGTGCCTAAAGTAAAAATGGTTTTTTAAAAAAGAAATGAAATAGAAAACAGATTTGGCCCAAGAATTCTCAGCAGTAGAAATTAGGGGTTCTTTCCTTCCTATCTCATTTCGTCACTTGCACTCCAAGAGACCAAAAGTCTCTCCCTACTACTAAAAAAGGCCCTAGAGGCTTTCGTCTCCACCGCCCCTACACTCACTGCCGCCACAGCCTCCGATCAAAAGGCCGCTGCGAGGGGCTGTCAACGGCGTCGCCAGCGCCTTCGTCGGAAGAGCCACCGCCCTTCACGCCGGACCACCATCTTCCCTATTCTTCTTCGCGCGAAACCGGCCCCGACTCCGAGATCTCGCCATTCCCGTCGCCTCCACCGAAACTGGCCGCTACTGCCTCTGGATCACCAAAACTCGCTGCCGGAGCCGTCGCCACTCAATCCAAAGCGTCGCGGGCGACACCAACCATCAACAGGACCAGTCTGCGCGAGGGAGAGAAGAATTGTTGCTTCCCTGAGTCTAGTCTCCACCACCACGAACGAATCCAGCCATCGCCGCCGGCGCACGTCACTCTTTTCTCGTTCTCTTCCTGCTGTGGTCGCCACCACCAGTGAGGCAGAAAATGCCGCCACCGAGGCCACCACTAGCGTGGTTCCACGGTTTGTATATTAGACAAAACAGCCACTGAGGCTTGTCGAGATAATGTTTGAGGGTTTGGGATTTTTATTCTGATGCGGTGGTTTGTGTGTGGTTTTTATTTTATGTTTCTATTACTCAGGGTTCTTGGATTGTTTCTTTCTTCTTGTAGGAAAAAGGCGTTGGGGATTTCAGTAGTATAAGTCAAGATTGATGGTGGTAATGGGATTGCGTATGGGAAATGTCAGTTTGCAGGTTTGTGGTAAAGCGTATTTTTGATGTTAGGACGAATGAATGACAAACAACAGTATGCGGAAGCAAATCATGTATATCGAGTATCAAACAGAATGGATACGGGAAGATGACCAGGATATGCATACAGCGCTCAGGATATTCAATGACAAACATACATAAGCAGCAAAGTACAAAGGTATTCTAACAGCTTGAGATATTCAACAACAACCATACATAAGTGGCGTTAGAGGCATTCATTGTAAATAAAATGCAATAAGTTTACTCGTTTACCTCTTGGAGCTCCCTTGCTATGATTGCTGTGACAGGATGAATGGCGTTGGTGCTGAAGGTCCAGGAGTCAAGAGCTCTCTCCTGAGCTGTGATGGTTCGGTGTTGGTGGTGAGTGTCCAATGTTCAAGCTCCGTTGGTGAGGTGCTCGAGGTAAGTGTTGGATGATGCCTAGGCTCTATTTTTTTCGAGTGTCTTGAAGAAGATGGAAAAGTGATGTGTTTATGGCCGAAGCAAAAAAAAAGGATCCGTAGGGGACTATGCGTGTGGAGAAAAAAATGGTTTCTGAGGAGGTTTTTCTTCTTGTTTTGTTTTCGAATGAGACTCGTGATGTCCTGAATGATATTGGTTTCCTCCCTTTTCTTCTTTTCTTTTGCTCTCTCTGATCAATGCATCTGCTCCCCTTCCTCTAGAAGTGGTTTCCTTTTACCATTTAGCCTACAAGGATAGACTGAGAACCAAGAGCCGCCTGGCAAAGCCGCCACTCTTGTTAAACGCCATTCCCCTTTAAGGTATAATTGACGACAGAAACCATGGCGCACATGATTTTCTTTCTAAAAAACGGAAAGAAGTTGATTGCGAGTGGAGGCATTTGTTGCTGTGTGTTGCAGGATAGAATGACCTGATCACGGTCTTGATCTCCCTCGAGAGAAGGCACGGGTCCATCACACTAAAACTTAGTGCACCGTTGGATGCTTTATTTTCTTCTTTTTTTTTAGCTTACAACAATGTAAAAAATAATGGTAAAAAAGAAAATAAAATAAAATAAAATTCAATAAAAAATAGATAATAAAAAAAAAGAAATAACAAAAATAAGAAATAAATGAAAGTAAAGATATAAACGCAAAAATAAAAAAAAAAAGAAAATTAAGATAAAAAGGACTTTATTTTTATTTATTTATTTTTTTTGTTTATTTAACTATCTGGACCAAATTGAGTATTGATAGTTATGTTTATAATTGAGGCCCTGTTATGAGATTTTGCAGAATATATCAGTGTTTGTAGAGGGATTTTGCAGTGCTTTTTGCCTTAATTGGTCAGTGAATCGAGGCAGAAGCCTTTTTATGAAAAGTTGTCAAACAAAAAGTCTAATTTGCAAATGAAGCAAGTGAGTGATGCAGGATTTTATGTCTCGATTTTCCATTTAACCGAGACAATAAATCATATAGACATCGGTTCCTTGTAAACCTAGACGTATAATATTGTAATAGTTATGAAAATGTCACAACGTTTTTATACGCTTCGATCATTACAAACGGAAGCACATATAGCATGTTAAAAACATTTTTTTACTAGAATCTTCCCATAACATACGCTTGTTGAAAATACTAATATCGCTGTATAGGATTTTACAAATAACACACATTCTTTTGTTTTTAAGATGAATTTAATTGGATGTATTAATTATGCAATTTATATATTATTACTAATAACATATATTTTGATATTATCATTCAATTATAATTCGTTATGTAGTACTATATAACAGTTATAGTTAGAAACATTATCTAAATAACTTTAATTAATTGTCATTTCAAATTTTATCATCATAAATGAAAAATATATATTTCATATATAAACAATTTAATGACGCACATTCCAATTAAATTATATTCGACACACTCTTCGTTTATATGAAACTCATATGAATCTCATTAAATGTATAAGTCTGGTTCTCCTTGTTCTTGAATTAGTGAGACCAACACAAACAATAATGAATGAAAAATACATTAAAAAAATTAAAATAAAATTCAATATTAAGAATAAATATAAATTAACTCATTCAATCAATTGGTGCCAAATGACTGGTTCCCAGTTAAGATTAATCAAAATCGTTCATTAATTTGAGGATTTGTCATCTGTATAACTGAGTGTTTATAGCATTTGATTGGAATTTCATGCCCTAATTACATTTACGTTGAGAGAGGA
Organism: Vigna reflexopilosa; assembly: GCA_027742785.1. Lineage (NCBI taxonomy): Eukaryota > Viridiplantae > Streptophyta > Magnoliopsida > Fabales > Fabaceae > Vigna > Vigna reflexopilosa. The sequence goes on along the minus strand of CM050928.1, from coordinate 14,995,114 downwards.
AGGGATAAAATCAGAGTTTCTCCTTCTTTTTCTTCTTTTTTCTTTGATTTCTGGACTATTTTGTATTCCCTTCCCATCAGCAATTAACAGTTTTATTCCCTTGAAATTTGTGATTATTGTTTTTTTATCAGAGTTTTACATTGTTAAACACAATCATAGAAGGAAAGAGAGTGTTGGAATATGAGAGAAATAATAAGCATTCATATTGGACAAGCTGGAATTCAGGTTGGTAATTCATGCTGGGAGCTATATTGCCTTGAACATGGCATTCAACCTGATGGAACAATGCCCAGGTCTTATATTATCATCATTTCTTTTCTTCAATTTTCTATATATACATCAATTTCTCCTATTTCTACCAATTTTGAAATATAATATGTGGCAATTTCTTTAAAATCAATCTCAGGCTGTGATTCAATTTTTTATTCCATTCAATACATCATGTATTATTTCTATCAATTCTTCTAAAATTCGTTATTTCCTTCTACAATTTTCTTTCCCAAGTCATGATGAATACTCATTCATAACTATTATTCAGATATTGTTATTGTTTTGTTTTTTTTCATTTCCTTGAAACAACTAGAAATCCTTTACCATTGAGATTGTTTCGATTCCAAATTGCTTGTTAGGTTTTTTTTTTTGTTATTTTTTCTGAACATTAAAAATATATTAATATTAATATATTGAGAATTTTTTTAATATATTTTAAAACATCAAAATTAATTGCCATTAATATATTTTCTTTAATTTTACAACTCTCTTCATTCAATTTTTTATTCAATACAATCTATAACAGTTCTTTATTTATCCAAGTGTAATTCTACTTAACCAATGGCCTTTAGGTGTCAATGAAGGTTAAAATCAATGGTTAACTATGTATTGGTTTCTAAAAACATGAAGTTGATATGAACTTCACCTTCCAAACCCAGAAAAAAAAATGAGAATAAAAATTCCTGAATGTATTCAAAGATTTTCATTTTCAGAAACTATTAAGCTTTTTTAACAAATCCAATGGCAGTGTTTCTCTCTTTACTTTTTGCCGCAACAGATAATAATTATGTACTTGTGTTTGCAGTGATGGCTCAGCTGAAGCACATGATGCTTTCAACACCTTCTTCAGTGAAATTGGAAGTGGCCAATATGTTCCTAGGGCTCTGTTTGTTGATTTGGAACCTACTGTAATTGATGAAGTAAGATGTGGTCCTTACAGACAACTATTCCATCCCGAACAATTAATGTCTGGTAAGGAAGATGCTGCTAATAACTTTGCAAGGGGACATTACACAGGTCAGACACTTCCATATTTGATCAAAAGAATAACTGGGTATGTTTTATCTATCTGCAAGTATCAGTAATTTGGTGTGGTGTATGTGCTGCAGTTGGAAAAGAAATTGAAGAGTTGTGCCTTGACCGTATCAGAAAATTAGCTGACAATTGCACTGGCTTGCAAGGATTCTTGGTTTTCAATGCTGTTGGTGGTGGCACTGGTTCTGGCTTGGGATCATTGCTTCTCGAACGTTTGTCTGTAGATTATGGAAAAAAGTCAAAACTTGGCTTCATCATTTATCCTTCTCCTCAGGTCTAGTGAAACAAACAAACTATTTGTAGTAGTAAATGATGCAAATTGCAAATGCATCTGATTAATAAATGATTTTGTTGCATATCCTCTCCAAGAGATGTTGTAAAATTGCATGATGTTTTCACATATATTGCTTTGGACACTTCAAGTTATTATTGGGTTCCTTAATTCATGCAAAAGTAGAATTAACATGTTATTAACTAGTTATTAACATGCAGGTATCAACTGCAGTTGTTGAGCCTTACAACACTGTTCTTTCCAATCACTCTCTTATTGAGCACAGTGATGTAGTTGTGCTCTTGGACAATGAAGCAATATATGACATATGCAGAAGATCACTAGAATTAGAAAGACCAACTTACACCAACTTGAACCGTTTGATATCTCAAATAATATCTTCCTTGACTACTTCCTTGAGATTTGATGGTGCAATCAATGTGGACATTTCAGAGTTCCAAACCAACCTTGTGCCTTATCCACGAATCCATTTCATGCTCTCATCTTATGCCCCAGTTATATCTTCTGCCAAGGCCTTCCATGAGCAGCTTTCAGTGCCTGAGATCACCAGAGCTGTGTTTGAGCCAACAAGCATGATGGTCAAGTGTGATCCAAGACATGGAAAGTACATGGCATGTTGCCTCATGTACCGTGGGGATATTGTGCCAAAAGATGTAAACCTTGCTGTCTCAAATATCAAGACAAAGAGACAAGTTCAATTTGTAGACTGGTAAGTACATTTCCTTAGACAAGTTCAATTCTATATGATGCTTATATATGTATAACTTGTATTCTATTATCTGTCTTTTCTGTTCTTTCTGTTCTGGTCATAGTTATCTGATTATGATTATTAACGTGGACTTTTCATGCTAGTTCCTTCCATAGTTGATTCTTTTCTTTGTTTTTGTATAGATTAAGATGCAAAATCATTATCCGTACCATCAAATTTTCTGGCTTGATATTTATTTATATTGTGGTTAAATAGAAAAATTATATTTCCAATTTTTTGATATAATTTAGTCTCTAAACATTAAAAAAGAATAAATATAATCATTTTAATCCAATAATATTAATCTTTTTCAAACTAAACAGTATTATAAACTGACATATCATCAAATTAAAATGACTATATTCATTATTTTTAAAGTTTGAAAACCAAAAATACTAAAATTTGAAATTATAACAAATTTTGGTATAAACTTGTGAATGAATGTTTTTGATAACTAATTTCAGGTGTCCTACTGGTTTCAAATGTGGTATAAACTACCAGGCTCCAACAGTTGTACCAGATGGTGACCTTGCAAAGGTGAAGAGGGCAGTTTGTATGATTAGCAACAACACAGCAGTGGCTGAGGTTTTCTCACGCATTGACCACAAATTTGATCTCATGTTTGCCAAAAGGGCCTTTGTGCATTGGTATGTGAGTGAAGGCATGGAAGAAGGTGAGTTCTCAGAAGCCAGGGAGGATCTTGCAGCCCTTGAAAAGGACTATGAGGAAGTTGGAGATGAAGGTGTGGATGATGAAGTTGGTTACTGAAAAGCTAATCTAATTACATCTTACTATGTTTTATGTCTTGTCATATGTAGTATTGTTGTCCTTGTTAATTGTTTTATGCTTCATTTTGTTTTATGGTGTCTGCAATTTTATGATTGTTTCAAATTACACTGTTTCAGACTTGAGAGACAAGTGTTTATTTCATGTACAATGGTAGTGTAGTTATTATGGCATTTTTTGGTGTCTGCAATTTTTTAATCTCATGATTATTTCAGGGCAAAATCAATTGTTCAACGTTGCAATGGCTAATGCTTTGTGTACTTAATAATATTTTATCATTAACTACAAAATTCTTTTTATATTAAGTGATACACTCTTATTAATGTTATCAAAATGGTCATCTGATCCCCCGATTTGACTTACCGGGGATTGACTATTTAATGAATCAATCTAATCCAGTTTATTTATTATTAGCAAATTGAAAAAATTTTGAATTTAACTTGACCCACCACGGATTGATGGATTAAACAGGTTGATTCACTAGATCACTTAATTACAATTTTTTTTAATTAAAAAAAATAAGAAAATTTTTCTAATTCAAATATAAATAAAGGGGAAGGGTCTTAAATGATATTTATGATCAATCAAACATTAAATTTCATTTACCATCACAAAATCTTTTGAACAAAATAATCAGTAGCTTTATAACGATTCAAATTTGTTTTTAAATAAATATTGAGTTACTAAATATATATTTGTGAATTTTTCATGCTATCTAATTATTCCATACAAAAATAATTTCACGTGAACCTCCGTTTCAATATTTTGTAAAATGATTAACCAAAAAAAAATACTTATTAAAAAATTATGTCAGTTAGTGAGCCAACCTAACTCACCACAAGTTCAACCCGATAAGTCGGGTTTTTAATGAATCAAATTCACAATTGACTTGTATTGAAATTTGAAAATACTTTTCACCCCAACCTAACTCAAACTCATAATGAACCGAATTGACTCATAAATTCCAATTCATTTTAATAACACTACTCTCACTATTATGTTAAAATAATAAACTTTAAAAAGTAATTTAATCTCATAAAATCATATAAAATAATATTCGCAACATTTATATACAATTTGATCTCATATATACTTATATATAAAGTTTTATTTTATATATATATATATATATATATATATATATATATATATATATATATATATCTTTTTTAGTTGGTACATTTTAGCAATGTATATCGGGTTTTAGTAGACACAAACTCCCTCATATATTATAAATTCTAAGTTTTAAGGTTAAGAATATTTGAATAATTTTCATTCTTAAAATTAAAAAAAGAAAAGAAACTGTAACACTCACTCACCTCTCTCTCATCCCTCATTCCTCCCCACTCTTTCTTTTTCATCTCTCTCACTCCAACGTATTCCTCTTTCATTCCTACAGTAGCTCCAATTGAAAAAAATAATAAACACTCACCTAACCCTAATCCACCTTCCTCACTTATCCAATTTGTTTTTCTCATCTCCATCCTCTCTCACATCCACACGCAGCAACCTATGACATCGCAATTTGTTACTCTTGCTTTGTTCGTTTATTTGTTTTCCACTTTAATAACAAAATATTGATGATGTTGATGTTGATTTTTTATTGAAGGGCTGTGTTATATCTTTTCCCTTCTCATTGTTATTAAATTTGTAAAAAAACCAAAGTCTACAATAATTTCAATAATTTCAAAACTAAAAAAAATATGATCCCTCCACGAAAAGACATTAGCATCAACCCATAATAGTTGCAAAACATTTAGTTTCTTAATACCAATTTTGATAAAATCATAGAAATGAAAGGAGTAGAAGTTAAACAATGAGCATGATGATAACAAATTTATTAAGTTTAAATTCCAATTTGAAATTCAGTGCGTTTTGTTTTTCTTAATTTCAGTTCTACAATAAATGATAAATCTGAATCACAACATCATGTTTATATTGACCAAACAAATTGGATATGTGAATTGTTTAAAATAAACTTACATGATGTTTACTTTGGAAAGTAATTTTCTGGTACAACTAAGAGTTAACTTTCGTTATGACTAGTTTACTAATTTCTGCTGTAGGGTTAGACGGATGTTTTTGATTTTTTCAGTTGGGTTAGAGTAGGGATGATAGAGAAAATGTTGGAGTGAGAGAGATGAAAGAGAAAGGGTTGAAATACCCTTAACCTTAAAACTTAAAATCTATAATATATGAGGGTATTTTTGTCTACTTAAACTTGGTACACATTACTAAAATGTACCAACTGAAAAAAAAAAAATACACAAGTTAACAAACTCCATATATATATATCTATATATATATATATATATTAATTAACCTATTCTAATATAGCTTCTTCTCATTTAATTTGTATATTTATATTTTAAATTTGTAAACAATAATTAATAATATGCTCCATATAAATAGTCGTCAAGTTAATATATATTCTTAAGTTATATAATTATATAATTTAATTATGTTTTATAAAATTATATTTTGTTAAAATTAATCCTGTAAATGTGGCCCAAAACTTACTAATTAAAAATAGTAATTTTGTTCACTTTCCAAATATAAATTATATTTATTCAATCTAGTAGTAGAGGTTGTTTAGTGCTGCAAAAATAAAAGTAGAAATATTTAAAAGGAATAAGATCCGTTATAGTTTTTTTAGTGAGACTGTTTACTTTTTTAGTTACTCGTCTTTTATAGTTTGTTTTTACTTATTTTTATTTATTTACTATTATGAAAATAAAAAAGTTGCATACATTATTACATAGGTATGATTAGTACGAATCTCTAACCATATTTAAAGGTTTGTTTTAGTAGTATGAAAAATACACATTATCAACAATAGAATTCTAAATATTATTGGATAATAGCACCAAAATTATTTATGTTTGTTCTATTTTTAGTCACTTTATATCTTATAACCAATTGGATCTTCAGACTTATTTGATATGAGAAATTTTTTATTTTGTAGAAAATTAAAAATTTTAAAATGTTTGTTTTTAATGTTTAGTTTATTCTTTACAAAATAAACTTGGTGTAAACAATTTTTGTATGTTTCTCAATAAAATTGTTTCAAAAAAATATGAAAATTTAACTTATTTGAGTTGAGTTTTACAATAAGAAAAATACTTTATTAGTTTTTATTAGATTATTTAAATGTGATAAATGAATAAATTTTGAACTAAAAGTATAGATTTATCTATGATATTTAAGAAAAAATTATAAATATTTTCATAATATTTATAATCCATCAAAGATGTTCTAATCATTCTTTAAAAATATCATTTCCATCACAAACATTCTCTTAAAAATTATAATATTTCGGATTTCCCATTAACCTTCTGTGTCTAAAAGTGCCAAATCTCTTCCTTATACCACCTTTTTTTATTATCAAATTCAAATGTCAAACTTTGCTTGAAAATGATGTTTTTATTTACAAACTCAATATTAAGTTGGTTATTTCATTATGTTCCTCCCTAATTTCTAACTGTACCCTCTAATTTTCAAAAAAATATTTTATTTTTCGTAAAAGTGACTTCTAGATTTTCTTTTCTGGAAATTTCAAAAACTAGTTCTCGTGAACTTTTGAAATATAATTTCCAAAATAAAATTTTCAAAACAAGACTTTTTGAACATAATTTCTAGAACAAGCTTTTCAGGATGAATGAAACATATTCTATATAAGCTTTCTAAAACAACATTTCTAGAACAAGTTTTTTTTTAAGTATATAATATCTTCCAAAACGATTTTGTGGAACGAAATTTTCGGGATAAATTTTACGGAACCTAGAAATGGGGTTTAGAAAGAGCTTTTCCAAGAAAACTCTCCTCTTTCTTCTTCGTCTTCTACAGTGGAGAATGGAGGTACAACAGTGATACTGCAATGGCAAGAATGACATTAGTGTCTGGTGCAGTGAGAGAGAGAGAGAGGGTATTTTAGTATTTTTAATTAATATTTGGTGCATTTAGTAATGATTGGAGTGCGAAAAGAAAAAGTGTTAGGCGATGCAAATTGACCCACAATGATGGAACAGTTTCTCCTTGCACAAAATGACTGAAAAAATTCCTCTAGCAGCTGCTGATGCAAACTCTTGTATATGACTTGAGTTGCTATGAAATTTTGAATCTTGAGAACCTATTTATTTCCTGTTTAAAATAAGAAAGGAAAATCTGCATACATATATTGGAAGAAAGGTTTGGAGGATCATAGTAATTAACAGAAAAAAGAGCACAAGGGAGGAAGATTCCAGATAGCTTCAGTGTTATTACAGTACTGAACAGTGTTCATGTACTCTTGCACACCATTCATTGCATAAAGTGAAGCTGAAATTTGTCTTTCAACCTTCATCCTTTCAAACTCTGGAAGCTCCATGCCAGCTATATCAGGCAGGTTTGCTACATCCATTACTTGGCCAAAGGGAAAATCATCACAAAAATGTTCACAACCCCATGAAGGATTTTCCCCAGAACCTGATTCAGACCCCATGAAATTGCTCAAATCAGGTCTATAATCATCATCAAACAGTTCTGTGTTCTGGGTTTTTGTCTCACTACAAAGTGAGTTCTCACTTGTGTCACTATTGCTTGTGTCAGTACTACTACTACCACTACTTACTGTGCTGGTAACCCTTTTTTTCTTCTGATCTCTCACACATGTCTTCTTTTGGCAACAATCTTGTTGGAGAACACTGAATATAGACACTTGTTCCAGCGAAGATTGGAACTTTTGTTCCTCATATTGTAGGGTAGAAACTCCTTCTTCTGATAGACTCAAATCATGTTGTTGGTTGGTGTCGACCCTTGTGGTGGCACATGTTTCCACATGTTGTTCCTGTTCTTTGATGCCTTTTCTGTTGCTGAGAAGGTTCTGAATCCTTGAAGCAAGAGGGGAATCAGAGGACACACGTGTGATGAAGTTGGTGCGAGTGTTGGATCCACGAAGGAGGCATGCAGCTTCATCATAAGCCCTGGCTGCTTCTTCTGCAGTCTCGTACGTGCCAAGCCACATTCTTATCTTCTGTGTTGTTTCTTTGATCTCTGCAACCCATTTCCCTGATGCCCTTTGCCTCACTCCAACATACTTGTTCTTGCTTTTGTTCTTTCTCCCTTTTGGTCTCAACTGTTGCTTTGGATGTTGGAACTGAATTTCCATTGGAAACTATGATTAATTCCTTAGCCCTCACAAAAGCACACAGGTTGACGTTTTCTTTGGTCTGGTTCCTCAATTTTTCATGTGTCGTTGCTTGCGAGTTTCTGAAATCACAATATATGGTTGAAGAAAGTTGTAAAGGCTTTTAGCAAGTTGACTTAGTATATTACATATACATTTCCTGATTTGTTTTTTTATTGTTGGTAGTTAGTTTTAAAAATGTTTACAATAATGTATGAAGAATAAATTACTTTCTCCTGAGTTTGTTCGGAACGACCGCTAATCCTGTCTCCTTTGTTGGCAATTTGCATCCTGACAAATAAATTAACTTAAGAAAAATGTTTCTTTACACACTTGCAGCAGATTATTTTGATCATTAAAATAAATTAAATACTGTAGAAGGAGAGAAATTGAAAGATAAAATAGTGAATGTTAAAAATTTATTAGATACCAAAATCATGCACGAATTCTTTCGACAAATGTCAGATGTTAAAATTGTCGAGAATTTAAATGATAATTTAAGTATATCACAATAAATAAAGATTAAAAAATTAAATATATACTAAAAAAACCTGTAAATTTATTATTTTAAGATTTTGATGTAGAAATAAAGTCTATTATTTATGTACGTTGAATTTATATACAATAAGTATTGTGTAATGATTGAGTAATTAACATAATTTGCAAGAATTGGTGCAAGTGGTAAGAAATTTGGTTGGCTTAAAGGCAAATTTTGAAGTTGTGTGTGATTTACGGATGAAAGAAAATGTGATAAGAAGGTGGGTGGTTTCATAAGACAAAAAATTATAGAGAGTTGATTTGGATGAATAATATGATTAAAGAAAAGTAAATTATTTCAATCTTTGCATTCTTATTTTAATGTATCTCACTTTGTCTTTCTATATAAAAGTCATTTGTGAATGCCCAATTTGACAATGCTCATATATAGCTCACCATTAGGAATATGGAATCATGTCCAAACAAAGCATGTAGGGAAAAGCAAGTGATGAAAATATTAAAAAAATAAAAGTTTTTGTCCCCTATTACCATGGCTTTGGTTAGGTCAAGCAGTTGAAAGACACTGATGATGGGCTTAATGGCTTCCACGTGGAGCCTCCTAAAGGATTCTTGAGATGCATCCATATACTACCATTCCAAAAGGTCATGTTTGGCAAGTGGACAAGTCATTAGCTCATCTTACCAACATTACAGTCCAAATAAATATATAATAAAATGTTTTCATTTAGAGTTCAATTCTTCTTACACATAATTAATTGTTCCCTCTTTTATAAGAAAAAATTGTTTAGTTATTATTGGTAACACCATGACAAGTGTACTAGATCGTATCAAGTAATAAATAGACTGTAAGTTCGAATATTGTTTCCCAAGAGACTCTTAGGCCTAGACGTTCATGTGAATTAATCTCATAAGACTTGAATGAAAGATAATTTGATTTTGTGATGCAAAGACGAAAATAAACATGTATGCAAAAGCTTGATCAATTGACAGATAAAGATATGGATTAATGGAGTTGCTCGGGTTTACGGTTTCATTCTAATCCACCCTCCTATATGTACTATTCTTATTAAATTCAACTTTATTATCAATATTGATGCAACTTTTTAATTTACTCTAAACCCGATCTCTCGGTGAAAAGAGCCTAATCACAATTACTAGTTTACTATCTCTAGTCTCCCTAGTAATCATTCATGCAATATCCACAGAAGCATAAAGCAATTGACCATCCTATTCCTATTCCTAGGTAATATTTCATAATCAAGAGAATTCTTCTCAGTTCTATACTTCCCCATAAGTTCCCATATCGACAAAATCAATGATCATGACACTGAATGAGTTAAACAATGCAAGCTTTAATATCAGAGAAGAAAACCCAAACTATTGATAATAAAAGTATATGAATAAAATAAGAACTTCAATATTAGAGAGTTTCAAAAGGATTACATCGTTCCCGAACAACAAAGGGTTTAGTTCACCATTCTCATGGTGAAACTAGATGAATTGAATGGAAAATATGAAAGAGATAACCCTAGAATTGAAAGATTGGAGCTTTCGCATCCAAAATCCGCCTCCAAGGAGTGAAGAGAGTGTTCTGCCGTCTTTCTCTGCCAAAAGATAACCCTAATAGGTCTTACAAATCTATTTATAAGCTGTGAAAAATTACAGAAAATAGGCCCAAGCCCAACTACATCGCTCAGCGCTGGTTCCAGCGCTCAGCGGCAAGTGCGACACTCAAGTGGACGCTCAGCGTTCACGACCAAGCGTTTGGCAGTGCTTTTACTAAGAAGGCCAGCGCTCAGCGGTAGGTACGGTTCTTCCTTTTCCCCTCAGCGTTGGCGCTTAAGTGTCTAACAATGGAATTCTTCACGAAGCTGGCGCTCAGCGCACTGGAAATGACACTGAGTGGTGGCTGTGATTCTTCTTTTGCACCTTCTTTCATCCTTTCTTGAGTCCAACTCCTTCCTTCTTCACCTTCCATCATTCAATTCTCGTCAAATCCTGTCAAAACAATGTAAAACCAAGCATAATATCTCTAAAACCACCATTGACTCTCTTGTAACCTAACTAAAACAATTTGCATGATTTCAAGCCCATTCTAAGTCATAAAGGGTGTGTTTTGATATCAATTTCAAGTATAAAAATAACGGTTTTAGACTGTTATCACAACCCCAAACTTAAAACTTTGCTTGTCCTCAAGAAAACAAAAGAAACCTAACCTTCCACCTATCATCAAAATGGTTCAACACATTCAAAACTCATTCTTTCACAACAAGTAATTACTCAATTCAGCTTTTCAATGGAATCTTATCAAGATACACACATGCTTCAATTCATCCTAACCCACATAATGTTCACATAATCATATAATCTTTAACATATGTTATTCTCAATAATGATCAGTCAACTAAGCATAGATGTAATCATGAATTTCAGAGATCCTTACTAGGCGAAGTGTTTCACTCAATCACTCAAGTGTCTCAGGAGGTCACTCCTTCCCTCTATTATCCACATGTCACATAGAACAAAATTGCCTTTCATCTATTACAATCAACATTCTCACACATAAATGCCATCACAAGGACTTTTCAAGGCTTATAATGAGGTTGGGCTAACAAGAAAACTTGGTTTTTCTAGATCACAAAATCCTTGAGTTAAGAGAGTTATTCAACATTCATAGTTCAAGCACCAACTCTCTCTCACCAATTTCACTCATTCCCAACTTTTCCCTTTTTCTTTTCCTTTTGCATTGAGCTTATCTTTCATGCTTTTCTTTTCTTCTCTTTTTTATTTCTCATGCTTTTTCATTCAACACATTAGCTCAATGATTTTCTTTTGCCTTTCAATTATTCCAATAACCCCAAACTTGAACCTTTATCAATACCATTAAATTATTCTCAAATCAACTCAAGATAAAGATTTTTCAACAAGGTTTTCAAAGTGTCTCAGGCTAAGGTTCAAAAAGGGTATAACACATGGTTCTCTTAACTTTTCGGCGAAAATTTGGCTAAGTAAGGGCTTCCAAAGATGGCCTTGATCATATGACATAACATGCAATTCAATCAATCATAGAGACTCAGGTAAAATCATTCATGCTCTCAATGAATAGCAAATTTATCAATCAAGCACTCTGGAGCTGAAAAAACTCACACAACTATGCTCACTCAATATCTCACATATTCATCATACACCCTGCTTAGCATCATAACCACAATCATAACTCATCATGCATCTGTTCACACAACTTGTGAACAATTCACCTGTATATCAGCATGTAAAGCAATCTCAATCATCATCCACATCAAGCATCATCAAGCACACTCATCATGCAATCAACAAATCAAACCATCATCAGATAAGGTGTTCAAGCAAGTGTAATAAAACATACACTACTCAACATAAACAAACCTATTCTAAAAGTTCAGATTACAAAACATAAAGAAAATAAAACCCTGGGTTGCCTCCCAGTAAGCGCTTGTTTAACGTCACGAGCCTGACCCAAACCTTTCTAGCACTTGTCAGTAAGTGCAAACCTTTCCAACACCCTTCAGTAAGTGTACTTTCCTGTATCCTTCATAATTAATCTAGCATACCTCAGTAGATTCTACCCAATAAAAATTGTTCACAAATCTAAAAATTACAAGTCCAAATAATCCAAAAGAAAATTAATGTTCAACAATCACTGGGATGCATCCTAATAAGCCCTTGTTTAACATCTTTAGCTTGACTCGGTAAAGCTCATGTCTCCTCATCTATGTTGATGTCTTCATCAAACCAACTCATCAATTGCCTTCTATCCACCTTCTTGACTCTTCTAGAGTATGGATCTTCAATTTCTATCACTCCATTCTTTCTATTGCTCTTCACCATCCAATTCTTCTTCTTATATCTCACCCCTAAACCAGGCTGGAATGGTGCGTCCTCTAAGTCACTGTGGATGATGCCTCCTTTATCAACATCTTCCTCTTCTTCTACCTGCAAGACATTATAATTATTATCTTTGTTAGCACATTTAGATCCCTCAACTACAACATCTTTCTTTGAAGCTCTATATTTAGTCCTCTTTTGTATTCGTGTAAGCTTCTCTTCAGAGCTAGTATAAATCAACTTGTTTTCTTGGTCTTCAACATAACCATCTCATCATGGATACTTATGACCACTTTGGCCGTTTTCATGAATGGCCTTCCAAGAATGAACAGAACCATCTCATTGGACTCCATCTCCATTACTACAAAGTCGACCAAGAATTCAAGGTGCTCAACACAAATAACCACATCCTCCACCACACCAGCAGGTCTCTTCGAAGATCCATCCGCCACCACTAGAGAAAGATTAGATGGTTTCAATGTTAGCCCACCAATCTTCTTCAATAAAGATAAGCGCATCAAATTAATACCAAACCCAGAATCAAGTAAAGCCCTCCCTACATCAACATCTCCAATGGCGCATGGGATAGTAAGACTTCCTGGGTCCTTCATCTTTGGCGGATGCTTCCTCTTCTTAGGACGAATACAACTTTCCTGCTTCCAGTGTCTTCCTCTTCAAGATCTATAAACTCTCCAAGGTAATACTTTATACGCTTGGAATATACAGGAAGTTGGTGGAGTACTTCAGTTGATTGCATAATGATCTTCATCTGATTAAAAATTTCTCTAAAATGCCCATAATGATTCTTTTTTTTTCTCTTCTCCTTTCAAATAAGAAAAATCACTCTCATTTTCTCTATTTTTTTCTTTTTCAAAATTTTTTTCTTCCATCTTCCCTTCCTCATCCTCACTACTCTCTAGCTCAATAATTTATTTCTCCTCTCCTCTCTCACTTATACTCACAACAAGTTTACAATCTTCTTTAGGGTTAACATCAGTATTAGCCCTAAATTGATTCTTCTCCGTAACTTCCACCCTTTTTGCTAGCTGCCCAATTTGCATCTCCAAAGTCCTAAAATTAGCTTCATGACTTGTATAATGAGAATCATACACCTTGAAGAATTTTTCAAATTTCTCATTCATGCTTTTGGCATGTTCAGTCAAGCTAGCCACCTGTTGCCATAGTGGTGATTGTTGTTGTCTGCTGAATAGGCCTCCAGTTTGTCCAGATGGATTACTCTGGCTTTGTCCAATACTAGGGTGATTCTTCCAACCTTGGTTATAGTTACCTTGGTTAAAGTTACCCTGTTGGTACTGGAACTGATTGCCCATACAGTTAGCTTCTTCTTGTGCCTCTTCAGGGACGACACATTGACCATTAATATGGTCACCACCACAAAAATCACAGAGTTGTTGAGCTTAAGAAACATTCCTTATCTCCTTCGGAAGTTGAGCAATAATCTTTGATAAATTATCCAATTGTTGAGTGAAGAGCTTATTCTGTTACGCCCCTTTCACTATGAGTCTCCTACTCGTTTGCAACCATGCTTTCAATTAACTCATAGGCCTCTTCATCAGTCTTCATCTCAATATTGCCTCCAGTTGAAGCATCTAACATAAGTTTGGACTACGTACCAAGGCCTCCAAGGAATGTGAGAACCAATGTTGTCCTATCAAAACTGTGTACAGGCGTCTTTCTTAACAAACCTTTGAATCTATCCCATGCCTGCCCTAGGGTTTCCTCCATACCCTGTCTGAGGAAGAAATCTCCAACTTTCCTTGGTTGATTTTGGACTGTGGGAAATATTTAGTCAGAAATTTAGACATCACAGCTTCCCATGTTGTAAAGCTTCCTTCTGGAAAAGAGTTGAGCCACAACTTAGCATTGCCTCCCAATGAGAAAGGAAATAAGCTAAGTTTGATCCTGTCGTCTGACACTCCATTCATTTTACTGTGTTGCATATCTCGTTGAAAGTCCTGATATGATCGTATGGACTTTCATTTGACAGTCCATGAAATTAGTTGCTCTGCACCAGGTGTATCAACGCAGGATTCATCACCATGTTTAATGTGTTGTCCCTCGGCATGGCAATACCATTAAAGTGTAGAGGGCCAACCACATTAGATGCGTCTGCAAGAGTGAGTCTAGGAGGAGCTCCTTCTGCCATCTCTTCTATGTTTTGAGTAGATGCCTCCGGTGAGGGTTGTAAAAGTCATTCAGGAGAGGGGAAATATTCTCTAGATGGTCTTCTGTTTTTCTTCCCCTTCTGTCACTCAATCCTTCAAGAAGAGGTTGATTTTTCTTGCTTCTAGTGTGAATTGCCTCCTGCATACACAAGAAAAAAAAACCCTAAAAAGCACTTTATTATAAAAAAAAATAAAAACAAAAACAAAATAAAAAAATCAAGTCAAATTTAATCAAATTCACACTACTAGAAAAGTTAAACCAATGAGTCCCCAATAATAGTGCCAAAAACTTATTAACACCCTGGCAAGTGTACCAGATCGTATCAAGTAATAAATAGACGGTAAGTCCGAATATCGTTTCCCAAGGGACTCTTAGGCCTAGAAGTTCATGTGAATTGATCTCATAAGACTTGAATGAAAGATAATTTGATTTTGTGATGCAAAGACGAAAACAAACATGTATGCAAAAGCTTGATCAATTGACAGATAAAGATATGAATTAATAGAGTTGTTGGGGTTTACAGTTTCATCCTAATCCACCCTCCTATATCTACTATTCTTATTAAATTCAACTTTATTATCAATGTTCATGCAACTATATAATTCACTCTAAACCCTATCTCTCGGTGAAAAGAGCCTAATCACAATTACTAGTTTACTATCTCTAATCTCCCTAGTAATCATTCATGCAATATCCACATAAGCTTAAAGCAATTGACCGTCCTATTCCTATTCCTAGGTAATATTTCATAATCAAGAGAATTCTTCTCAGTTCTAGATTTCCCCATACGTTCCCATATCGACAAAATCAATGATCATGACACTGAATGAGTTAAACAATGCAAGCTTTAATCTCAGAGAAGAAAACCAAAACTATTGATAATAAAAGTATATGAATAAAATAAGAACTTCGATATAAGAGAGTTTCAAAAGGATTACATCGTTCCCGAACAACAAAGGGTTTAGTTCACCATTCTCATGGTGAAACTAGATGAACTAAATGGAAAATATGAAAGAGATAACCCTAGAATTGAAAGATTGGAGCTTTCGCATCCAAAATCCGCCTCCAAGGAGTGAAGAAAGTGTTCTGCCGTCTTTCTATGCCAAAAGATAACCCTAATAGGTCTTACAAATCTCTTTATAAGTTGTGAAAAATTACAGAAAATAGGCTCAAGCTCAACTACAACGCTCAGCGCTGGTTCCACTGCTCAGCAACAAGTGCGGCACTCAAGTGGACGCTCAGTGTTCACGCCCAGGCGTCTGGCAGTGCTTTTACTGAGAAGGCCAGCGCTCAGTGGTAAGTCTGGTGCTCAGCGGTAGGTGCGGTTCTGCCTTTTCCCCTCAGCGTTGGCACTTAAGCGTCTAACAGTGGAATTCTTCACGAAGCTGGCGCTCAGCGCTGGAAACAAAACAAAACCTATCCTTCCACCTATCTTCAAAATGGTTCAACACATTCAAAACTCATTTTCACAACAAGTAATTACTCAATTTAACTTTTCAATGGAATCTTATCAAGATGCACACATGCTTCAATTCATCATAACTCACATAATGTTCACATAATCATGTAATCTTCAACATATCCTATTCTCATGAATGATCCTTACTAGGCAACTAAGCATAGATGTAATCATGAATTTCAGAGATCCTTACTAGACAAAGTGTTTCACTCAATAACTCAAGTGTCTCAGGAGGTCACTCCTTCCCTATATATATATATATATATATATATATATATATAAATTTAATAAATTATAGTTTAATAGACTTAGTTAAGTTTAATATATCGGACTATTTTCAATTGAAATAATTATTTTTTTTTTGTTTATTGAGTAATTAAATTCTTATGTATTTTAATTAATTTTTTTTTCATTAACTAGTTAGGATGTTTGATACGTCATCTTGTTTATTTGTTTTTTAACATATTAAAAAATGTGATGTTATGTAGTTAATATATAAGATGATATTATGGGTATTACAAACAATAGTTAAGAGTGAAGACTCCATCACTATGATAAAATTATTCTTGTTATCTATATTCGATAACATAATTGTAATATTATTTTTATATTAACTCAAATTCGTACTTTTTTTTAATGTTTTAATCTTTATAGTATTATGTATATAGTGCAATAAAAATGAAAATTATAATGAAAAAATAACTTTTATTTGATTAAATAACGAAATGTTTGTTATGCTTAATATCTTTAGTTGATGTGTATTTGTATTCAGTCGTTTATTCAAGTAGTTTTCTTTTTGGAGAAATAGTCATATTATGCCATAATGACAGTACTATTTTTTCTTTTAGCTTTGAAATTAATAAACAAAATAACAAAATAAAATAATAATTAAATCATCTAAATAACGAAAAAAAAAATAATAAAAACATAATTGAATAATATAAATGAATTCAAGTTTACAATAGACTTATAATTTAACTAAGCATCTAATTATAATATCATAATTTTTTTAAGAATAATGCCGTTAAGACTAGGTTTGTTGTAAGTTGTGTCGATGTGAGTGAGAAAATGTGATTGCTTCTCACTCTTATTCATACATTTTCAACCAATCCAATAATGTTTGTGTTGCACAAGACATTGTCATTGTCTTCTTTGTTAATTAATTGGACAAGAAAGACAATGAAGCCAACCTAAAACTTTTTCACTTTTAATTAACCTAAGTCTTTACATTGAATTCCATGTTAGACCCAAATGAAGATATATAAATAAAAAGACATAAACATTAATATATTCAACAACTTGCCCATGTAACACTGCAACAATGTTTTCTTAATCTATTCAAAACCATAAAGGTTGTTATCATAATAATGAATTTTAGAAAATATATTTTAAATCTTATCACACAGTAGAGCTGGAGTATATATGTTCTCACACAATATTAAAAAAAGAATGTGTAAAGATGAAGAATAAGATTGAATGGCGGCATAAACTTAACTTTTCTTTATAACTTTCAAGACATTCATATTTTAAATATTTTGTTTGAATAAAAGAATTCAGATACAGTGAATCTTAATTTTCTTTTCATTTGAATAAAGCATTTAAAATATAATTTAAATATATTATTAATAATTTAAAAAATATTAATATTATACGTTATTTTATTTATTGTTATTATTTTATTTATTGTTATTTATTGTTTTTATTAACATTAACTTATATTATTTTCGGTTGATGTTGATTATAATTATTTAGATAGATCACTGTAAAAGTTAATTTTATGAAATTGACTGTAGAGATTTTTTATTGAATTTTTTAATTAAAATTGGTAAAAAAAATTCTTCTAATAGATATTAGTAAAAATATCCCAATTAATATTGATAAAAGTTTAAAAAAAGGTTATTATAAACATTGAAAATTTGCAATCCATAAACGTGGAAATTTATATTTGTTTATCTTTAAAACTTTTTGATACATTTTATTCTTAAAATTTAAAATAAATAGATATAATTTTTTTAATCTAATTCCTGTATTAAATGTATTTTCTTACTAACATTAAAGTGATAATATATTAAACGCGTTTGATACATTCAAAATTTTAGTATAATTGGATTAAAAGAATTGTGTACATTAATTTTTTTTTTAAGTTTAAAAATCAAAATGTATCAAAGTTTTTGGTAGTGATGAATTCCAACTTTGTATTAAAATTTAGAGACCAAAATTTAATTAACATTTGCAAAAGAAAATATAGTTTCCTAACAATAAATGAGAAAAATGTGAAGACCTAGAAAACGTCATTTTAGAAGTGACAATTATTTAAAAATAATGAGACTCAATTATTTTAATATTAAAAGGTTTGAATATAAATAATTTTTTATGAATGAGTTTCATTATTGTTGAATATGGTGAAAACTATATATTGAATTAATATCATTTGTTGAATATATACACAGGGTCCTCTATTATAAATAGAACAAATATGGGCTACGACCAAAATACAAATAAGAAATAATAACAGACTTCCTAAAGATAAAAGATAAAATAATATATCCAACACTCCCCTTCAGACTAGTGCATACCAATAGTTTGTATCAAGCTTGTTACTAATATAATTCACAAAGGCTTAGTGAAAACATCTCATTCTGCACTCGAGTGATATCAAATTGCTAATGATTTGCGAAGATGGCATATAAGACAAAATACCAACCTAAAAAACTCCCCATGAGCAACAAATCTAGGAGGTTGCTCCGTGCAAATCTCTTCTTGCAAATCGTCATTGCGGAATGTATTATTGACATCTAATGGATAAAGAGGTCATTGTTGAAGAGCCACCACAACTATAAATAAACTAACAAAAGTCATATTTGCCATAGGAGAAAACACATATATGGATATGTCAAACAAAATGGTGACAAAAAGGAGGTCAGAAGAAACAATAGCAGAAGAAGCCATAGATGAACATGAGAGAGAAACCTTGAAAATTCAAGATTCTCCAATCAAGACACGTGAAAAAGGAAAAAGAGCAAACTCAATGCTCTAAATAATTGCTTGAGAAGAGACAGGACGTGTGACAATGCACGATGAACATGAAAGAGAAAAAAGAGCAACCTCGACACTCTAAATCACTACGAGATGTGCTACCATGCACGACGGAAAACGGAGCGGATCCACAACTTCAAAAGATGTTGAGAGCATGTAGGAGCTCCGATAAAGGTGTCGTTGATAACACGATGGTTGTCTGCCAAGATGATCAAAACCGTGTGATTATTAGTCGAAACTAAAACTTCGGTAGTGGTAGCGGTAGACAACAACGGTAGACGACGGTGGTACCGAAAGTGGTAGATGGCGACGATGACTGTAATTGTAGAGGCAACATAAATTATTTTCCTCAAAAGAACCTTAGGCTCTAGATACCGTATTGAATATAGTGAAAACTATATATTGGATTAATCTCATTTGTTGAATATACACATAAAATCCTTTATTTATAATAGAAGAAATATTGGCTAAGCCTAAAATAAAAATAATAAATAATAATAAACTAATTAAATATAAAATATAAAGATAAGATAAAGATAATATATCTAAAAATTATTTTAAAACACACCAACTTTCTATAAACTACTTTTCTAAAGTTCTTTGACTTTTCTCTAAGGGTTATTCCTCTCTGCTCGTCTAATTGAAGAATGGAGACCGTAGGATTGATCCTTGCGACAAGTTCTTAACTTTGGACATATCAGTTTCTTCATTCGTGCAAGTCGAGTTTCTCTTTTCTTGGTCTTTTTTTGTTATTTGTTGCATGTGCCCTGATTGTGTTTGTGTTGTTTTTAGGTGTAGGTAGGACATTCTGTGAGCTTGAGAGGGGTTTGGGTCTCTTTTGAAAAAGTTTATTTGTCCAAGTAAGGGAAGCTAATTGTATTTGTTTTTAAGTTATAGATATCTTGAAATGTTATTTTGTATATTTGGGTGGTATGATGATGTTTGATATGCTAAATTTGGTTGGTATTGGATGTTATGTTGTTTTCCTTAATTGATTAAGGAACTTAGATCTAATCATTTGAGCCAATTGGTATATACCATAACATTAAAAACTATTTTTTTTACCAAAGTACTAACAAGAGAATATCAATTTGATCATTTGAACACGTTCATTTATCCCTAAATCACAAAACATTATCTACTAATATCTAATTAAACACTAAGCAGTGGCAGGTTGATGTTGAGTGTTAGTTTATTATGCAGGTCTACGAGCATTTTAGCTCCAGAACGCTGAGCGTCAGTTTTGTATCACTGAGTGCATTAAAATGTGAATGCTTTGGCGCTGAGCGGTAGTAAGTCACCGTTAGGCACTACTTATCACCATCTTTCTTTATAGGTCTAGAGCATTTTTGTTCATAGACATTGAGCAGTAGAAGGGTGTCTGAGCATGACTTTTAACAAGAAGAATGGCGTTGAGCGTCAAGACTATCATTGAGCACCACCTTTTGCAAAAGATTTGGCATTGGGCGTCAGGATTGCCATTGAGCGCCACCTTTTTGCACGAAGCTTAGCCTTGAGTTCCACTTATGAACACTAGTGTGGATGCTTGAAATTTACTATTCCATATTTGTTTGAGATAGAATTTTCAATGTACGTCATGCATGTCTAAGAGAATTGTGGTGTTTAGTATGTGTACCATAGGGACCGGATGAACCTTAAACAACGCTCGGTCCAGCCGACACTATTCATCAAGGCAATTTGAGAAGATAGTATAAGCTTATAGGATGGATCCTGATTATATAAATTAAGACAGTCGGTGTAAGCTCGACGCCCACTCGGTCAGAGGCAGTGATTTTGTTAGAACCGCCCGTCCGAACGGAAGGTAAACATTAAGAATGAATTAAGGTAAGACAAGATTAGAGGTATTGGGCCAGTAATTGAGCCGTGATTAAGACTTTGCTAATCACGAGTCCATAATGAAAACTATAAATAGAGGTTAAGGGTAGGAGGTAGTTGGTGACATTAATGGCACATTTACTCGCTTTCTCTTTCTATCTCTACCAGTTGACTATACTGACTTGAGCGTTAGAGCACCTTTGGCAGGTACCGGACCGGACATTGCAAGAAGGAGACAAACTCAACAGGAAAGGAACAGAGTGTTCGACTAGACGTCTAGAAGGGAAATTGTGTAGGTGTTGGAGTCGGACCGACATAGCAACGAGGCCGGTGGATTGTACGTGACCACAAGAAACGCGAGCGTAGAGGAGCCGAGCGGAGTAATACTGGCTTTGGAGCGGAGGATGGAGGAGATGCAACGACAACATGAGGAAATACAACGGCGACATAAGGAAGAGATGGCAGTTGTGAGGGCGGAGAGCCTAGCCCAAATGGCTAAGGACAAGGTTTTGGAGACCGGCGAAGGTGCCGGCGGGGGCCAAGCGAAGATCGTCATCCTCGAAGGGGGTGATAAGGAGGCGCACAGTAGCGCTCAGGGCCATGCAGAGACAAGGAGAGAGGAAGACAAGGGAGAGAAAGGGGAATGTCTGATGTTGATCAAGAGGGAGAGACCGTCGGTACCTGTACCATTCATCCAAGCTATAATGGACGTCCACATATCAGACCAGTTTGTTCCCCCATAATTTAAGATGTATGATGGAACCTCTGACCCCGAAGCACATGTCAAATCTTTCATTAACGCCATGGCCTTTCGCACCAGCTGCGACGCCATCTGGTGCCGGGCATTCTCTCTATCCCTCAAAGGAGAGGCATTAGAATGATTTAATTCGCTCCTGGATAACTCCGTAGAAAACTTCAAGGGTCTGGGCGACATGTTCAAGAAATAGTTCGTCGCTTGCAGCGTGCAGGATATCACCGTCGTTGATTTGATGAATCTGAAACAAGGCAAAGTAGAGCCACTAAAAACCTTCATGGATCGGTATCAGAAGACAATGAGACAAGTTAAAGGCCCTAGTCTCGAGCTTGCGCTTCAATATGTGATGTCGACTCTAAGGCCAGGCCCTTTCAAAGATAGCATTTGTCGTACGCCCCCAAGACCATGGAGGAGTTATGCCAAAGGGCTGCAAACGAGGTCCGAGTAGAAGACATGAAGCAAAGCTACCGCAAATAAATGCAAGAATCCAAGGCAGATAAGTCCGACGAAAAGAGAGAAGGCAAGGGGGCCGTTCGGGAGGACCTAAGCTTCGAGAGGGACCTAGAAGACCCAGATACCCGCAATACACGCAGTTAGATGCCCCCAGGCCCGCATATTGCAGGAAGCACTTAGTACGCAACTAATACAAATGCCTTAGAGACGCCCCACTCCCCCAAGGGCGGATAGAAACAAGCACTGCCTGTACCATTAGAATATGGGTCACGATACTGAAGATTGTGTGACCCTCAAGGATAAAATTGAGGAATTGATTCAATCAGGGCGATTACAAAGATATGTGAGGACCTACCGGCCTGAAAGGTCCCTGGTAAGGCATAGAAGTCCACGGGGAAGAAGTCCCCGAAGAAACAGCCCACAAAGGTAGGAGGAAAGGAGAACCGATTACCGGTATGACGGCCGAAAAAGAAATAATCGGCCAAGGACGGAGAGGGGGAGCAGGAGCAGAAGCAGAGAAAGAGGAGGTAGTCGTCCCTTGAGAGGAACCATCAAAACTATCTCTGGAGGGTTCGTAGGAGGAGGATCCTCGTCCTCCGCTAGAAAGAGGAGCATCTGAGCGCTGCGGTTGATCCATGCTGTCAACGTCCCTAAGAGAACTATGCCCACCATTTCTTTCTCCGACGAAGACTTCCACGCCCCCGACCCAGAACAGGACGACCCGATGGTCATTACAGTGGAGATCGCTCGGTACGGCATGAGTAAGGTATTGATAGATCAAGGAAGCTCAGTAAAGATCCTTTACTGGAAAACTTTCCAGTAGATGGATATATCTGAAGATTTAATAGTGTCGTACGATGAACAACTAGTAGGCTTTGCAGGCGAAAGGGTGGATACCAAAGGATATTTAGACTTACGGACACGATTGGGAATAGGGAGAACAAGCAAAGAAAAGAAGGTAAGGTATTTGCTCGTGGAAGCTAACACCTCGTACAACGTCCTATTGGGACGGCCGTGCCTCAACTCTTTTGGAGCAATCGTGTCCACACCCCACCTCAAAATGAAATACCCTACTAGTCGAGGTACGATCTACACCGTTCGGGCAGATCAGAAAACTACTAAAGTATGTTATGCGGCCGGCTTGAAGATGTACCCAAGGGAGACTAGGAGGAAAATGAACAGATTTGAAGTCGCGATGGCTGACCTAGACCCAAGACCTAACACCGAGGACCGATTGGAGTCGTTGGGAGAAACCCAACACGTCGTTGTGGGAAGTGATTCCACTCAGATCACTGCAATAACACATGGTTTGGAGGAGGGGTTTGAAAAACAATTAAGGGAGACTCTGTGGCGTAACTGAGATTTGTTCGCATGCCGGGGATACATCCCTCCGTTATGTCCCACATGCTATCTTTATTTAAAGAGGCACGACCAGTTGCATAGAAGAAAAGGCGGATGGGTGAGGAGAAGAAAAGGGCTATATCGGATGAGGTAAAAAAGTTGTGGGCGGCCAACTTTATAAGAGAAGTCACCTATACCATGTGGTTGGCCAACGTCGTCATGGTGAAGAAAGCCAATGGCAAATGGCGCATGTGCACCGACTATACTGATTTAAATAAAGCCTGCCCGAAGGATTCCTACCCCTTACCTAGTATCGATGACCTAGTTAGTGGGGCGTCCGGGCATCAAATGTTAAGTTTCCTGGACGCCTATTCGGGGTACAATCAGATCCCCATTCACGAACCAGACAAGGAGAAGACGACTTTTATCACCGTTCGACATAAAGAATGTCGGCGCCACCTACCAACGATTGATCGATCGTATTTTTGCCGATCAAATTGGCCGTTGCATGGATGATTATGTAGACGACATGGTAGTCTGATCACCCAACGAGACCGAGCATTTATAGGACTTGAAGGAGGTGTTCAGGAAAATTAGAAAGTACGGGATGCAGCTTAATCCCGCCAAATGTACTTTTGGGGTGGCAGCAGGGAAATTCCTTGGTTTCATGATCACCTCCCAGGGTATTGAAGCTAACCTAGATAAGTGTGAAGCGGTATTACAAAGCCATCAAGTTGTAGTTCGGACGGATCACCCCATTTCGAAAATCTTAAGGAAACCTGACCTCGCAGGAAGAATGGTCGGATGGGCAGTGGAATTGTCTGAATTTGGCATCCGTTATGAGCCTAGGGGATCTGTAAAGGGACAACACTTAGCCAATTTCGCTGCGGAATTACCTCCTGTTATCGGGGATGAATGGAGTTTATATGTGGATTGAGCGTCCGGGAGGACGGCCAGTGGGGCAGGCATAGTATTGGAAGGACCGAATGGTTTTCTATTGGAACACTCCCTGGTGTTCAAATTTAAAACTTCCAATAATCAAGCGGAGTATGAAACCCTCATAGCCGGCTTGGAGTTGGCTAAGGATATGGGAGTGCAGAGACTTACTTGCCGGACGGATTCACAGTTGGTCGTCGGGCAAATGAATGGAGATTATCAAGTAAAGGAAGAACACCTCCTCAAATATTATCACCGAGCTTCAACCCTGGTTCAAAGCTTTGAAAATGTAGAAATTCAACACATACCGTGGGAGCAAAACGCCCGGGCGGATATGTTGTCCAAACTCAGCGCCGGTCGAGAG
Organism: Vigna reflexopilosa; assembly: GCA_027742785.1. Taxonomy (NCBI): domain Eukaryota; kingdom Viridiplantae; phylum Streptophyta; class Magnoliopsida; order Fabales; family Fabaceae; genus Vigna; species Vigna reflexopilosa. The sequence goes on along the minus strand of CM050928.1, from coordinate 14,970,091 downwards.
AAGGGACAGGTTACCACCATCATACGTCAGGTCCTCCTCCATCCAACGATTGAATGTCGTGCGATAACCTCGGATGACGACCATGATTGGCGAAGAGAAATCAAGGACTTGATGCAACAACAAGACAACGACCAGTCGCTACAACCGGCAGAAACCAAGAAGATAGCCCGATTTCTAATGATCGGTGACAATATGTACAGGAGGGGGTTCTCTACCCCCTACTCAAGTGTCTGACCAAGGAAGAGGGCCAATACGTGATGGATGAACTCCACAATGGCATCTGCAGATTTCACTCTAGACGACGAGTGTTGAAGAGTCGTATACTTCAAGCAGGATATTACTGGCCGACGGAGGAAGAGGATGCCAAGCAGTTCACACAAAAATGCCTTAGATGCCAAGCTCATGCCAACGACACACTCTCACCGCCGCACGCTCTACACACCATCGCCCCTTGGCCCTTCGCTCAGTGGGGGATGGACATTGTCGGCCCTTCCCCCCCCCCCCCCACCCGGGGCATTCTCAGAAAAAATTCCTCCTGGTAGCAATAGATTACTTCACCAAATGGGTCGAAGCTGAACCGTTGGCAACAATAACAGTAGCTTGATAACGGGCTCAAAACTGTTATTTTTATGCATAAATTTGATATTAAATCACACCCTTTGTAGCTTAAAATGAGCTTAGAATCAAGTAAAACTCTTAAGTTGTGTCACATGAGAGTCAAAAGTTGTTTTTAGAGATATTATGCTTGTTTTGCATTGTTTTGCAGGGTTTTTGATGAAAATTGAAGATGGAAATGAAGTAGGAAGGTCATAGACTCAAGAATGAAGGAGAAAAAAAGAAGAAAAGAAGAGTCTGTGAACCGCTTAGCGGTAAATTCCACCGTTGAGCGTCCTAGTGCAAGGAAAAGTTGTTGTCTGGCGCCTAGGCGGCGACGCTGAGCGTCCAGGACGATAAGAGGCAAACCGCTCAGCGGTCATTTTAGGCGCCTGGGCGGTGGCGTGTGTTGAGGCAAACCGCTGAGCGGCCAATTTTGGCGCCTGGGCGGTTGTTTGTTTTTATATTTTGGATTCTGAAATCTTTCTGTTATCTTTTTGGCTTATATATAGCCTTAGTGCGAATTCAAATGTAATTCTTTTGGCAGAGAGTAACATCCATAGTAGCTTTACACCTTGGAGGAGATTTCTTTGATGCTTAGGCTCCACTTTATCAAATCTAGGGTTTGCCTTTTCCCTTCTTCCATTTATTTCATCTAGTTTCACCATGACTATGGTGAACTAAACCCTTTATTGTTGGGAACAATGTAATCTTTTGAAACTCTCATATATTGAAATTCTTGTTTACTTTATATGCTTGATTTATCAATTGTTGGGTTCTTTACCTGTATTTAATGCTTTTACCGTTTAACTCATTCGGTAGATGTTGTTTGTCTTTATTGATACGGGGACGTACAGTAATGTCATGAACTGGGGAGAATTCCTTGATTATGTTAATACCGCCTAGGGATAGGGTTAGGACGATCAATTGTATTTTGCTTCCGCTTATCATGCATTATTAATTACTAGGGGAGGCTAGGGATAGCAAGCCGGTAATTAGTAATAGGCTATTTTCACCAAGGGATTGGGTTAAGGGTAGACCAAGAAAGTTTGCATGGCAGTATGATAAATAAGCAAAGTAAATAAGAAGAGTAGATATGTGAGGGTGGATAAGATGAAATTGTAAACCCCAACAACCTCATTCATTCATAGTTTCTTTTAGTCAATTGAATTCCTGCATTTGCATGTTTATTTTTGTTTTGCATTCAAACCACTTAAATTAATTTTCTTTTCTCAAGTCTAAAAACAATTTGTTTACACGAAAGATAAGGCCTTAAGAGTCCTTTGGGAAGAACGATATTGGGATTACCGATTTTTATTACTTGATACGATCTGGTACACTTGCCAAGGGTTTAACACAGCTCAAGTGCAGAAATTTTGTTGGAAATTGATCTGCCGGTTCGGCCTGCCAAGGACGATAATCACTGATAATGGCCGGCAATAAAAGTCCTGTCTCTCTAAAATAAATTCAAAGGTTGGTAAGCGCCACCAGTTCTGTCGAGCACCCCCAGACCAACGGTTAAACTGAAGCTGTCAACAAGACCATCGTTACCGAGTTGAAGAAAAGATTGGGTGAGAGGAAGACGGCCTGGGTAGATGAGCTCCCTGAGGTCCTATGGGTCTACAGATGCACTCCTCATGGCACGATTGGGGAAACACCTTTCAATCTGACGTACGAAACCGACGCCATGCTCTCTGTTGAGCTAGGAGAACCATCCTTCCGGAGGAAAATAGAAGACATCCATTTGAACGACCAAGAGTTGAGGGTAGAGCTTGACACACTCGAAGAACGACATGATAGAGCGGTACTCTGGGCGGAAGCTTGTCGCCGACTGGTAGAGCGAAGATATAATTCCAAGGTCCGCCCTCGAAACTTCCAAGAGGGGGATCTGGGATGACAGAAAACCTGAGAAGCCCGACGAACGTCCTCCCACGGGACGCTGGCAGCAAAGTGGGAAGGCCCCTACAAAATTACGGAAGCATTAGGCAATTGCGCGTACCGTTTGTCCCAGCCAGACAGGCGCCCCCTGCCAAATACGTGGAATGCATCTCATTTGAAATTTTACTTTAGTTGAATAAATAATGTATCCTCACTTACAACTTTGAATGAAATGACAGGGCTTCCACACGTAACTTCGTTTCCACGTAACTTCATTTCCACGATAAAATCGGCAAACAAAATGACACCTATCCACAGAGCAGGTTGAGTTGATGAACGGAAATATCCTGTCAACTCGGCCGGGCAGTGAATGGCAAAGCCCTGCCGACCCATAACACGTCAAGTCGATGAACGAAAATATCCTATCAACGTGAACGGGTGGTGAATGGCAAAGCCCTGCCGACCCGTAACACGTCAGGTTGATGAACAAAAATATCCTATCAACTTGACCGGGCAATGAACGGCAAAGCCCTGTCAACCCACAAAGTCAACTAGGTTGATAAACGGAAATATCAACCCAACTTGGCTAAGCAAAGCACGACAACACTAACACATCAAGCAGTACAATAAAAGGCCGAAAATAATTTCCATTAATTAAAAGGGGTATTACAAAAAGTATGGAATGGACGACAAGGTAAACAGCTGAATAATGATTGTTTATCTTCTGACCGCCAAACAATACAATCACTAACAAACTCATTACCTACCCCCCTTCTCCCACATATACAGATATTCAAAAAAGAAAAAACAAAGTCACATCTATTCGTTAGCTTCGTCCTCCTCCTCCACACCCTCAACACCGACAGCCTCGTCCACCACTGGATCGATAGGGTTAGGACCGGCCGGGTCCTTGTAGGCGGCCGGCGGGCCAAGATGCACCAGTTCACCAGCATGGAAGAGATTCAAAGGATTAATGAGGAAGAAGCCTATTAAGGGGTTTGGCAAGACAACGTTGGTACTTGCATTCCTTGGATGCTTGAATACTGATAATTCCCAAATTTTTCTTCTTTTCTTGTGTTTAGAAGTCAATTTTAATTTCTTTTAGTTCTTAATTGTTTAGAATTAGGCTAGTTTTAGGTTTTTTCTTAAATCTTCAGGTTTTGTATAATTTTAGTTAAAAATAGGTTTTGAGGAGTATTTTTTAGTTTTTTTTAATTGTTAGATTTCTTTCTCTTTTCTTTAATTTGGTATTGATTTTTTTTTCTTGCAGATATGAAATAGAATGGGCAGTGCTATAATGGGTTGGCTGTTTTAATTGGACTGACACTGTTGCTGCCAAGCTTGGCTAGTTGGGCTGCTGCATTAGGCTTTAGTGGTGCACATCGTTTTGACAAGCTGATGTTGTGCAGAGAGGAAAATAATTATGATGCACGGGAATGGTTGTGCTGAAGTTGTGATTAATTGGGCCAAAGTGAGATGGCTTGAAGCTATGCAGTTTAAGCTTTTGGGCTGAATTACAATTTAATGAAACGCAGCGTTTCAATGGCTTCCTTTGGGGGTTAAGACTTAAGCACTTTCATTCGTGCAAGAGAGAGCTCAATCAAATTGGGAATTCTCCCAATTCTCACAACCCTCGAGCTAGGGTTCCTCAAGTGTAGAGAGAAGAAGAAGTGTTGTGATGGTGTTGTTCGATGCGAGCTCCATGGGCTACTTTGAAAGAAGACCAGAGGTGTTACGGCCCAAAAGGGAGCTGCCCCAGAAGCTTGATCAATCAGAATGGAGGTTGAAGGCACGTGCAAAGAGGTTGACAGTTGAAGAGCAAAGCAGGTCGTTGTCAGAGATAGTTGAAGATTATTCTAGAGGCTTGGTTCGTTTTCAGATTCTTCCCCCTTTCCCATTTTATTTTCTTTTTCTTTCTTTGGATTTGCCCCTATAAAAGGGAGGTTTTGTAGCATTGTAATGTACGGGTGATGGGTGACAGACACCACTATACACTCTAGACTCTAGATTTGCAGTTCCAATTCTTTAGTTTTAGATTTTATCGCTTTCATAGAAGTAGATACGTTCTTGGCTTCACTGGATATTTTTGAGGAGCTCATGAGGGTGACAGGCCGTGAGTTTCTTAGTGATTCCGTTAACTTGTACATTTGTTCTTGAATTTTAATTGAAATCTGATGTTTACTTTCAGTGTTCTTGATCCCATTTTACAATTCTGCTTTTTAATTTTGATTCTCGCACATGATTTTACTTTTCCCTGCCTTACCATTCTACAATTTTACATTTCAGCTTTATATTTCGAGTTGCTTTAGGTTTATTCATTTCTCTTTTATGATTTTAGCATTTGATTTGGTTATTGTATGATTAGGAATGTTATTTTAGGAAGTCTATTTCATTGTTATTTGATTAGTTTGATTTGGGCATTTTAATTCTGCTTTTGGGTGTTATTAGATTTTCAAATTTCCATTCATGGTTACTATTTTAATTTCTTTCTTAGCATTCATTCTCGTGTTAGTCTCTAATGTTCATTCACTTAGTTAATTACCCAATTAGGATTTCTTTCATGTTAATTGATCATCATATGTTTCATGCATTTATGTTTTGTTTGCATCTATTCCAGTTTTCCATTTTGGTTTCTTTTGCTTATTTTAGTAATTCATAGATATAGGTTTTGTTAATGCAGTGCATGAATAATAGTGTTCATTAGTTTAGGTTATATTTTTTGCATTTAGTATACATATCATACATTACGTTAATAATTAGTTTTTCTCTTTTAGAATTCATTAAATTTTCATTTTCCCCACCTAGTTTTAGTTTTAGTAAATAAATTAGGCTATAATTCTACAATTTCTAAACTTAATAAGTACCAAGTCCACAGATTAGACCCTAGGTTGCCCCATTACTACATTAGTGGGGAATTTAGGTTTTTGATATTTTAGGCGACAAAAATCCTTTCAACAAATATGTAGTGTAAGATGATGTTAGACGCTTCAGCTGGAGGTGATATTAAAAGAAAGACTAAGGATGAAGCCTATGATCTGATTGAAAGTATGGCTGTGAATGGGCAGGTTCCTAGTGAAAGAAGTACAATAGTGCAAAAGAGAGGAGTTCTCCAATTACCTCCTGATGATGCGTTGCTCGCTCAACATAAACTCCTCACGCAACAAATGGAGAATTTAACGAACGTTATTTCTCAACTTCCTAAGGAGATAAGGAATATATCTCAAGCTCAACAACTATGTGATCTTTGTGGTGGTGATCATATTAATGGTCAATGTGTTGTTCTTGAAGAAACGCAAGAAGAAGCCAACTTTATGGGAAATCAGTTCCAGTATCGACAGGGTAACTTCAGCCAATGTATTCTAACCAAGGTTGGAAGAATCACCCTAGTATTGGACAAAGCCAGAATAATTCATCTGGACAGACTGAAGGCTCTTTCAACAGATCACAACCGTCACCCTTATGGAAAAATGTGGCTGCCCTATCTGATCATGTGAAAAGCATGGATGAGAAATTCGACAAATTCTTCAAGGTATATGATGAAAATTGGGCAACTATCAAAGAGGGTGGAGGCGACAAAAAAGAACCAATTTAGGGCTAATACTGATGTTAACCCTAAGGAGGAATGTAAAGTTGTTATGAGTAGAAGAGAGATAATAATAGAAGAGGAAGTTATTGAGATAGATGATAGTGAGGAGGAGGAAGAGGAGACGAGAGAAGAAAATAATGTTATTGAGATAGAAAGTAGTGAGGATGAAGAAGAAGAAAGGAGAGAAAAAATTTTTGAAGAAGAAGAAGAGAGAGAAAATGAGAGAAGAGAAAATCAATGTGGACAATTTAGAGAGATTTTTAATCAGGTGATTTTCATGCCTTCAGTTGAAGTACTTCATTAGGTTCTTGTTTACTCCAAGAGAATAAAGTATTATCTTGGAGAGGTTATAAATCTTGATGAAGAAGAAGCTGAAAAACAGGAAGTTTGTACACGGTCTAAGAAAAGAAGACATCCGCCGAAGATGAAGGATCCAGGAAGTCTTAATCTTCCCTGCATTATTGGAGATGTGGATGTAGGGAGAGCTATGCTAGATTCTGGGTCTAGTATTAACATGATGCCCTTATCTTTGCTGATGAAGATTGAAGGGCTAACATTGAAACCATCTAATCTTTCTCTGATGGTGGCGGATGGGTCTTCTAAGAGACCGGTTGGTATGGTGGAGGATGTGGTCATTTGTGTCGAGCATCTTGAATTCTTGGTTGATTTTATAGTTATGGAAATGGAGACCAATGAAAGGATTCCATTGATTCTTGGTAGACCTTTTATGAAGACTGCCAAAGTGGTTATTAATGTCCATGACAGAAGGATTATGCTAAAGGACCAAGAAAACCTGCTAATTTATACTGGCTCTGAGGAGAAGCTCACCCGAATACAAAAGAGAGCCAAATATAAAGCTTCAAGGAGAGATGCTGCAGTTGGAGGATATGAAGGTACTAATAATAATGGTTGTAATATTTTACAGGTACCTAGAGATGAAGATATTGATAAAGAAGGTACAATTCACTTGGAGGATGCACCATTCCAACCTGGTTTAAAGGTCAAATTAAAGAAGAAGGAGTGGATTGTGAAGCGGCTTATAAAGACTAGAGAGATAGAAATTGAAGATCCATATTCCAGAATAATCAAGAGGGTGGATAGAAGGCAGGTGATGAGTTGGTGTGATGAAGACATCAACTTCAAAGAGAAGACATGAGATTTGTTGCATCAAGCTAATGACGTAAAAAGAGCGCTAACTGGGAGGCACCCCAGTGATTGTTGAACATTATTTTGGATTATTCGGACTTGTAATTTTTTTGGATTTTTGAACACTTTTTGGGTAGCTTCTACTGAGGGAAGCTAATTATTTATGTATCTATTGAAGGATACAGGTAAGTAAACCTACTGAAGGGTGTTGGGAAGCACTTACTGACAGGTGCTAGAAAGGTTTGGGTCAGGCTCGTGACGTTAAACAAGCGCTACCTGGGAGGCAACCCAGTTGATTATTGTTTTATTTTTAAACTCTATTTTTTTTGCATGGTAGGATTTGAATGTTGAATGATAGAGGGAAGTGCATAAAATTGAAAAATGAGACTTGAAATTAAGTGTTACATGTCTTAAAATGTGAAGGCAAGCCAAAAAGGGGGGAAGAAATGTTTAACGCCCACCGCTCAGCGGTAACCCAGCGCTGAGCGGTGGCGTCACAGGTTGCCAACATGGGCTTTTGAAAGGCTTAGCGTTGAAGGCCCATTTGCACACTTTTAAACCTCCTTAGGGCGCACCCAAGCATTCTCCACAGACCTTTCCTCTTTGCTTTCACTCTCAAGAGCTTTCTAAAAGGTTTTCCTTTACTTTTCCAATCACCCACTCACTTAAACTCCATAGTTCTTTACTTTTGGACCATTCCATTGTCATAGTTTGGGGTTTTTGGTGAGGGAATTGCATTGGGGAAGAATCCATCATGAACCAAAGAGCATTTGCAAGCATCTAGAGTATCTCCACCCATGTAAGTCATGCAATTTCATTTTTAGGGTTTCTAAAATTGAAATTTGATGAAGAACATGTGTAGAAGTATGATAAATTAGGGTTTTTGATTTCTATGCATGATTTGATGAAATAGAAACATTTTGAATCAATTAAATTGCATGATTGTGGTCTGGAACTGAGAAATGTTTGATTGGGTGGAGATTAGAGACGATTAGGCAAAGTTTTTGCAAAATTCCCGTCGCCACCGTTGAGCGATCAGTGGACGTTGGGCGGTGGGCGACAGATTTTTTTTTTCTGCTTTCTTTTGAGATGCAGGTAGTGCTGAGGGGCCCTGTTTTGCCCTTAGCGCTAGACAATGCTGGGATAATATATGTTTCATGGTTTGCTAACCTTTAATGGTGAATCTTGTGGTCTTTTGAATTATGTTTGATGTAGGAATGAAATCATCTTCAAGAAGAGTGAAGTCCAAGGAAAATAAAAGGAAGGAGCCAGAGAGGCCAAGGATATTTTATTCTCATATATTCCTATCTAGGAAACATGAGGAGCACTTCCTGGTTGTGCAAGAAAGGAGATTGCTGATGGAGCGGAAGGCGATATTCATTCTAGACTTGGCTCCTCAGTTTGGTGTAGAGTTGGAAAGTAGAAACTGGGAAAAACTGGCCATTATCAGGGGAATGAACATGGAGAGGTACACCAGTTATGTTCGAGGGGAGATCATCAGATATGACCTTGAGACCATTATTAGATTCTTGGGTATTGAGTGGGCTAGTGAGCAGTGCCAGTATGCATTGAAAATAAGGGAGTGTTCAGACTATGAAGACATTGAGTTGGCACTCTGTCTACCTGGAGGACATTTTCACAGGAACCCAAATGGTGTGCCCAGTAACATTAAGAGGGCGGATCTGACACCCCTGCCAAGATATTGGATGGCATTTACTCATGCCAACGTTCAGCCTTGTTCCCATGTTTCTGACATCACTGTTCACAGGATTATGTTTATTTACTGCATGCTGAGGCAAATGAATGTTAATATTGGCGAGGTCATCGCTAATGAGATTGAGAGCTATGCAGCTACTGTGAGCAGTAGGACACCATTAGGCCATCCTTCCCTTATTACACATCTGTGTCATCAGGCTGGGTGGATACTTCTATTCCACCGTTTGAGAGGCCTACAAAGGCCATAGATGCTGCTTACTACAGACAACATTGTGGAGGAGATGAGGTTATTGAACCAGTGCCTAGGAGACGTCCTAGGAGAGGAGAAGCTCAGCGAGATGGGCCAGCGCAGCATGCAGAGCCATTCCAGATGAGGGACATGCATATGTCCATGATGGAGGCTAAATTGGAGGCTATCCGCAGAGGGCAGGTGGCCACAACTGAGATGATAGTAGGCCTGTACGACACACCACCAGTGCACAGTGGACTATAGACAAGTTCCATAGTGTTATGGCATGGCCTCAGGAGCAGGCACAGGGCAGCGGATCTGGAGCAGCTAAAGCTCCAGTGATGGATGACGATGAGGAGGATGACGCCTTTAAGGATGCAGAGGCTGGAGATGATGATGATTCTCATGACAGCATGAGCTGACTGGACATTTATTGATGGATGTCGTATGCAGTAGAACAATGGTTTTTATTTTTCTTTTTCAGTTGTAATTTGAACTTGTAGTGTAGGTTTGCTTCAGTCTAGTAGTGTAGGTTTGTGTGAACTTGCTTCAACACCTTATCTGATTGTGGTTTGACTTGTTTTATTGCATGATGAGTGTGCTTGACGATGCTTGATGTGGATGATGATTGAGATTGTTATATATGCTTCTATACAAGTGAATTGTTCACAAGCTGTGTGAACAGATGCATGATGAGTTATGATTGTGGTTATGATGCTAAGCAAGGTGTATGATTGAGATTTGAGCTGTTGAGTGAGCACATTTATGTGAGGAATTTTGAGCTCCAGAGTGCTTGATTGATATATGTGCTATTCATTTGGAAGCATGAATGATTTTGCCTGAGTCTGTACGATTGATTGAATCACATGTTTGTGTCATATGATCAAGGCCATTTTTGGAAGCCCTTACTTAGCCAAATTTTCGCCCAAAAATTAAAAGAACCATGTGTTCTATCCTTTTTGAACCTTAGCCTGAGACACTTTTGAAAACCCTGAGAAAAATCTTTACCTTGAATTAAGTTGAGAATAATTGAAAGGTATTGATAAAGGTTCAAGTTTAGGGTTGGGAGAATTGAAAGGCAAAGAAAAGCATTGAGCTAATGTGTTGATTGAAAAAAAAAAGCATGAGAAATGAAAAAGAAAAGAAAAGAAAAAGCATGAAAGATGAGCTCAGTGCAAAAGCAAAAAGAAAAAGGGAAAAAGCTGGGAATGAGTGAAATTGGTGAAAGAGAGTTGGTGCTTGAACTATGAATGTTGAATAACTCTCTTAACTCAAGGATTTTGTGATCCAGAAAAACCAATTTTATTGTTAGCCCAACCTCACTATAAGCCTTGAGAAGTCCTTGTGATGACATTTATGTGTGAGAATGTTGATTGTAGTAGATAAAGGGCAATTTTGTTTTCTGTGACAGGTGAATAGTAGAGAGCAAGAGTGACCTCTTGAGACACTTGAGTGATGGAGTGAAACAATTTGTTGGTGAGGATCTCTGGAATTCATGATTATATTTGTGCTTAGTTGATTGATCATTCATGAGTATAGCATATGTTGGAGAATATGTGAATATGTGAACTAGAATGAAGTGAAGCATGTATGCATCTTGATTATATTCCATTGAAGTGCTGAATTGAGTCATTACTTGTTGTGAAAGGATATGTTTTGAAAGTGTTGAATCATTTTGAGGATAGGTGGAAGGCTTACTTCTGTTTTATTTGCTTGAGGACAAACAAAGTTTTAAGTTTGGGGTTGTGATAACGATTGGAAAACCGTTATTTTTATACATTAATTAGATATCAAAACACAACCTCTATGGCTTAGAATGAGCATAGAATCATGTCAAATACCTTAGTTTGTGGTTCAAGAGAGACAAAAGTGGTTTTAGAAGATATTATGCTTGTTTTATATTGTTTTGACAGGATTTGATGAGAATTGAATGATGGACATGAAGAAGGAAGGACTTAGAATCAAGAAAGAACGAGAAAAGATAGGAGAAGAGAAGTCACGTCCACCGCTCAGCGTCAATTCAGTGCTAAGCGTTGGAGTCACACACCGCTGAGCGCCAAGTGACCGTTGAGCGTCCTGCGTGACCACCGCTGGGCGGTTGTGAGCGCTGAGCGCCTAAATGATGGGTCTTGGGCCGAATTTATGTTATTTTTCTGCGTTATAAATAGATCCAATGCGACTCTTAGGTTAATCTTTTGGAAAACAGAGACGTCAGAGAACCTTCTTCACTCCTTGGAGGCAGCTTTTGGATGCGGGAGCTCCAAATTACCAATTCTATGGTTTAATCTTTCATTCTTTCCATTAATTCCATCTAGTTTCACCATGTCTATGATGAACTAAACCCATTGTTGTTGGGGAACAATGTAATCCTTTTGAAACTCTCTTATAATGAAATTCTTATTTTATTCATATGCTTGTATTATCAATAGTTTGAGTTTTCTTTTCTGCGGATAGAGCATGCATCATTTAACTCATTTGGTGTCATGATCTTTGATTTTGTCGATACGGCGACGTACGGGGAAATCTATAACTATTATGAATTCTCCTTATTATGCAATACTACCTAGCGATAGGAGTAGGACGGTCAATTGCTTTTAAGCTTTTGTGATTAATGCATTAGTAATTACTAGGGAGACTAGCGATAGTAAATTAGTAATTATGGTAATAGGCTCTTTTCGCCGAGCGATCGGGTTTAGAGTAATTTAGAAAGTTGCATGACATTGATAATAAAGCGAATTTAATAAAAAAAGTAGATATAAGAGAGTGGATTAGGATGAATTTGTAAACCCTAACAAATCCATAGTTTCATTTGCCAATTGATTCAAGTTTTGCATTTTGCATGTTTAATTTTATGTTTGCATCAAAATACCAAATTCTTCTTCTTTCAAGTCTTATGTGATCAAATCACATGAACGTTTAGGCCACTGAGTCCTTTGGGACAACGATACTCGGTCTTACCGTTTATATTACTTGATAACGATCCGGTACACTTGCCAGGGGCTTAACACCCTCGGGGATCGCTTGACCGGCCGGAGGGCGATTAGCAACCATAGTAATCCTACCGGGCGGAGGGGGACGCCTTGGAGGAGGAGGAGCACGCCCCCTAACTATGGAGGACACACTCGCTGAGCCTCTCTTCAAAGCCATAAAATTGGATTGGCGGGGAGTAGGAGCGACCATGATATTTGAAAAGAAAATGAAAACCTAGCTAAGTTAACATCACTTTATTAATAGAACACATAAATTAGACAAACAGCCTACCGAACGCCCTTTTATCACAATCCTCATAAGGAAGATAGTCGACCAGGCCACGAGCCGAAAGATGGCGGGGGAGGGCGTTGATGGTGTTGACAGCCATAAGATTCCTCGAATCCAAATCGCGTATCAGGTAAGCCTTTATTTTCTTGGGTTTCTTCATCCAGTAAAAAGGAAATAGAGGACGCCCAACATCATCATGAAACTCATGCCGACCAGAGTCATTGATCATGATCTTAAAAAATTGATCCTTGAAATTTTTATAAGACTCGGAATACTACTTGAATAGAGTTCGGTCTTTCACGGGTGTTAAGTAAACCCAACCACCCTTTGGGGAAGGACGAACGTCGAAGACATACAGGAAAACGGGAACAGCAGGCGCCACTCCCACGGACGAGCATAAGGCGCCGAAAGCCTGCACCGTAGCCCAAGCATTTGGATGAAGTTGCATCGGCGCCACATTGAGCTCCCGAAGGAGGGTTATCTGAAAATCGGTAAAGGGAAGCCGAATATGCAACTGACTGAAAAAATTGGCATAGACGAAAAAGAAGTCGTCCACACTAGATGCCTTCCCATGACATACCCGCTCGTTCTCACGGTTGACTGTCGTACGAATCAACTGGGTGTCTTCCACATCCTGAACAATATATGACTGGTTGATAAAATCACAGAGACGCGGTCGCGAGCGATAACTCGACGCTTGAACATTCACATCAAACCCAACTCAATCATATATGCTTATCGTCGACAAACCACTGACCGAAACCAAAACGTCCGGATCGACAACCACTCCCCCTAGAGTAAGAATAAAGGAATCCTGTTGAGAATCCTATCCCCCCCGTAGTCAGGAGATTATGGTCCCAAGCCACCGACCTTATCATCCGCACCCGGTAATACTCCTCTGGCCACGCCGGGTGGTGCTTCCGCCGCCGGGATGGACCTTTCAGGGGAAGAAGTCGTAAACCTTGAAGTAGACGCGGAACTTGGAGAAGAAGACTCACCAACATAGTCGCTGCCATCACCACCACCACTGCCACTTCCCGCGCCGCCGCCGCCTCGGCCTGAAGACTCCATGGAAGACTCAACCTCGACAACAATCATCTTATTACCTGGGGGAAAACGAATGAAGCTTGGAGAAGAATTGAATGAGCGTGACCATGGCTTGACCCAACGCCTTATTTATAGAAATTTTTTTGAAAAACCGCAACGAATCCCCACCGTTCACAACCATCATGTCCAACGGCCCAGATCTATGCACGTTACGGATGCTAGGAGTTGATAGTCCTCTAGCTCACGACACGTGTTTTTTCTCGCCCAAACTCCCTATGACCTGAACAGACAGTTAGAGACCGAGCTCAAAGATCGCCCAGCACCCGGCCCACTGATCAAGCCCTGCAGCCACTACGTCGCTTAGGGCTTTGGGGGCTTGTGTACCATAGGGACCGGATGAACCTTAAACAAAAGTTAACGACTGTGACATATAGTATAAATACTATAATAGAGTTATTACAAAATCAATAAAGCAAGAATCGTCCGCAGATAATATAAAGTTAATATAGTTATCAAGATAACCATAATATAAATTTTATATACAATTCAATGTCTAAACCAAAACTATATACATCCAAACAAATTAAGGAACTAAACATCTGTCAGTCCTTCTTCTAGGGTTTGCTCCACTGACATCTCATCGCCCTCTGCTCACATCCACCAAATGATCATAGCCAAGAAAGTAGTACAAGAACATACAACAAAACACAAACAAGAAGGGTAAGCTAGATAAACAAGACAATTCATATATATTAGATTACAATTTCAAACATTAGTTCAAAAATAAACCATAACAATTCATTCATCCTATACATGTCATAACCTAGACAAGACTCATCCGGATTAGGTATGAATGTCGAACTATTGGTAGTCTATGCACTTGTAATGGTAATACAATTGGCTGAAACCAAGCTACCATACAAAGTTAGTCCATTTCAGTTGCCTAGGGCCATGACCAAAGCCTATAGACAAGAACCTTCCGCTACTCTCACCACATGACTCACCCCTCTCTATTGAGAATGGATGATCATTAGAGTGTCGAAATAAACCACCAGTACAAAGCTCCATACATTCATACAACAACAACAACAACAGGCACTACCATGTAACCTCTCCACGAGTAATGGAATTTTGTCCAACAACCATTCACCTCATTCACAAGCTTTTTATCACAATATTCATATGCATCATTGATGGGTGTCGCACCCCATGCAAATTTAATATGCATAAAGAATGTAGTATAGACTAGGAAGTGACTCCTAGGTCGTCTCTCAAGGACCAAACTATGGTTCGAGAATCAGGTCAAACACGAAATGGGGGGGTTTGTGAAAGGTTATGTGAATGCAAATGAATTAAATTAAAACACGGATGCAAACAGAAATGTGAAAATAGGAATGCAGAACGGAATCAAATACAGAATAAAAACCGTTGGTCATTAACTCAATTACTATGCTTTCAATCATAGATCAACGATAAGTACACACTACTCTAATCCAAATCCGACACGAATCACCCAACTAAGCGAAGGCTAATTCGGTTTTCAAAATTGCAGACTAAGCGAATGCAATGCACAAATTTAATCAGTCATCCACCATGTAGTTTAATCAACTAAGCGAAGATTAAACACCGATTAGGCAACTAAGCGTATACCCAATCGCAAGCACAAAACAGATTAAATGTTGAGCAAAATCAGAGCAGCAGTAGAACAATAAAAGTGCAGAGGTCTCATGAATAAACTACTCTAGCCTCTAATCTAGCACAACTAACCGACTAAGCGAAGGCTAATCATGCTATCATAATCACGAACTAAGCGAAAGCAATACACATATTCCATCCTATGTGTTCTATACAGATCGATCAACTAAGCGAAGATACAATCATCAATTGTTCAACTAAGCGTATACCCGTTGC
Source organism: Vigna reflexopilosa (assembly GCA_027742785.1). NCBI lineage: Eukaryota > Viridiplantae > Streptophyta > Magnoliopsida > Fabales > Fabaceae > Vigna > Vigna reflexopilosa. The sequence continues at coordinate 14,954,726 of CM050928.1, read as the reverse complement.
AAGAACACAGTCAGATTTCACAAAATGTCAGGCAGAGCAGAATAAACATAAAGACAGTCTAATAATCTCAGGGAAACAAGGTAATATCGCTAATGACCAACCCGCCTAACCTAAGCTAACATTGCAATTAAATTAACATAATTGAACAGAACAGACAGTATGGTGAACGAAACAGTAAACTAAACGGTCCTAAAGCAAGATGTATGAACTAATTTAAAATGCAGCAAGTAAATAAGAAAACGCTTGTCTAAAAATGAAATGCATATATCAATCAACGCGTGAACAAATGACAACAGTGTGAATACAATTAAGTGCAACAATTAAGCTAACCGAGGAAATCACATTGCAATAAGAATAAATAAAAATTGCAACATTCATCACTAAGGCATTTAATTAACTCGTGAAAGTAAAGTAACATAAACAATCCAGCTGCTTGCTTTCCAATACATATATAAAATATAAGAAATATGATTTAGTTTATTCATGAAGAAAGGAAATAAAAGAAAACCCGTGTGCACGTCTCCATTCCTTTTCCAAGAAGCAAAAGTAAATTCTCTTCTCAAGGTGGCTGCTGCACCTCCATATCATTGCTTTCTCCATTCTCGGTGGCGGCTACATAAAAGAAACGAAAGACCTCGTTTGATGCTTTAAGCTCCCCTCTAAAATGAATCCTTCAACCTAATTAGATGCACCACTCCATGGGCCGTGAACTGGACTTACTGCCCCATTGTTTTTTTCTTCAACCACGCTGGAATGCATCAGCCTTCTCATGTGGACATGCAAATCTGCGAGGCCAAGGCTTGCTGGACCGTTTATTATCTGCCACCACGTGCTGCACATGGCTGCACCTCCTTATCCAAGCAGCTGGACCAATTCCTCTTCAGCCCAAAGAAAGTGTTTGTGCTCTCCTCTTCACGTGCTGTAGCCTTTGACGTGTTGGACATGCTGAACTTCTTCAAATATTAGACTGTGTTGTGTGCTTCAGCTTTGCAGGCCGTGAGTTTGCTGGACCGTATTGCTGCAGCTTCTGGACGTCACACCATTCATCTCCAACGCTGTAGTGTACAGGCTGTGTGCTCATGTTAATGTTGGACCGCGAAAGGAGTTGTTGCCACACCTTTTCTCTCCAAGCTGTTGGGCCAGTCTTGTGCTGCTAGACCGTGAGCTTCTTCTTCTACAGCCATGGGCTGTGGAGGCTGAAAGTGTGAAGCTCTTCAAACTGCTGCAGCGCATGAAGTGTGAAGGCTGGACGTTTCTCCGCATGGGTGCTGCTGGGCCTGCTGAACTTGTTAGACGAAGAGATGAATGAGTGCAGGCTGTGGCACGTTCTACTGGATGCTGGACCACCAAACCCAAGCTGTTGGATGTGCTTCCTTTCGTGTAAGCTGTCGAATGCTTGTGGGCCGTGATATGCTTTTTATTTCTTTCCAAGCAAGTGAATGCAATGTGTGCTGTTTTTGTTCTTTTGACTTTTAATGTGCTGCCCAATTGCTTGCTGTCAGCTAGGCCTTTACATTTTCACATGCAACACATTTTCTATGATTGAAATCAGTGCATGGGTTTCTAAAATCAAAGGAAATGAATTGTTGTTTCTCTTCCTTGAATTAGCGTTTTCTTATTCTAATCACCATGCAACACCTCTCTTTTTCATCTAAGTGAAATCAACCCTCTTAAATAACCCATGGGCTGTGACCGTGTATATTTTCCTCAGCCAAAATCAATTCCCCACCGCATCCTTTTCAAGACCAAAATACATGTGCTTCTAATTTTTTTATTTTATCTAGACCGTCACGTGTGGCTCTTGTGCCAAGAAATCCAGCAGAAAGCTTGGAGTGAAGCCCAACTCTGTGTGCACCCTAAAATTAAAATCCACACCTCTTTTAACTTTAGTTTAAAATATAATTGATGTGGCATTTTTCTTTAAGTCCCCAACTATTATCCAACAATTTCCCTACAATTAATAATGTAAATAATTAGTCCCAGATTATTCAAATTAACTAAAATAAGAATTTCTGGTCAAATTAAGTACAATTCACAGAAACGGGAAAATATCGGACAATTAAGCACAATTCCCTGATTCATTCTAGCACAATAAACTAAGTGAAATCAAGAAAATATTGACTCATCAATAATTTCTGTTCACATGTAAATCATATACAAATCCATTAAATTTACATTGACTAACATCATATAATATCACTAATTATAATTCAAAGAACTACAATCAACCAAACAAGTCATCAAAAGTCACATAATAACACAATTTTCTTTAAGGCATCTTGATACCCACATTTAGGTAAGTAAAACAGCTTGGGAACCCTTACCAACAGCTCCGAAAGGGTCAAAAACTCCTAAAATGACCTAAAGAACATCCAAAATGGACATCCAGAACCCTAAAAACTTTAAAAAACTGGTGTAGTGGCACTCAACACCCTGTTTGAGCACTCACACGCTATCAGAAGACCCCATCCATTTTTAGACCACTCTGAACACTTCTCCCACAACTTCTAAAGGTTCTTAAGACCTTCTAAACACTATGAAACTTCAGTTTACACATCTTTAATTCAAAATGACCATTCAAAACCCAATATCACTTACCTAAGCTACCCAAACTCAATTCCACCTTTTCTAACTTCCATATCAGCAAATCAACATCATGTACAAGTCATAATACACCAAATAACTCACTCCAACATCCCAGTTTACTCCCAAACTTGCTGTTTCAAAATCTTACCATACGTAACCTATTTTGTTTTTACCAAAAACACCTAAGAACTCACCCTAAAAGCAACACTAACCATTCTAGACTAACCTTTTCTCATTTGATAGCTTAGACAAGTCCTAATAAGTCTCATAATACACTCTCAACTGTAAAAAACAGTACCCACTGCCTACCTCAAATTCTCATTAGTCAAAACCTCATTTTTACACTAAGAAAACCTCCAAATTCAACAATTATTCCCTTACCTATTTTATACCAAATTTATTTCAATTTAACAATGCTTACAAGTCTAAAATGACCCCAAAATAGTACTCAACTAGGTACTTCATCACTCAAATTCTTAGTTATAAAATCCACCCATTAAAATGCCTATTTTTAACCTTAAAAACCCAAACAAGAGGACCCTTCTATAAACCAATCACTTTGTACTCAGTTCCAAGCATTGTGATAAATTCATTACACATAATCAATACAGTTTCACACCTCACAAACATACAATTCCAACATATCAACAAAACATGATCAAATCCTCAATTTCATAAAATCTTCATATAACCAAACATGGAAATTTCTCAAAATTTAACTACAATATATAGATATATAAATTCTTCTAACATAATCACAAACTAAAACAAAGGTTCTAGCTTCCCTTACCTTAGAAAACTCCTACCACTCTAGAAACCCCTAACCGTTGCTTCCACCCCAATGAACTTCTAAAACAACCTACAAATCACCGATTGATGTTTGACGACAACCCTTAGAACCTCAATTGAACCAAGAATCAATGAAGAGAAGTTCTTAACACATGCAAAACAGATTTTGCTTTGCATGATCATGAACCGAAAATACCAAGAAAAAAGGTAAAAACTTACTTGATCTAAACAATGAATTGATCGGGTAGATCAGTAGACCTTGTCGCAATATCATTTAGACACCTCCTGGTCATCAAATAGATGACTGAGGAGTCAGAAATCTTAGAGAGATGGTAGAGAAGTTAAGAGAATATTGTTTTAGAGAGATAAATGGTGTTTTAGGTAATGAGACGAGTTTACGAATTTCAATTTATGTTATCGTCTTATTTTAAAATAAAATTCTCAATCTCATTATTTTAATATATTTTTCTACTCTAATACTCTATTTTCTAGATTTTTACAACTACTAATATTTAACTATAGAAATAAATAAAATAAAATATGAATGATTAACACAAAAGAACCTAACCCCCTTTCTAAAAGTTATAAACATAGTTCACACAACTTTTTTTTTTCTTTTCTTAACTTGTGACATTGTATTTCTTTTTCCTGTATAACAACTATGTGTAGAATGGAAGTTAATTTATACCGATATTGAAGAAGAAGGATACCTCAGTGATTGGATATATCACTTCTTAAATTAAAGCAAATTGAGTATCAACAGTTTACCTATTGAAAATGTACACATTTATTTTATTTTAGTGGTAACCATATTTTTAAAATAATACAAACTATTCTTACAATCAAAATTTATGTAATTTAATCCGGTATTGTGAGTATATATAACTTTTTCTTTTTTACTTTTACCAATATTTTAAAGTTATAGTAGATATTTATAATTAAGGACAGTAATGTAAAAAAACATAAAAAAGTTAAATATATTGAATCACAGGGAAAAAAAACTAAAATAGTGATTCTATATAAATAAACCTTTTTAATATAACCACTTTAATACAATATTCAATAAATAATATATCTAAGTATCTTATTTTTATATAATAAAAATCACATAAAATAAAAATAATATATATATATATTATAATAATAATAATAATAATAATAATAATAATAATAATAATAATAATAATAATAATAATGCGCGTATTACCAGTTAAAAAACACATTTTTTAACTGAAATGTGCTTCTTTTTTTCCCTGTCCATTGTCACATGCATACGATTTTTGAGAGAAAAAAAAGTTTCTAAAACTGTTTGAAAACTCTCATTTTCTGCTTCTTTTTTGAAATAAGTCTATCCAACCATATTAAAAATTATAATAAAAATATTTTATTTTATAAAACTTAAAAGAAAATATATAAACACAAATAAACTTAATCAATTTAAATTGTGCGTGCCAATACATTCCAATCCAAACACAGTTTCGGAAGTGGAAATTAAATGTTTTCAAAAGTAAATGATCAGATGTTTACAATCATCATATCCTTTATCAATGGCTTGGGGCATTCACTGAATTATAAGAACGCCATTCAGTGCATTGTTGGACGTTAAAGTACATATTTGAACGTCAGATAATATATAATTTGACGTTACTTTCAATGTTTTTTTTTTTTAATTTTGGTTCGTTTTGGCTCATTTAACCATATCTGAAATACAGAAACCAATTTTCCAATAAATATATATTCACAGAATTAATTAATTTAAACCATGCTATCATCAATTCATCAATTCCAATTAAATAGTAAAACTAAAAGACGTTAATGCTATCATCAAAACTTAAAAGAATCCAGTTTTCCATTCATGTATTCACAGTATTCATCTATTCACAATACTCATCTATTTACAATAATTTATTCACAATATACATCTATTCACAGTTTAAAACCTGCACAAGTAAGCAAATGCTACTATCATCAAAGGAAAAACCTAAAGCTATAGCTTTTTAAAATGTGCCTTTCAAATATCCTACACATTCCTCTCTTATCGTCTGTATTACTGCATTGGGCAATGAAGAGGTAGTGTTGAACTGCTGCAAAATCAAGGAAACTTTACAATTATATTAATTTTAATGTCAAAAGTTTATTAATATTTGTAAGATTTTCAAATGTAAATTTCTACCTCAGTCCAATCTCCTCTAATTTCTGCTTAGATGATTGCCTTCATCCATGACATGATGTAGTAGCCACATGCCCAGGAATCATTCTGCTTATTACACTAAACATGTGAAAGAACATAATCAAAAGTAAATGTTTAAATTTGACTATGAAAATTAAAGGTTAAAGATCAACGAAATCCAACCTTAGGATATATAATATGAATTTGTTGTCCTTTGGTCCTAGTCAGAACTCTAAACAAATTTGAAACATTTTGAAACATAATTTAATATATTAATATCATAATGAATTGATAAGAATCAATGTAATACTTACGTATTTCTCCCATATGCCTTCGTTGTGATCACATCGAGTTGCATGTATTTCATCGGGTACATCATCAACCTTATTTTCAATGGTTCTTGATGAGAAGGAGCTTGTCTCAAGTATATCTAGAGAGTCTTCATCATCAGTTGTGTGCATGGCTCTGCCTTCCAATACTACTGACCTTTTATGATTCACTGGGTCAGTGACATAGAATATTTGTCTTGCTTGACTAGCCATAATAAATGGTTCATCCGTGTAACTCATTTTTTTAAGATCCACCAAAGTGAATCTGAGGTCTTCTTTCACCACACTAGAATTACTATCAACCCATTTACACTTGAAAAATGAAACTCTAAAAGTAACATAATCAATTTCCCAAATTTCTTGTATTATTCCAAAATAACTGATTGATGCTTTAACTGGATTCTTATCCTTGGAACTGGAAAAGTGTACAGCCTCAGCTTGTAAGGTAACTCCACTATTTTGAACTCTACTTTTATCGTCTTCCTCCTTTGAATAGAACTAGTAATTCTTTATGTAATAGCCGCCGAAAGTGATCACATCGGTGTTAGGTCCACGAGCTAGGCTCAATAGATTTTCAGAAACATTCGGAGTCGCATAAATATTTTTCTTAAACCAAGCTAAAAAGGATTTGTTATGTTCACTAAGTGTACATTTTTCACTCATACATGGATGTGCTGACTTAATTTCATTAATGTGTTGTGAAATATAAGAAATAACATCCCTTGTGTTGTTTAAAATGTACAAATGAGCTTGATTAACTTCTTTTCCACTAACATTTTCAATCCTTACTTCTCGAACTCCTTTTCCTTCACGTTTGTGTTCATGTCTTTTCTTTGGAAGTCCTATTGGTTCACAACTTGGCATATAACTTGAGCAGAATTCAATGGCTTCCTCTGCAATGTAGCGCTCTATAATCGAAGCTTCTGGTCTCAATTGATTCTTAACATATCCCTTTAAGATCTTCATGTATCTTTCAACCGGGTACATCCACCTCAAGAAAACTGTCCCACATATTTGAATTTCTCTCACTAGATGGACAATCAAATGAACCATGATATCAAAAAATGTGGGTGGGAAATACATTTCCAATTGGCACAAAAGTCTGATGGCCTCATTTTTTAAATCATCTAATTGTCGAGGATCAACAACTTTCTTGCAAATGATATTGGAAAACAAACTCAAATGTGTGAGAAAACCTCTAACAGAGTCGGGTAATATGGTTCAAATAGCTACTAGTAAAAGTTGTTGCATTAAGACATGAAAATCTTGAGACTTTAAATCAACTAACTTTAAATCTTTCATAGAATCAAGGCTACTAATATTCGATGAATAACCTTGTGGAACCTCCAAACTATGTAAACATCGACAAAAAAATTCTTTTTCTTTCTTTGAAAAAGTGTGACAAGTTGGAGGAAGATAGGTGTGTCTTCCTATGGATTGCGGATGTAACTCAGAACGGATTCCCATGTCGACCAAGTCTTGTCGTACTTTCACTCCATCTTTTGTTTTTCCTTTAACATTTAGTAAAGTCCCAACAACACTATCACATACATTTTTTTAAACATGCATCACGTCTATGCAATGTCGCACATCAAGTTTACATCAATATGGAAGATTAAAGAATATTGATTGCTTTTTCCAAATGTTTTTCTCAACGATCTTTTTTTCATGTTTTCCGAAGACAACATCAATGTTCCTCACCTAGTTGTATACTTCTTCCCTATTACGTGGTCTGCGCACTACATCATCTTTAGGACTTCCATTAAACATTTTTTTCAATCTACGGTAAGGGTGATTTCGAGGAAGGAATCTTCGGTGTCTTGTGTACATAGTTTTCTGCCCATGCTTCAGTTGAAGATAACTAGTATTTTCTTCACAAATTGGACATGCAAAATGACCTTTAACATTGTAACCACTCAAGTTCCCATATGCTAGGAAATCATTTATGCTGCAAAAAAACATTACACGCAAATGGAAGTTTTCTTCTGAATATGAATCGAAGACCTCGACGCCCTCTTCCCACAATATTTTTAAATTGCCAATTAACGATTTTAGATAAACATCAACGTCATTTCCAGGTTGTCTAGGACCCGATATCATCATAGACAACATCATGTATTTTCTCTTCATGCACAACATAGGAGATAGATTGCAAATCATCAAAATAACTGGCCATGAACTATGTTTGCTACTTAAGTTGCCATAAGGATTCATAGCATCGGTAGCAAGTGCAAGTCTTAAGTTTCTTAGCTCTGCACTAAATTCGGGAAATGTGCCATCAATGTTCTTCCATTATAGGGAATCAGATGGGTGTCTAAGAAGATTATCACATTTTCTTCCATCAACGTGCCACATAAGATTCTTCGCATCTTCTTTAATAGAAAACAATCGTTTCAACCTACACATGACCTTAGCCGGTGGACCTTCATTGTGTTCATCGTTATTTCCATCACGTTTCTTCTTAAATTATGATGAACCACACGTCGGACACACCTTCATTGAAGCATACTAATCTCAATACAATACACAGTCATTGGGACATGCATGTATCTTTTAGTATTCCAAACCCATTGGACATAGAATTTTCTTTGCGTCGTAATTACAGATAGGTAACGTGTTATTTTCTAGAAGCATCTCCTTCAGTAACTCCAACAATTCCGTGAAACTTTTATCAGTCCATCCGTTTCTTGCTTTCAAACAAAACAATTTCAAAGCAGTCGATAACCTTGTAATATTGATGCATCCTGGATACAACTCTTGCTCTGAATTGTTCTTAAGACTATCGTATAAATGAGCCTTTCCAAAATTTTCTTCGCCAACGTCACGTACCATTTCGTCTAAATGATCACTCATCCATTCATCGACATAATCCGAACCTCTTAAAGTTGTTGGCTTATATAATACTCCCCCATGCCAAGTCCAAACTGTATAACTTTTCATTATTCCATTGATGAACAAATGATCACGGATGTTGTCCAAGTCTTCATATACTTGATTGAGTCAACGAACACAAGGGCAAGAATATGCCTCGTTCACTGGTTTTGAGTGTTCTTTAACATATAGTATGAACTCAGAAACCCCTCGCTCATACTCTTCACTAATACGACGTTGATGAATCCAGCTTCGATTCATACTACTACTCTAAAAGCAAGGAATCCACAGAAAAAAATACTAACTTACGTAGAGAACAAAAAATAAATACCTATCACACGTAAGAGATATTGAATGAAAAAAAAAACTTGAAATGGTGTCACTGGAGAAGATGACGAAGTTAGTTGACCACAAACGAACACAAATATCATACGTTGAAGGAAAAAAAACTATCATAGTATCATTATACATATATCATATGTCCAGAATCGACAAACAGAACACAAACATGATCACATACATCATAGGTAAGAGATATTGAAGAAAAAAAAACATACCTGAAATGGTGTCACTGGAGAAGATGATGAAGTTTGCTGACCAAGTAAGAAAAACGAAATGAGAACCTTAGAAATGAGAACCAAATGACATTACAAAGACAGAAATGACTTAAAAATAACCTTCTTTCTTTATCGCAATCGTCCACGAAGAAGGAAGTTCAAGCAGAAATGGAAGCGCGAAACAAACAGTGAGACTGTGTTATGATTTTACATTCAATAATTAAATTCCACGTCGCAGACAACCAAAATGTGACGTTATATTTAAATAAAACGTCGAGCCCCAAATCAAACGACAGTTTCTCTCAAAACGTTAGCGCCAATAGAACGTCAAATTATGTGGAAATTCGATGATTCCTCTAAAACATTAGCGCCAGTATCAGAAAGTACCGTACTTTTGGAACTCTTTTCTTTTCACCCCTCCCATAGAACGTTGAAGGCTGCGGGGCTGGGACGTGAAGGGAATTGAAGTGGTTGAGAGCATTAATGGTGTGCTTAATAGAACGTCATATTCGATGGGGGCTTCGACGTTTTTTTCTTTTGCCAATTTCAAAATTTGGCGCTCTTATGATTCTCTTTTCTTTAAAATTAGACATGAAATCTTTTCTTTTTACTTCTTCCTTAATCGATTCAAGTTAGCAGTGCACTAAAATTTGAACTTTTAAACTAGTGATCAGTTTTTAAAAGGTCGAGGACGATAAAAATTCAAACAAACTCTTAAACCTTTTATTTGGTCACAATCAATTAAATTACTTTGAAAATTTAATGGTTATAATAAGTAATTAGTATAAATGATTAAGCTTTAAAAAATACTATAATTAACATTATTAGAAAAAACATCCCTCTCATGCATTATTTCCTTGCTTTTTAGTATTTTAACAAACATGTATCAATATCCAGCCATGTTGTCATTAATGTCACCATAAATAATCAGTAAAAGCTCATTTGCTTTTCTTAATTTATAACGCTTGGTGTAAGATCCGGGAAAATAGGAGTTTTAAAAATAAAGTAGTTTTGAGACTTTGAATTTTGGTTGGAGATTAGTGTTCTTGAGTTTATAATTTTGTTAGAACATAATTTTTATGTTATTTCTTTATTTTTATATTTTTTTGCCTAGGGGCAAAAAAGGTCATTTACTTTTATTTAACTGGTGTAGAAATTAATTGAGAGGGTGTAGAAAGGAAAAGTATGCCAATTAAATAATCTGGATATTTAATAAAATAATAATATGTAAATCTTTTAGAAGATTTAGTTGTTATTTTAAAAATTAGTTAAATGAGAATAAGAGTTATAATCTTGGTAGGTTTAAAGATTAAAAGAAATATTATTATTAGAGAAAATCATTATTATATATTGTAGATTTTAAAAAGATTTGGTGGTTGATGATTTTTAGATTCTTATTCATTGTATTCTTGGGTGAATGCCATAGACTATGGTGTAGCGTGTCATGCATGTTTCTCTATATCAATTATTATTGTGTTGCATGTGTTTTGATGAGTTTTTAATTGGATTATAATAATTTAATTATAGAATTGAGTTTGTCGCATATGATTTGTTGTGGGTTTTCGTAGCAGTACAATTCAGGTTATCATACGATGATACTACGGAGAGAGTGCACCTTATGATAATGCAGTGTGGCTAATTTAATTTTTATTATTTTGCTATTGTGGAAATATCCAGTGTTTTTTTTTATTGTTTAACCAATAAAATTATGTTTGAAACAGAGTTCAGTGATGAAATTTTTCTTGACTAACGCAGTTTTTTTTTATAAACTCTAAATCTAGTTTTTTTTAGAATTAAAACGGTGCATGGAAATGTGTTTTTATCACATTATTTTTCCTACTATATATGTTAGGGTGTTTTCTATTTATTTCGTAAATAGCAACCAGGAGAACTAATATTGGTTGGTCTCGTAGTTAATATTCTTATACTAGAAAATTACTTTCTCCTAGCATAGAGTTGAATGAATGATTTGATTTTGAAATTTAACTTTTAGCTGGTTAAATATTTAATTTTCACAACATGGAAGCAAAAGTAAACTCTTGGTATAATGATAAATTTTATCTATATTATAAATAGTAAAGTTTTTTTGTGAACTTTATTATGATATCTATATTTATAGCATAAATAATATAGCTTTCGTAAACTGTGATGTTTTAATGATTAATAATACAATAAAATATATTTATTTTATTTAAGAATGGTTTTGATATATTTGGAGTGGTGTTCAAATTGTGGTGTTTTAGAACTAGTTACAAATGTGTATTTTATTAGGTAATAACATCGGAAGTAGCACTAGTGCAAAAACAGCGTATAACATCACGCGTTTAACGTCGAATCACTCAATAGCTAACGTTAAAAATGACCTGTGAAATTTCTGTAAATAAATGCAATTATTAAACTTCGTTTAGAATTCTAATTCGACGTAAAAGAATATAAAACGTTGAATGTCCCAACGTTAGACGTTAAAAGGTTAGTGAATTCAAAAACAAATTGAGCGGGAGATTGAAAATTCATTCACTTTATCTTAGCGCCCATGACCTCTTTCTCTACTCAAACTTTTTTTGAACGAAGTTTGACGACCATCACATGTAATCTTTCTTTCTTTTGATACAAAGGCATGTTAATTAACTACTTTGGGTATGATTTTCGCTTGTTTTCACCGATTGTTTTCGTGTTCTTGTCCTTCATTGGTGCATTCTGCTTTCTTTCTCACTGGAGGCAACACTTTATTCTGATGAACCTAGGTTAGTTTTCGTTTTCGTTTTGAAGAACTTATTTGTTGATAACTTGTTTGTTATTTTTTTTGTTGAACTTGTTTGTTGCTGTTGTTGTTTGGTTGAACTTGTTTGTTGTTATTGTTTGATTGAACTTCTTTGTTGTTTGTTATTGTTCTTTGATTGATCTTATATTACTGTTCATAGTTCATGCTTTATAAAATACCAAAAACTGAAAATTGTTTATTTTTTCTGCTTTTCATGTCTCGTAGAGCTGTAAAAAATATAAAATATAAAAAATTGATTAACGTCGTATATTGACAAAATTTGACGTTAAATTAACGTCATATATTGACAAAATTTAACGTTAAATTAACGTCGAATTTAAAAAATTCGACGTAAATTTAACGTCTCCCGCTATAACGTCGTTCTCGAATTCGACGTGAAAGGCCAAAAATATTCGGCATTATAGGCTGTTTTTGTACTAGTGTAGTTTGATATTTATTATGTGACTTATGTATTTTTAATTGATGTTTTGAAGTTGTATGGGAAGATGTAATATGTTATATGTGATCATGGTATTTTATAGGAAGTCGTAGTATTTTTATGATCTTATGGTGTTGTATATGTAGTCGTATTTTATATGGTGTAGTAGAATCCTGTGTTTGATGAGTTGAGGATGATTATTGAAGTTAAGTGTGGAATGTATTGAGATTGTGTTATAAATTTTGTGATTGTGAATAATGCATGTTATTGATGGGTTAACAGTTATTATTGACATTAAAAATGGAATGTAAGGAGATTGTGTTATAAATCTTGTGATTGGTGAGCAATGCATGTTATCGAGCAATATGTATCTTATTGTGAGTGATGTTATAAATCTGGTGATTTATGATTGGTGAGTTAATGTATAGTATTTAGACTATGTATTAAATGTGATGAGAAAGACATTTTAAACCTTATGATGAGGGAACACTGTATATTTTGAGAATGGTGAGATAAATCTTATGATTTGTGGAGGAATGCAGGTTAATGAGAATGTGTGTATAATTGTGATGTGAACATGAAACTATGTTATTTCCTTGTACTGTCGTCGCTCATTTGTGAGCTTTTCGTACTACAATAAGAATGTGATGTGTTGGACTCTCGTTTAAGAGATAGTGATTCGAGTGTCACTTCCCTCTACTCGTGCTTAGTATAGTGCATTGGTGCGCGTAGTACTAGTGTTTTTACTTGTTAGTCCTTGAGAAGTCGGGGAGATAGGTCGGAAGTTGTGATGGAAGACGACTCGAATTTCCCTGTTGGGAAAAGGTTCCTGTTAGTGATAACAGGTTATGACGACACAGTATAAGGAAACGACATTGGGTCATGAATGAATTGGTTGTGAGATTAATGATTGTGATGGAATATGTTGTATGATTATATATAGTCTGTAGTTAATATGATTACTGTATATTGTGTGTTATGATATTTCTGGTTGCTCACCCTGAAAGTTGTGGTTGTGGTTTCCACCTACGATGATCGTACTTGTACGGGAGTAGATGGCATTGCAGATAAGAATGGATTGAAGTAGCTGACGTGAGAGTTGGGATCTTATATTTTGGGGATGATGATTTATTCTATTTAAAAGGTTTCGAAATTGGTATCTTTATTGTAAAAGGAATTATTTCAGATTTTTGTTTTGAACAAACAATATTCATAATTATGTATTTGCTTCCGCATTTTAATCAAATAAAGTTTGATTGTTCGAAATAAATGTTTTATAAGAAAAGTTTTGAAAAAAAATTTCCACCGTGACATTCCCAAAAATCGGGGTGTTACACTTCGAATCAATTCTTTATTACTTAGAATCGATTATATTAACGTAGCAAAATTGAAAGTGAAATTATATGAATATAGAGGGCACATCAAACTTTTTAACTTCGATCCCTCCAAATGTCACCTTTGCGAATGATTGAAAAGTAGACATTTTGGGGTTGCGGGAAGTCATTTTATTCTTATATGAATAAAATGATATTTATTACTTTTTCTCTGAATGATGTTTGAACGTCAAATTCGGCTGGGCTTCGATGTTCATACAAGATGGCTGTTACTAAGCATCATTACACGATGTACGTCATTGGTGCACTATAAATATAGCTTACATTTCACTTATTCCCTTGTCTTCTGTTTCCATATTGAACATATTAGGATTCATATTTTTTATTTCGTTTGCATTTTCTTTTCCTTAGATTTCTAAGCATCTTTGTTCTTCATATTGCATTTTGATAAATTTAACTTGTAAGTGGTTCATTCGTCGTCATCTCATATGAAGGAGCCTTTTGAATTTAAACTTAACAAAATGTTGTTATAGTACATAAATGGTTAAGATATCTTACTGAAAGGAAAGTGCTTAGGAAAAAGAAATATGGTTCACAATATGTTTAATGCTGCAACAATTTTAAGCTCTAAAATAATTATCTACAAAAGTTGTTCAACTTCATTATTTAACAATGTATGATTCTTTTTTTAAATTGTCCTTAAGTTGCACTCCTCCGATAGATTTCAGAGCTATCTGATTTCTAAGGGAGGAGACAACTTAAGGACAATTTAAATTTAGAATCTATTTACACAGTTGACGTCGAATGTTGAGTACCCTCGAAGCAATGACCTGGAGTTATTCATTATTGACATCAAGTTAATAGTGTACTGAAATTTGCAGTTTTAACTAGTGATCAGTTTTTTATCAATCAGACGTATAAATTGAAAGAAAAAATAGATGTGTTACGTCGCATATTATGGATATTCGACGTTTTATTGTTCTGCCTCCCGTTTCCTTTAAACCGGTCATAACCTCCCATTCCCTTTTCTGGATATTTTTTCTTTTTGTTGAATTTTTTTAAGGAATTTGATATAACCAGGAACTTGATGCAGTGTCCCAATTATAGGAATTTTAATCTCCAATTTCTTGAAGATTTCCATGCAACACTCAAACTGTTTTTCCTTCTCCTTCCTATGATACTTCTTTGGGTGAGGAAGGGGTGTTTTATATGATTCTTTCTTTTTTCTCTCCTCCTCCTTCTCTCCCTTTTTCTTTTCTTCCTTCTTTTTTTTCTTCTTGGAACATTCCTTAGGGTACAAATTATTTTTCTCAATTTTTTTCTTTTCTCTCTTAACCTCTTCTTTTCCTTTTCTCTCTCTATTTTTCTCTCATCATCTTTCCCTTTACCCCTTAGTTTTTCCTTTTCTTTTCTCTCACTCTCTTATTCTTTCTCTTCCTCTACATCTTTCTCTTTTTCACTCAAAATTTCTTCTTCTTTATCTTCCTCTACATCTTTCTCTTTTTCACTCAAACTTTCTTCTTCTTTCTCTTCCTCTACATCTTTCTCTTTTTCACTCAAACTTTCATCTTCTTTTCTCTCTAAAACCTTGCCACTATCAGTAACGATAGTTGTGCACTCCTCTCTAGGGTTCATGTTGTCCTTAAGATAATCCAGCTTCTGAATTATGAGCTCACACTGCGCTTCCATCCTTCTAGATGCTGCTTGAGTGCTTTCCCGAATTGAGAGAGATTCCTTCATGAACCACTGGAGAGTCTCCTCAAGCTTTGTAGTATTGTTAGCTTGTGGTGGTCTATTGAATAGTCCACCAACTTGCCCAAATTGACTTTGATTCATGCTTGAGTGAGGTTATCACCAGTGGTTGAAATAACCTTGGTAGAATTGAGTGCCCATATAGTTAAATTCTTGTTCGAATTGCATCCTGCAAGCATTAGACACAAAACCCTAGAAAACACTATTAGTACAAAAACAAAAATAAACAAAACAAAAAACCAAAAATAAGAATAAAATATGAAAAAGATAAATAAAATAAAGTCAAAGTTAATCAAGAATCACACAAATAGAATAGCTTAAACCGTGAGTCCCCAGCAACGGCACCCAAAACTTGTTAGACTATTTCGGCAAGTGTACCTAGTCGCACAAGGAATATAAAATGGTAAGACCAAGTATCGTATCCTAGAGGACTCTCAGCGCTAAACAATCGTGTCATAGCAAGATTAATTAAGACTTCAATAAAATAAAAAGAGATCATTGGGTTTTGAATGCACAAACATAAAATTAAATATGAATGCAATTGATCAATAGCAAAGGAGCACAGAGATGAACTGATGTTGATTAATATGAGATGGGTATGCTGTTGGGGTTAGATTTCACCAAGTTCCCTCTCATGTATATAAGAATTCTTCTTTATGAATTAATGCCAACGTCACTCACTAAATCACCTAAACCCAATCCCTCGACGAATAAGCATGTCCCAAATTACCAGTTCATGCAATTCCTAGCATTCCTAGTAATAAGATGTGAAGATCAAGAGCTTAAAGAAGATCAAGACTCATACCCTCATCCCTGAGCAATATTACTCTTGGGAGTAATTCAACAAGAAACCGAATTGTAAGGAACCTCCCAGCACTCATGCAATTCATAAATCATGCTAATGAATGAGTTAAACACAACAAGCATTGAAACAAATGAATTAATCTAACAATTAATGGAAAAGCATATGGAAATTAGAATCAATTCAAATACATGAGAGTTTACATGGTTACATCATCCCCCAACAACAAATAGAAATTAGTTTCCCATAGACATGGGGGAACGCTATGAACAATGGAAGAGAATGAGAATGAGAAAGCGTACTAATTGGGAACTAGTGTATTGCAATGCTGCAATCTACCAGTGATACAAAACCTAGAGCCCCAGGGTCTTTTTAATAGGGTCAGAAACGTGCAAAAACAAGACCCGGTCCAATAGAGTCGAAATAGAGCTGAAACAAGGTCTGATCCACAAAAAGCCGACACTCAGGCGCCCTATTTAAGGCGCCAGGGCAGTGAGAACACCTCTTGTAAGGCCCGGGCTTCGAGTTGGACGCCCAAGCTTCGAGACCCCACCGCCTAGGCAACCAGGGAGGGCACCCGGTTAGTGGACGTCGATTTTCCTCGCTCAATCTTCCATTCAGGGTGTCCGGGCTTCGTGTTGTTCCTCGTTCTGGTTGTTTTTTAGGCCTTTTTGAGCTCCATCTTCTTGGTTCTTCATCTCTGCTTCCAGTATTACTTCAATCTCTATCAAAATAAGGGGAATTAGTCATAAAATCATTGAAATCAACCTCAACTCTCTCATTCACATAATTTAATGAAAAAGCATGAGTCCAAGCAAGGTTCTAAGTGAAAAAGGATACTTTTAGTATCAAAATCAAATCACAAATAACAATGTTTTTAACCGTTATCACAACCCCAAACTTAGACTTTGCTTGTATTCAAGCAAAACAGAATGTAGCTCAGTTTTTCAGAACAATCACTGTAATGACTTAACACTTTTCAAAAACTTTTCTTTAGACAAGAAATCACTTTTATCAATTCAGCATAAAGATCTCAGTCAAAATGTGTAGATGCCTTAATTCAATCAAAATCCATGTGATGCTCATACACTTTCAACAAATGTTATCCTTAAGAATATTTAATCAACCAAGAATAGATGCAATAAGAAATTCAGAGAACTACTCCTCACCAAGGAAGGTGTTTCACTCAAGCACTCAAAAGTGTATCACTCAAGCACTCAAAAGTGTCTCACTCAGCTCAATGGTGTGCAGTGAGGTGTTGGTTTCTTTCACTCTGCTATCACAATGTCACACAAATTAATTTTGCCTTTCATTTAGCCACAATCAAACATACTCACAAGCAAGTCATCATCATAAGGGCTTTTCATTTTATAACTTGGCTATGCTAAGAAGGAAATTGGTTTTTCTGGTCAGCAAAATTCCTTGAGTTAAGAGAGACATTTATGAATTTATCATTTAAGCACAAACTATCTTTCTTTTTCCCAGCTTTCCGTGGCAGTGAGCTTTTTCTTTTCTTTTCATTTTTCTTTTCTTTTCTTTTGCCTTTCTCTTGCTTTTGTTTTTCAATTGCTCACTGCCCAGAGAAGTGGTTTGCTACCTAACAACCCCAAACTTGAACCTTTATCAGTACCTCATCAAATGTTCTCAACTTAACTCAAGCTAAAGATTTTCAAAAAGGTTTTCTCACATCATGCATATGGTTCAAGGTTCAAAGGTTAGAACGAATTGTTCTCTTTTCAGTGGGCAAAAATTATGTGAAGGCTAAAATAATAAGGGATAACAAAAGATGGCCTTGATCATATGAAATTTGCAAGCAAGTAGTTCAATCACATAAAATTTGGGCAAAATCATTCATGCTTTCAAACTAATACCAATTATTTACAAACAACTCTGAAGCCTAAAACTCTCACAGGTAAACTAACAAGTCCCAGAATTAAGAAAAACACCCTGCTCAGTATCTCAATCAAATTTTATCTCAAACACCTGTTTCACACATTGTGAGTCATCACCTATATTACATCATGCATCATTTCAACATCAATCAAAAACCAGAATCTCACAAAGCAATACACATCACAAACAAGCACAGTTGAATCAAAGTAGTTCCATTCATTCAAGCAGAGCACACTAAAACTATAATAACATAAAGAAAAAATAATAATTTAAAAGGAAAGGTTCAAAAAACTGGGTTGCCTCCTAGCAAGCGCTTCTTTAACGTCACTAGCTTGACCCAGTGCAATTGCCATGTTCCTCAAACATTCCCTTTTCTGGATATTTTTTTCTTTTTGTTGAATTTTTTCAGGAATTTGATATAACCAGGAACTTGATGCAGTGTCCCAATTATAGGAATTTTAATCTCCAATTTCTTGAAGATTTCCATGAAACGCTCAAACTGTTTTTCCTTTTCCTTCCTATGATACTTCTTTGGGTGAGGAAGGGGTTTTTCATATGATTCTTTCTTTTTTCTCTCATCCTCCTTCTCTCCCTTTTTCTTTTCTTCGCACTTTTTTCTCTTCTTGGAACATTCCTTAGGGTACAAAAGATTTTTCTCAATTTTTTTCTTTTCTCTCTCAACCTCTTCTTTTCCTTTTCTCTCTATTTTTCTCTCATCCTCTTTCTCTTCTCCCCTCTCTTTTTCCTTTTCTTTTCTCTCACTCTCTTATGTTGAGATTGTTGACAACACAATATCCATATCACTCTGGTTTTTTATGATGACAACACATTTTTAATAACACAGATATGTTGTTGTTGTGTTACATGTTCGTATGCTTATTGTTTGATATATTGTTGAACATGTTTATGTGTTTTACTGCTATGTGAATGCATACTTATTGTGTTTGTACTTGTTACATCATATCTGGTTGCATCACACATGTTTTAAAAGATGAAAACCACATGCAGTCTTGTGAACTTAAAAGTTGTGTGACAAAGCTGCAGTAAAGTCGACTCCAATGCTAATTGATTCGACTATACTAAAGTCTTTGAACAAATTTTCAGAAACAGTGCTATGTGAGATTTTGTGAAGGAAAGAATTTCAAAAATGCTCTGACATGCCGAAGTCGACTGTATTAGTTGTTTGCTTTGAAATTTTGTTATGCTCATGAACAGTAACGACTATATTTTTAAAAGTGAGTTGAGCATTGAATATAAGTCAACTGTATTGAATGGTAATTTAGTTTGTTTGATTGTATGCTACTGGTTTGACTAATCTATTATAACTGTCATAACCTAGTCGACTGAATTAGTAGCATATTCGACTAAGAGAGCGTCTGATTAACAGAAATGTATAAATAGATGTTATTTGAAGTTTTTCAGAGACTTTTGGACATTTGTTGATCTAACATTTTCAGATTCTGTTTTAGATTGTTTCTCAGAGATTATAGAGCTCCAAGAATTCTCCAAGAAGACGGTGGTGATCTTTCTTGAAGGAGATTCAAAGGGAGAGAGACTACGCACTCATTGCTTGATCACATTTCTGCACATTGGGGTGTTTTCTGGTTGATCAAGATTCTTGTTAGCATCCATTTGTGATTGCTGTTGTGATTATAGGGGATATAATCGTGGAGTCTGGTTCACTTTGAGGATTGTTCAAAGTGGTTGACGGATTGCAGGAGAGGAGACATCTTACTGCAAATCTTGCTGTGTATGCTTGCCTATGTTTTGGTTAGAGGGTTAGAGAGGTGTTTTATATTTTTGACGTGGAGGTCTTCTATAAAAGCCTTGTTGTAAAAACCTTGACCATTATAGTGCATTTGCTTCCGGGTACAGGTAGGACACTGGATGTAGGCATTGAGGCCGAACCAATATAAAAACCAGTGTTTGCTTTTCTCTATACCTGCTCTTTTAATTACAGTCGACTTTATTATCTGCGCAATCAACTACGTTTTTCTGCTGCACACGAATTTTCATCACTTGCAATTCAAGAAAGTTTGTAAAGTTTTATACTTTGATTTAAAGATTGCGAAAAGACTCTAATTTTCACTCAAATTTTCTTCTTCTTTCTCTTCCTCTACATCTTTCTCTTTTTCACTCAAACTTTCTTCTTCTTTCTCTTCTTCTACATCTTTTTCTTTTTCAATCAAACTTTCTTCTTCTTTTCTTTCTAATTTTCTCTCATCTAAAACCATGCCACTATTAGTAACGATAGTTGTGTACTCCTCTCTAGGGTTCATATTGTCCTTAAGATAATCCACCTTCTGAATTATGACCTCACACTACGCCTCCATCCTTCTAGATGCTGCTTGTGTGCTTTCCCGAATTGAGAGAGATTCTTTCATGAACCACTGGAGAGTCTCCTCAAGCTTTGTAGTATTGTTAGCTTGTGGTGGTCTATTGAATAGTCCACCAACTTGCCCAAATTGACTTTGATTCATGCTTGAGTGATGTTCCCACCACTGGTTGAAATTACCTTGGTAGAATTGAGTGCCCATATAGTTAAATTCTTGTCTAAATTGCATCCTGAAAGCATTAGACACAAAACCCTAGAAAACACTATTAGTACAAAAACAAAATAAACAACACAAAAAACCAAAAATAAAAATAAAATATGAAAAAGAAAAATAAAATAAAGTCAAAGTTAATCAAGAATAACACAAATAGAATAGCTTAAACCGTGAGTCCCCGGCAACGGCGCCAAAAACTTGTTAGACTATTTCGGCAAGTGTACCGAGTCGCACAAGTAATATAAAAGGGTAAGACCAAGTATCGTATCCCAGAGGACTCTCGGCGCTAAACAGTCGTGTGATAGCAAGATTAATTAAGACTTAAATAAAATAAAAAGATATCATTGGGTTTTTTCATGCACAAACATACAATTAAATATGAATGCAATTGATCAATAGCAAAGGAGCATAGAGATGAACGGATGTTGATTAATATGAGATGGGTATGTTTTTGGCGTTAGATTTCCCCAAGTTCCCTCTCATGTATATAAGAATTCTTCTTAATGCTTTAATGCCAACGTGACTCACTAAATCACCTAAACCCGATCCCTCGGCGAATAAGCCTGTCCCAAATTACCAGTTCATGCAATTCCTAGCATTCCTAGTAATAAGATGTGAAGATCAAGAGCTTAAAGACAACCAAGACTCATACCCTCATCCCTGAGCAATATTACTCTTGGGAGTAATTCAACAAGATCCTGAATTGTAAGGAACCTCTGAACATTCATGCAATTCATAAATCATGCTAATGAATGAGTTAAACACAGCAAGCATTGAAACAGATGAATTACTCTAACAATTAATGGAAAACATTATGGAATTAAGAATCAATTCAAATACATGAGAGTTTACAAGGTTACATCACCCCCCAACAACAAATAGAAATTAGTTCCCCATAGACATGGGCGAACTCTATGAACAATGGAAGAGAATGAGAATGAGAAAGCCTGAGAATTGGGAAAGAGTATATTGTTATGCTGCTCTCTGGCAGTGATACAAAACCTAAAGCCCCAGGTTCCTTTAAATAGGGTCATAAATGTGCAAAAACAGGGCTCGGTCCAATAGAGTCGAAACAGAACTGAAACAGGGTCTGATCCACGAAAAGTCGTTGCTCAGGCGCCCCATTTAGGGCGCCCGGGCGGTAAGAACACCTCATGTAAGGCTCGGGCTTCGAGTTGGACGCCCAAGCTTCTAGACCCCACCGCCTAGGCGGTGGATGTCGATTTTCCTTGCTCATAGGTTTTTTAGGCCTTTTTGAGCTCCATCTTCTTGGCTCTTCATCTCTGCTTCCTGTATTACTTCAATCTCTATCAAAACAAGGGGAATTAGTCATAAAATCATTGAAATCAACCTCAACTCTCTCATTCACACAATTGAAAGACAAAGCATGAGTCCAAGCAAGTTTTTAAGTGAAAAAAGGTGCTTTTAGTATCAAAATCACATCACAAATAACGTTGTTTTAAATCGTTATCAATTATTAAATATAAGAAAGATTTGTTGGTGAAATTTAAAGAGAATAAAACTTTATTTCTTTAAAATATTATTTTAATTTCATATTAAAAATAATAATAATAATAATTTATGAGAATTGAGTTTTAGTTATAGATCACAATAATTAAAATTATAATAAATATTATTATATTATTAAAAGTGATATGAAATGAATGTTTTTTTAACATCCGAACTAACTTTTTTCATATAAAAAATGAAAAATAGTCTGCACCGTAAAAAAAATTTTTATTAGATTCAACAACATTCCCAAACCTGATATTTCTTTCCTCTCTCCTTTTAAAACTTTTATGATTAAGATAAGTATGATAAAACATAAATCAAGTCTTCAATGTCTCTTTCTAACTATGTGTTAATTTTAGGATAAAAATAGGTATGATTATACTAAAAGACTTTAATTGAATTTTAAAAATTAATACTTTAAATTCAAATAAAAATTAAGTTGAGTGATCAACTGAAGGTTAGGATAGATTATTGTGGACAAAAAATAAGACATGTCAGTTAGACTAGTTGACCCAAAATGAAAGTTGGGATGGGTTGATTCAGACTAAAGGTCAAGACAGACTAACATAAGTTGAAGGTCGAAACAGGTCAGCCTTCGCCAAAGGTCGGGATGGGTGTTAAGACTCCGGCAAGTGTACTGAATCGTATCAAGTAATAATAAGTGGTAAGACCAAGTATCGTTTCCCTAAAGACTCATAGGCTTAGTGTTTTGTGTTATTTATTGATAATAATAAGACTTGAATAATGAAATTAGGGTTTGGAATACAAAAAAGAAATTAAATATGCACATGCAAAAGTTGATCAATTGACAGTTGAACGATATGGATGAATGGTGTTGTTGGGGTTTCCGACTTATCCTAATTCACTCTCATATATTTACGAATTCTACTTTTTTAATTAATGTTAATGCCACTTTCTAATTTACCTTAATCCCAATGTCTTGGTGAAAAGAGCCTATCCTAATTACTTGTTTACAATGTCTTGTCTCCCTAGGAATTATTAATGCATTACATTCACACAGAAGCTTAAAGGCAATCGGTCCTCCTATCCCTATGTCTAGGTAATATTGCTCCCGAGAGAATTCCCTCATGTCTAGATATACCCACATGTGTCCATATAGATATCATTAAAGATTATGTTATTGAATAATGTCTTAAACAAAGCATGCAAAGATAATGGAGGAAAAACTCTAACAATTAAGAAAACAAAGCATATGAATAAAGCATCAATTCAACATATGAGAGTTTCAATAGGATTACATTGTTTCCCCAACAACAATGGAGGTTTAGTTCACCATAGACATGGTGAACTAGATGAAAATAATGAAAAGAATGAAAAGATAAACGTTAGATTTGATAAGTTGGAGCTCCCGCATCCAAAATCCACCTTCAAGGGGTGAAGAAGGTGTTTCTGCGTCCTTTATGTTAAAATATGACCTCTACGGGTTGGACAAATCTATTTATAATTCATTAAAACAAAGGAGAAATTGGCCCAAGCCCATAAGACTGACGCTCAGCGGCGCCGCTGAGCTGCACCGCTCAGCGGTGGGCGCGATACCCATGCTTCCCCTCAACGCTAGCGCTTAAGCCTTTGGCAGTGTTTCTCTAAAGAGACTGACGCTCAGCGGTAGGCGCGACACTTAATTTCCCCTCAACAAT
The DNA here is from genome assembly GCA_027742785.1 of Vigna reflexopilosa. Classification (NCBI taxonomy): domain Eukaryota; kingdom Viridiplantae; phylum Streptophyta; class Magnoliopsida; order Fabales; family Fabaceae; genus Vigna; species Vigna reflexopilosa. The sequence continues at coordinate 14,930,724 of CM050928.1, read as the reverse complement.
GACGCTTAGGCGTTGGCCAGAGAATCCTTCCACAAGGTTGGTGCTCAGCGGTAGATTTTCTCTGAGCGGTGCTTGCGATTCTTCCTTCAAGCATTTTTCCTTCTTCTCTTAACTCCAACTCCTTCCTACTTCAGCTTCCTTCATTCAATTCATGTAAATTCCTGCCAAAACAAGGAAAACCAAGCATAAAACCAAGAAAACCACCTTTGACTCTCTTATTCTCTAACTTAAGTAAAATGCATGATTTCAAGCTAGTCTCTAAGTCATAAAGGGTGTATTTTGTATCAAACTTAAGTATAAAATAACGGTTTTTGAACCGTTATCACAACCCCAAACTTAGACCTTTGCTTGTCCTTAAGCAAAGAAAATGCAAGTCAGTCTGCCACCAATCATCACAATGGTTCAATCACATTCAAAAACTCTTTTTCTCAAGACAAGTAATCACTCAAATCTGCTCATCAATAAAATTCAGTCAAGATGCACACATGCCTTCATTCTCAATGCTTATCATGTTGTTCACACAATCATATAATGTCCAACAGATGCTATTCTTATGAATGATCAGTTAGCTAAGCACAGATAAAATCATAGATTCATGGAATCATTCCTCACCAGACAAGGTGTTTCACTCAATCACTCAAGTCTTTCAAGAAGTTCACTCCTTCCCTCTACTATCCACATGTCATATAGAACAAAATTGCCTTTCATTTACCACAATTAATCATCATCACACACACATGTCAATACAAGGACTTTCAAGGCTTATAATGTGGTTGGGCTAACAAGAAAAATTGGTTTTTCTATATCACAAAATCCTTGAGTTAAGAGAGTCATTCAAGCATTCATAGTTCAAGCACAAACTCTCTTTTTACCAATCTCACTCATTCCCAACTTTCCCTTTTTCTTTGCATTGAGCTTTTCTTTTTATTCTATCTTTTCTATCTTTTTCATCTTTCATGCTTTGCTCAACATATTAGCTCAATGCCTATCTTTTCTTTCAATTCTCCTAACAACCGCAAACTTGAACCTTTAATCATAACCACACAAGAATTATTAACTTAACTTAAGGTAAAGATTATCAAAAAGGGATTTCACATCCTGTTTAAGGCTTAGATTCAAAAAGGGTAGAACACACGGTGTTCTTTTTCATGGGACGAAAATTTTTTTGCATTGGCTAAGAAAGGGCTAATAAAAAACGACCTTGATCATATGACACATTCATGCAATTCAATCAATCATAGAAACCTGGGCAATATCACTTATGCTTTCAAGTAAATAGCAATCATTCAATCAAACTCTGGAGTTCAAAAACTCACATATAAGCTTAATCATAATTCCAAACATCCTAGATAAATACCCTGCTTAGTATCATAACCACAATCATAATCACATCATGCATCTGTTCACAAAGCTTATGAACCACCACCTATACTATAGCATACAATGCAATCTCAACATCAATCAATATCAGGCATCATTAAGCAACACTCATCATGCAACAATATAAATCAAACCATCATCAGATATAATGTGAGACCAAGTACATTAAATCCTACACTACTCAATAGAAGCAAATATAAGTTCAAATTACAAAGCAAAAAGATAAAGAAAAATCATGTTCTAATGTAATTGGCATCCATCAATAGATGCCATGTCTGCTCCTCAGCCCATACTATAATTAGAGTCCTCCTCATCTCCAGCCTCAACATCCTCAAAATCGTCATCATCATCATCATCTTCCATCTTTGGAACTTTAGTTGCTCTAGATCCATTGCCCTGCATCTGCTCTGTCCAAGCCACCACGTTGTTAAATTCATCCATGGTCCACCTATGTGCAGGAGGCGCGTCGTACGTGCCTATGATCATCTCGGCAGTAGCAACGTGTCCTCTATGAATAGACTCCAGTCTGGACTCCATAAGAGACATGTACATATCCCTCATCTGAAGTGGCTCTACATCATGAGTTGGTCCTTGAGCCTGTGGTGGTGGAACTCCCTTCCTAGGACGTCTCTGAGGTCCTGGCTCCACTCCTCCGCAATATTACCTATGATAGGCCTCATCAATAGCTTTCCTCAGCCTCTCCTATTCTGGAATAGAAGTATCCACTCCAGCTTGCCGACACAGGTGTGTGATAAGAGAAGGATGTCCTAGAGGTGCCTTCTTATTTGTAGTGAAGGCACAACTCTTAATCTCATATGCAATTATCTGGCCAATGTTCACATTTACTCCTCTAAGCACAAAATACACGAACATGGCCCTGGCAAAAGTTATATCTGAGACATGTGAGCATTGTTGAACATTGGCATGTGAGAATGTTATCCAATATTGTGCAAGAGGCATGTGAGCATTGTCAGATTAGCCCTCTTGATGTGCACAGCTACTCCACTACTGTTCTTGTAAAACCGCCTTACAGGCACACAAAGTACTCTTTCTATATCATCCACATCAACACCCTACTCCATTTTCAGTGCAAACTGACATTGCTCTCCATCCCACTCGGTCTCTAGGAACCTCTTTATAGATTCAGGGTCATACCTAATAAGTCGTCCCCTGGCATAGCTGGTATACTCTTCTGATGGAGGGTTGCCCAAAGGCTTTGCATTTGTGTAAAATTCCTTCACCACTGCAATGTTAGCTGATGAAGGGTAAGTGACCAGCTTCTCTCAATTCCTGCTTTCCATGTCCTCATCAAACTGTGGCACCAAGTCTAGTAACCACACCGCCTTCCTTTCCATCTAAAGCCTCTTGTTTTGCACAAGGCAATGGTGTTGCTCATGTCTTCTAGAGAGGAATTTATTAGAATAAAACCTCTTCGGTTCCTTCCTCTTGTTTCCAGTGGTCTTAATTCATTTTCCAGATGATGAAGTCATTCCTGCATCAAATATAACACACAAGACCAAAAGAATTACCATTAAGGGTTAGCAAAACACCTAATCATGTTCAAGCACAGTAATAATCATCGCTGAGGGCAAACCAAGACCCATTAGTGTCACCGGCACATCAAAAACCAGCAAAAATCCAAACTGTCAGGGCAGTGCTCAGCGGTGCCGTTGAGCGATATCAGTAAAAACTCCTCAAAACTAGCCCTAAATGACTCTAATCTTCACCCACATGCAAATTACTTTGTTCCAGACCTTAATCATACAATTTAATCAGTCCAAACAATTTCTATTTAAACTAATCATGCATAAACATCAAAAGCCCTAAAATCTCATGATTAGACAAACATTCCTCAACAAATTCCTACTTTGAAAACCCTAGAATATGGAATGTATGACTTACTTGGGTGGAGAAACTTCTAATGTGTGCAAAGTTCTTGTTGAATGATGATGAATGAATCCCAAATGCAGTACTCTCACAAATACCCCAAACTTTGATGTTGGAGTGGTGCAAAGAGGGTGGAGAAAGGGTTTTAAGAGAATGGGTGAAGGGAAACGTATAGAGAACTCTTTGGAAAGCTCTTGAGAGTGGAAAAAGTGAGTGAAATTTTGAATGGGGCGCTTGGGCGAGACCTAACGGATGTTTAAAATATGCATATGGGCCACTAACGCTGGGCCATGTTTAAAAGGCCCAAAAAATATCTACGACACCACCGCTGAGCGGCAGGCGCGATTTAAAAAAAAAAAATTCTTCTTGGATCGCCCTAAGAGTTACTAGACTTGTATAACTCAAATTCAACTCTCAATTTTCATTTTTTATGCAATTCTCCTCACATATGCAACACTTAAGCCCTAAAATGAAACTAAAATAGAATTAAAACAAAGATAAATAAGTTCAATCAACTGGGTTGCCTCCCAGGTAGCGCTTGTTTAACGTCACGAGCCTAACCCAAACCTTTCTAGCACCTATCAGTAAGTGTAAACCTTACCAACACCCATCAGTAGGTGTACTTTCCTGTACCCTTCAGTAGATACTTAAACTTTCTAGCATCCCTCAGTAGATGCTACCCAATAATAATGTTTAAAAATAGTCAAAATTACATAACCAAAATGAAAGAAAAATAATGTTTTTAGGTCATTGGGGTGCCTCCCAGCAAGCACTTCTTTAACATCATTAGCTTGACCCGATAAGCTCACGTTCCATCTTTCATGTTAGTGTCTCTCTTACTTTCATCACACCAACTCATCAACTGCTTACGATCCACCTTCTTGACTTGCCTAGAGTATGGAGCCTCATTCTCTATCACTCCCTTCTCTTTGAATCCTTTCACAACCCACAACTTCATTTTGTATCTCACAAGAGTACCAAGCTTAAATTGTGCATCCTCCAAGTCAAAGTGGAATGTGCCTCCTTTATCAACTTTCTCTTCTTCCTTAACCTGCATTAAAACACAAAGTCAACCTGGAATTTGAGCCTTCCTATGCACATCACAACATCCTCCACCACAACATACGATTTCTTTGGTAATCCATCTGCCATTATCAACTTTATCTTTGTTGGCTTTAAGCTAAGACCACCAATCTTTTTCAACATAGATAGGGGCATCATGTTACTGCTTGACCCTAAATCAAGTAGGGCTTTTCCTATCTTCAAACCTTCAATGGTGCAAGGAACTGTGAATCCTCCTAGATCTTTCACTTTAGGAGGACTTGCTTTCTCCACCAAGTCACTACAACTTCCCTGTTCATCATTAGCTTCCTCATCAAAATCTATCTTTTCACCGAATTAATGCTTGATCTGCCTAGCATAAACAGGAATTTGTTGAAGTGTTTCAGTCAACGGTACAATAATCTCCAATTGATTGAATATTTCCCTAAAGCGCTCACATCTTCTCTCTACTCTTTCACGCCCTTTAGGATAAGGAAGAATTCTCTCATCTTTTTCTGTTTTTTTCTCTTTTTCAATTTTTTTCTCTCCCCTCTTCTCTTCTTCTATCTGTCTCCCTCTCACATATTTCCTTTCTCTCACTAACTCAATACTCTATTTTTTCTCTCCCCTTCTTGCCTCAACAACACTCACTATGGCCTTACAATCTTCTTTAGGGTTAACCTAAGTATTAGCCCCAAATTGATTCTTTGCTTTATCCTTCAGCTTTTTAGCCAATTGACTTATCTGCATCTCCAAGTTTCTGAAGCTAGCCTCATTGCTTTTTATGGTGGAGTCCTCCTTCAACATCATTTTCTCAAACATCTCCTCAAACCTGCTAGTCTTGTCATTTAAACCATATACTTGTTGCCATAGTGGTGATGGTTGCTGCTATGGTCTATTGAATTGACCTCCTACTTGTCCAGATTATCCAGTTTGACCTTGACCTATGCTTGGGTGAGGTTTCCACCCTTGGTTGTAATTACCTTGGCGGTATTGGAATTGATTGTCCATATAATTGACTTCCTCTTGGGCCTCCTCTGGAAAAGCACATTGACCATTGATATGGTCACCACCACAACGATCATAGAGTTGTTGTTGCACCTGTGAAATATTTTTATACTCTTTAGGCAGTTGAGCAAGAGTCCTTGTCAGATTCTCCAATTTTTGAGTTATAAGCTTGTTTTGTGCAAGCAAAGCATCTTCAGTAGGCAATTGAAGAACTCCCCTTTTTTGAAGCAACATGCCCCTTTCACTATGAGTTTCATTCTCATTAGCCGCCATGCTTTCTATCAACTCATAGGCTTCCTCAACAATCTTGTGTTTAATGTTACCTCCAGCTGAGGCATCTAGCAAAAGATTCATTTGGGTACCAAGACCTCCAAGGAATGTAAGAACTACTGTTGTATCATCAAAACCATGCACAGGCGTCTTCTTCAGTAGACTTTTGCATCTATCCCACGCCTGGCCTAGGGTTTCCTCCATGCCTTGCCCGAAAGAAAAAATTTCCAGTTTACCTTTGTTGATCTTGGACTGTGGAAAATATTTTCTCAGAAATTTAGACACCACAGCCTCCTAGGTTGTAAAGCTATCTTCCGGAAAAGAATTCAACCACAGTTTAGCATTGGCTCCCAATGAGAAAGGAAATAAGCTAGGTTTAATCGCCTCATCCGGCACACCATTGATCTTCACCGTGTTGCAAATCTCATTGAATGTGGTTAGATGATCATATGGACTTTCAGTTGATAGCCCATTAAATTGGTTGCTCTGCACCAAGTGAATCAACGCCGGTTTCACCATACTTAGTGCATTGATCCTCGGCTATTGTTAAACCCCTGGCAAGTGTACCAGATCGTATCAAGTAATAATAATTGGTAAACCCAATATCGTTCTTCCCAAAGGACTCTTAAGGCCTCATCTTTCGTGTAAACTAATCGTTTAAGACTTGAGAAAAGAAAATAATTTTAATGGTTTAAATCCAAAACAAAAATAAACATGCAAATGCAGGAATTCAATTGACGAAGAGAAACTATGAATGAATGAGATTGTTGGGGGTTACAATTTCATCTTATCCGCCCTCATATATCTACTCTTCTTATTTACTTTGCTTATTTATCATATTGCCAAGCAAACTTTCTTGGTCTACCCTTAACCCAATCCCTTGGTGAAAAGAGCCTATTACTAATTACTGGCTTGCTATCCCTAGCCTCCCCTAGTAACTAATAATGCATAATGAGCAGAAGCAAAATACAATTGATCGTCCTACCCCTATCCCTAAGCAGTATTAACATAATCAAGGAATTCTCCCTAGTTCATGACATTACCATACGTCCCTGTATCAATAAAGACAAACAACATCTACCGAATGAGTTAAACTGTAGAAGCATTAAGCAAAGGTAAAGAACCCAACAATTGATAAATTAAGCATATGCAAGCATATAAAGTAAACAAGAATTTCAATATATGAGAGTTTCAAAAGATTACATTGTTCCCCAACAACTAAGGGTTTAGTTTAACATAATCATGGTGAAACTAGATGAATTGAATGGAAGAATGGAAAAAGCAAACCCTAGAATTGATAAAGTGGAGCCTAAGCATCCAAGAAATCTCCTCCAAAGGTCTAAAGCTATTGTGGACTTTGTTCTCTGCCAAAAGAAATACATTTGAATTCATACTAGAGTTATATATAAGCCAAAAAGATAACAGAAAAGATCTCAGAATCCAAAATATAAAAACAGACAACCGCCCAGGCGCCTAAATTGGCCGCTCAGCGGTTTGCCTCAACACACGCCACCGCCCAGGCGCCTAAAATGACCGTTGAGCGGTTTGCCTCTTGTCGCTCTGGACGCTCAGCGTCACCGCCTGGGCGCCAGACAACAACTTTTCCTTGCACTAGGACGCTCAGCGGTGGAATTGACCGCTGAGCGGTTCACACACTCTTCTTTTCTTCCTTTTTCTCCTTCATTCTTGAGTCTATGACCTTCCTACTTCATTGCCATCTTCAATTTTCATGCAAAACAAGCATAATATCTCTAAAAACAACTTTTGACTCTCATGTAACACAACTTAAGAGTTTTACTTGATTCTAAGCTCATTTTAAGCTACAAAGGGTGTGTTTTAATATCAAATTTATGCATGAAAATAACGGTTTTGAGACCGTTATCAGCTATGCAATGTTATAAAAATTTTTAGGGCCAACGATAGTGGTAGCATCCGCTAGAGTCCGTCTCCTAGGTGCTTCCTCCTCAGCCATCTCTTCTATGCTTGTTGGGGCAAATCGACAAGTGTACCGAGTCGCACAAGTAATATAAAATGGTAAGACCAAGTATCGTATCCCAGAAGACTCTCGGCACTGAAAAATTGTGCGAAAACAAATTTAATTAGGACTTAAAATAAAAGAGATCATGGGTTTGGAGTGCAAAAATTATAAATAAAATAAAGATGCAATTGATCAATGGCAAAGGAGCACAGAGATGAATGGAGGTTGATTTATATGAGATGGATATGTTGTTGGGGTTAGATTTCACCATGTTCCCTCTCATGTATATAAGAATTCTTCTTTATGCATTAATGCCAACGTCCCTCACTAAATCACTTAAACTCGATCCCTCGGTAAATAAGCTTGTCCCTAATTACCAGTTTATACAATTCCTAGCATTCCTAGTAAAAGCATGTGAAGATCAAGAGGTTAAGACGACTAAGACTCATACCCTTATCCCTGAGAAACATAACCCTTAGGAGTAATTCAACAAGAACCTGAATTGAAAGGAACCTCCCGGCACTCATGCAATTCATAAATAATGGTATTGTATAAGGAAGAATAAAACAGATGAATTACTCTAACAATTAATGAAAAAGTATATTGAATTAAGAATCAATTCAAATACATGAGAGTTTACAAGGTTACATCATTCCCCAACAACAAATAGAAATTAGTTCCCCATAGACATGGGGGAACTCTATGAACAATGGAAGAAAGAAAGAAAATGGAAGACCAAGAATAGGCTAAGAGTGTATTACTATGCTCTTCTCTGCCAGGGATGCAAAACCTAGAGCCCCAAGGTCCTTTAAATAGTAGGCGTGCCAAAGCGAGGCTCGGTCCAAAAGAATCAAAATAGAGTATAAACAGGGCCTGATCCATGTGAATTCTTGCTCAAGCATCGCAGGGGGGCCGCCCAAGCGTGAATTGAGGGTCATGTAAGGCCCAGGGGTCAGATTTAGACGTCCAGGCTACGAAGCCCCGCCGCCCGGGAGTCGAGGGCCACCTCCTGGGTGGCGGACGTCGATTTTTCTCGCTTCAGCTACGCTTCTAGACTCTCGGGCTGCATGTTTTGCCTCCTTCTGGTGCCTTTTGGACCCCTTCTAAGCTCTCTCTTCTTGGTCTTTCATCTCTTCTTCTAGTATTTCCTCAATCTCTGTCAAAACAGGGGGAATTAGTCATAAAATCATTGAAATCAACCTCAACTCTCTTATTCACACAATTTATTCAAAAAGCATGAGTCCAAGCAAGTTTCTAAGTGAAAAATGGTGCTTTAAGTATCAAAATCACATCACAAATAACGGTGTTTTAAACTGTTATCAATGCTCTTGTTGGATGCTTCTAGTGAGGGTTGCAACAATATCTCCGGAGGAGGGAATAATTCTCTAGAAGTTTGAATCCTCCTTCTCCTTTGGGTGTCACTCAAGCATTCAAGAAGAGGTTCCGAATTTTTCTTGCTTCTCGTACGAATTGTATCCTGCATACACAAGAAACAAAACCCTTAAAAGCACTTTTATATAAAAAAAATAAAAACAAAAACAAAACTCAAGTCAAACTTAATCAATAATCACACTACTAGAATAGTTAAACCACGAGTCTCCGGCAACGACGCCAAAAACTTGTTAAGACTTCGGCAAGTGTACCAAATCGTATAAAGTAATAATAAGTGGTAAGACCAAGTATTGTTTCGCTAGAGACTCATAGGGCTAGACTTTCGTGTGATTTATTGATTATAATAAGACTTGAATAATGAAATTAGGGTTTGGAATGCAAAAAGAAATTAAATATGCACATGCTAAAGTTGATCGATTGACAGTTGAACGATATGGATGAATGGTGTTGTTGGGGTTTCCGACTTATCCTAATGCACTCTCATATATTTATGAATTCTACTTTTTCATTAATGCTAATGCCACTTTCAAATTTACCCTAATCACAATGTCTTGGTGAAAAGAGCCTATCCTAATTACTAGTTTACAGTGTCTTGTCTCCCTAGCAATTATTCATGCATTACATTCGCACATAAGCTTAAAGGCAATCGGTCCTCCTATCTCAATGTCTAGGTAATATTATGTTGGAAAACAGGTAGGCTTCTTTTTACACCAAGAGGGGGGTGAATTGGTGGGTTTTCAAAATCAGAGTCTTTTCGCAATCTTTAAATCAAAGTATAAAACTTTACAAACTTTCTTGAATTGCAAGTAATGAAAATTCGTGTGCAGTGGAAAAACATAGTTGACTTTGCAGATAATAAAGTCGACTGTAATTAAAAGAGCAGGGATAGAGAAAATCAAACACTAGTTTTTATATTAGTTTGGCCTCAATGCCTACATCCAGTGTCATTCTTGTTCCCGGAAGCAAATGCACTATAATGGTCAAGGTTTTTACAAAAAGGCTTTTATAGAAGACCTCCACGTCAGAAATATAAAACACCTCTCTAACCCTCTAACCAAAATATAGGCAAACACACACAGCAAGACTTGCAGCAAGATGTCCCCTCTCCTGCAATCTACCAACCACTTTGAATAATCCTCAAAGTGAACCAGACTCCATGAGTTTATCCCTTGTAATCACAACAAGTCACAACAAAAATCACTAATGGATGCCAACAAGAATCTTGATCAACCAGAAAACACCCCAATGTGCAGATATGTGATCAAGGAATGAGTGCGCAATCAGTCTCCCTTTAAATCTCCTTCAAGAAAGATAACCACTGTCTCCTTGGAGAATTCTTGGAGCTCTATAATCTCTGAGAAACAATCTGAAACAGAATCTGAAAATGTTAGATCAAGAAATGTCCAAAAGTCTCTGAAAAACTTCAGATAACATCTATTTATAGATTTCTGTTAATCAGACGCTCTCTTAGTCGAATATGCTACTAATTTCGTCGACTAGGTTATAATAGTTATAACAGATTAGTCAAACCAGTAGCATACAATCAAACAAAATAAATTCTCATTCAATACAGTTTACTTATATTCAATGTTCAACTAACTTTTAAAAATATAGTCGTTACTGTTAATGAGCATAACAGAATTTCAAAGCAAACAACTAATATAGTCGAATGCGTTGCGCACACAATCAACTTCGGCATGTCAGAGCATTTTGAAATTCTTTCCTTCACAAAATCTCACATAGCACTATTTTTGAAAATCAGTACAAAGACTTTAGTATAGTCGAATCAATTAGTACTGGAGTCGACTTTACTGCAGCTTAGTCACACAACTTTTAAGTTCACAAGACTGCATGTGGTTTTCATCCTTTAAAACATGTGTAATGCAACCAGATATGATGTAACATGTACAAGCTCAATAAATATGCATTCACATAGCAGTAAAACACATAAACATGTTCAACAATATATCAAACAATAAGCATACGAACATGTAACACAACAACAACATATGTGTCTTACTAAAGATGTGTTGTCATCATAAAAACCAGAGTGATATGGATATTGTGTTGTCAACAATCTCAACATATTACTCCCGAGAGAATTCCCTCATGTCTAGATCTACCCACATCTGTCCATATAGATATAATCAAAGATTATGCTATTGAATAATGTCTTAAACAAAGCATGCAAAGATAATGGAGGAAAAACTCTAACAATTAATAAAACAAAGCATATGAATAAAGCATCAATTCAATATATGAGAGTTTCAATAGGATTACATCGTTTCCCCAACAACAATGGAGGTTTAGTTCACCATAGACATGGTGAACTAGATGAAAATAATGAAAAGAATGAAAAGATAAATCCTAGATTTGATAAGTTGGAGCTCCCGCATCCAAAATCCGCCTCCAGGGAGTGAAGAAGTTGTTTCTGCGTCCTTTTTGTCAAAAGATGACCTCTAAGGGTCGTACAAATCTATTTATAATTCATTAAAATAAAGCAGAAACTGGCCCAAGCCCATAAGAATGAAGCTCAACGGCGCCGCTCAACGGTGGGCATGATACCCATGCTTCACCTCAGCGTTGGCGCTTAAGCGTTTGGCAGTGTTGCTTTGAAGTAACTGGCGCTCAGCGGTACCGCTCAACGGTAGGCGCGACACTTACCTTCCCCTCAGCGGTGACGCTTAGGTGTTGGCCAGAGAATCCTTCCACAAGGCTGGCGCTCAGTGGTAGATTTGCGCTGAGCGATGTGATAAGCTGTCGTTGGAGCTATCAAATTAATACTACTTTTCAAGGCAACTTCAGTATTGTCAAGTAGTATTCAAGAAAATAGATAGGGCTAAAGTAACCCTGAGTCATCTCCCAACGAACACGGAATTGCTTTCGAATATTTGACTCTTATGAATGTTATGCAATGCTTATGAATAAAAGTGAGAATGTTTAAAGAATGTTGTAGAACAAAGAAGAAACTTAAAAACAATTATGAAGAAACAGGCTATTTCCACTACTTTTCCAAAATAGATTCATCATCGGTTATTCACAGATCATTGTTCAATTGATTATTGTTTAAGTTTCAAATTAATTAAAGTACATTCTTAATTAATTTGAGGGCAGTTATGCAGTTAATCAAAGGACATTCTCGATCAAATGCAAGACCTTTATAGATTATTCACAATAAATTCAACCAAAGTACATTCTTAATCAATTTTATTGTGTTTAATCATGTCTATTCTTAAATCTCTTAACCAAATTAAAAGCTAATCAATCAATGTAAATTCTCAATTGATTATAGTTGAAATTATTACTACCAACCAAAGTACATTCTCAATTGATAGTAAAAACCATTTAATCATATGAAAGTTCCTAAATTCAATCAAAGTAGATTCTCAATTAAACCTAGAAACCCTAAAACTCATATAATTAATATGCATGTAAATTCAAACACATTATGATGCAAAAATCTTTGCTTTTAATATGGTAGAGAGATTAAAGACATAGAGAGAGAACAACTTAAATCAATAATCAAAATAAACAATTGCATTAATTCACTTAACCTCAGAATCCATAATAATTATATTTTCTGAAATACAAGAAATTACATTTTAAATTATACATAATGTAATACAAAATAAAAAATATATTTTTATTAAACATTTAAAATTCAAAATTTATATTTTAAATTACATAGTACGAAATACAAATATTTATGAAGATTTAAGTAAATATATGAAAAAAGCTCCGGGTCTTCCTTATCTGTCATTTAATGTTATAGCAAGTAATTTAATACTACTGATAAATTCTTATATTTATTAAAACTAATTATAGTTTCTTATTATTTATTTCTCTTGTTTATTCCTTTCCCATTTCAAACACTATTTCTCATTTTCTTTCAATGGTACAAATGGGAAATAATAATAATAATACTAATAAATAATAAATGTCATCTCAAAATTTTAAAATGACAAATGAAAGACCATTTTTTTTTCTTTCATGTACAACTCAATTCAACATTTTACATGTTTGGTCAAATGTTTCTTCTTTCAAGTAATATGACAGGGAAAGAATGCTTTTACAACATGACAAAGCAAAAGAATGGATGAGGGAAAAAAAGTAAAAATCATGGCGTATAAGTTATGCAATTATGCACCATTTTTGTGAACCCATGGTTTGATGACAGAGACAACAATGATTATAATAAAAATGAGAAGTATCAAGATTGCAACACACATCCATTTTCTGGAGTTCTTTTGAAGTTTCTTGGCTTTAACAAGGGCATTGTTACCTTGCTGCACGTGATCCACTGCACTTGAAACCTGATTCAATCAACAACAGAAACCAACTTTGATCACAAACATAACTTTTCACCAATCAAATTTCACAGTAATTAATAAGTGAGTGACAGGCTGATATAAACTGATCCTTATCTATAATCATGAGTTCATCTTAGTCATATAACCATCTATGGATAATAAAGATTGTTTTAAACTTTTATCAGTTCTAAAATATTCACCATACGAACATTTGAATTATACAGCTAAAATTTTCTCCTTTCACACCCTCTTCTCAGACTTGATATCAAAATCTAAGCTTAACTTGCTTAATTAACAAACAAGAGATGTCGTGAGAGAGAGAAAGTATGGAACGGCAATTATTATTGATCAGCAAAAACTGGATTCACAACTCTCAAGTTAGGTACCAAACCTCCCTTGTACATCTACTAAAGGAACACAACAATTGACGCCATTAGTGAGAAGTGTTATACGAGTAGCTGACTTGTGTGTAGAACAGCTTTCAAGGTGAAGGAAGAGTTTGCAATGTGTGGAGACCATTGTAGTTAAAATCGATATTTAACTCATAAAATTGTAAGATCCTACGATTTTAGACAGTATTTCCAATTCAAATCTGATAGGCAGTGGAAAGTTTACAAAAGGAGGAAGAAGAATAACTAATAACTAGTAGTGAAAGTCTAACTGTTTTAACCGTTAGAGGGGGCGGGAACAATGCTTGTATAAATACAGGGTCTGTATCTGGGGGAAGGAGTTTTTTGAGAACTTTATAGTTGACAGGCCATTGACCTGTGGAGCGGGATTATGCCCTGCATTCTGTAAACACATACCATTCTTTCTGTTAATAAGACACACTATTCATACTATATCTCTCTGTTTTCTTGGTGTGAGAGACTGTGAGTGAGTTCTCGAATTGGGTTTCTTGTTCGGAAACCTATCAAAATCCCACATATGATCATGGCAGAAAAAAATCGTGGGGATTGTCAAACAAAATCGTAAAATCGAGTGCATCAATGCTTTTTCTAAATTGTCTGCTGCACAACCTGTTCACCTTCTAAGGTGAATAGACTCAGTTCAAATAAAATCTAAACCTAATTAAAAATTAATGCAATTAAAATTCATCTTTTATTTTTTTTTATTTTTCAGTTACAACACCTATTCACTTTCTTGATGAATGGGGTTTCAATTAAAATAAAATTCAAACCCAATCAAAAAACATTAAGGTGTTTTCTAGTGCACCCTTCACCTTGTTGGATGAATCGGTTTCAATTAAAATTGTTAGTATTTTGAGGTTGTGAAAGGAATAATTGATGAGGTAGAAGTAGTAGTTGGAAGAAGTGTTGTAGTTGTCTTAGTTGTTGTAGATGTTGGCTTCTTGCCTCAAATGATAGTACACATGGGTATTTATAGACCCCGTCTCTCTTTCATGACTATTCTAGAAAATTCTAGCTAGAACTTATGTAGAAAGTTCTAGGTTTTCTAACTATGTAGAATTTTCTTGATTTTTTCTTCATATGTTAGGATTTTCTACAACATTCTAGAATTTATATTACATTTCAATTCTTTTATCTTAGGAGCTTCTACATTCTTCTACAATTTGCGTTACACTTTAATACTCCTCCTTAATGCAATTTTGGTAACTCCAAGCATAGTGTGTAGTAGTTCAAATCTTGGCCTTGGTAATGCCTTCATAAAAATATCTGCAATTTGGTCTTTTGTTGGGCTGTACTCGAGTTGAATTTGTTTAATTGTCTCTTCATCTCGAAAGAAGTGATACTTAATGGCTATATGTTTTGTTCTTTGATGATGGACTGGATTTTTTGCTATTGCTATTGCCGATTTGTTGTCGCAATAGATAGTAGTCGGTCCATCTTGTGGTTCACCTATTTCTTCAAATATTCTTTGTAGCCATATTGCTTGACTTGTGGTTTCAGCAGCTGCTACATACTCTGCTTATGCTGTTGATTGTGCAACGGTTGCTTGCTTCTTTGATGCCCAAGATAAAATATCGGATCCTAGTGAGAAAGCGTATGCAGACATACTTTTCATGTCGTCCATTGATCCTGCCCAATCACTATCTGTGTAGCCAATCATCCTTTAGTTAGTCATGGTTTTGTACCATATACCAAACTCCTTTGTGCCTTGTAGATATCTTAAAATTCTTTTTCCTACTCCATAATGAACGTGACTTGCTTTTGCATGAATCTTGATAGAAGACTTGTAGCATACATAATGTCTGGTCGTGTGGCTGTGAGATACTTGAGACTTCCAATTAAACTCCTGTAGCATGATGCATCTGCCTCTTGTGCTCCATCATCTTTTTGTAGTTTCTCGTTTACCACCAACGGAGTAGCGACAGGTTTACAACCATTCATCTTGAACTTCTTTAGTAGAGTTTCAATATATTTCTTTTGAGAGATAAATATACCTTCTTTTTGTTGTTTCACCTCTATACCGAGGAAATAGTTCATCAAGCCAAGGTCAGTCATTTCAAATGTTTTCATTATGTCTTCTTTAAAATCTTTCATCATCTCCATATTGTTTCCTGTATAGATAAGATCATCAACATATAAAGAGACAATGAGATGATACTGACCTTGTGCCTTAATATATAGTGTTGGCTCACTCTTGCTCCTCCTGAATCCTTGATCGATGAAGTATTTATCAATCTTGTTGTACCATGCTCAAGGAGCTTGATCAAGCCATATAATGCTTTTTTTAAGTTTAAGTACTTTGCCTTCATTGCCTTTGTTGATGAAGCCTTGTGGTTGTTCAACATAAATCTCTTCGAGCACTCCATTTAGAAAGGTTGATTTGACATCCATTTGATATATGTTCCATCCTTTTCGTGCTGCAAGAGCTATTAAGACTCTAATTGTATCTAAGTGAGAAACTGGAGCAAATGTCTCATTGTAGTCTATTCCTAGTTGCTGTGAGTAGCCTTTAGCGACCAATCTTGCTTTGTGCTTTTGTATAGTTCCATCAGGATTAAGCTTTGTTTTATATATCCATTTCACTCCTATGATGTCTTTTCCATGAAGGCAATTTACGAGTTCCCAAGTGTTATTCTTCTCAATCATTTTAATCTCTTCTTCCATAGCCTTGACCCATACTTCTTGCTTTGATGCTTCTTCATAACAGTTAGGCTCAATCAAGGCTATATTACAAGTTTCATATATGTCTACCAAAGATCTTACTCTTCTCGGACTAGATTCTGGTGAAGAATCTTGTTGTTGTGGAGATGGAGAAAGTGTACCTGAATTTTCTGCTTCTTCTTGAGATTGTTGCACTGGAAGTAAAATGTTGCTTTTAGTAACTTTTTCTACTTCCTAATTCCAAGAAGTATTTTCATCAACTTCAACATCTCAATTGATGATGAGCTTTTTTGTTTGTAGGTTGGAGACTCGATAGCCTTTTGACTGTGTGCTATATCCCAAGAATATTCCTCGTATAGTTTTGTCTTCAAGCTTGTGCCTCCTTTGATTAGGAACACGTATGTAGCAGATAGACCCAAATACTCGTAGGTGTTTAGCTGATGGCTTTCTTCCACTCCAAGCTTCAATAGGAGTCTTGTCTTGGATTGCCTTAGTTGGACATCTGTTTAAAATGTAAACTGTAGTGTAGACTGCTTCAGCCCAAAAAGTGTTAAGCATGTTTTTCTCTTTTAGCATTGATCTTGCCATCTCCATAATTGTGCAATTCTTTCTCTCTGAAACGTCATTTTGTTGTGGAGTATATGCAATTGTAAGTTGTCGCTCTATGCCTTCATCTTCACAAAATTTGTCAAACTCGTGAGATGTGTACTCCTTGCCACGATCACTTCTGAGTACTTTTATATGTTTTCCACTTTGCTTCTCAACACCATAATTGTGCAATTCTTTCTCTCTGAAACGTCATTTTGTTGTGGAGTATATGCAATTGTAAGTTGTCGCTCTATGCCTTCATCTTCACAAAATTTGTCAAACTCGTGAGATGTGTACTCCTTGCCACGATCACTTCTGAGTACTTTTATATGTTTTCCACTTTGCTTCTCAACAAAGGCCTTAAATTTCTTGAATACTCCGAAGACTTCTGACTTTGCCTTTAAGAAATAGACCCACGTCATTCTAGAGAAGTCATCAATGAAGAGGATGAAATACCTGTTGTTGTGATGGGAAGTCTCATCGGTCTGCAAACATCGGTATGAATCAACTCCAATAAGTCTTTTGCTCTCCATGCTTTGTCTGTCGAGAATGGTAATCGATGTTGTTTTCCGAGGAGATATCCTTCGCATGATTCATTATTCTGCTTCAAGCATGGAAGATCTCTCATCATGTTTTTATGATATAGAAGCTTTAAGGCATGTGTGTTGAAGTGGCAAAATCTCCTATGCCAAAGCCATGAGTCATCAACTTCTACCTTCATGGCAATATTAGTTCCAGGTTTGAAGCTTATAGGAAAGCTTTTATTTCTCTTCTCCATTTTTACTTGGCCAATTTCTATCATTTTACTGTCATAAATTTTGCATGTATCTTTCTCAAAATGAAAAGAATATCCATTGTCCATCATTTGTCCAATACTTAAACGATTTTCTTTAAGATTTGGAACTAATAAAACGTCCTTGATGAATTTCGTACATTTCTTTGTCTCCACCATGACAATTCCTTTGCCTCGAGACTCCATTGTGGTGTCATTTTCTAGCCGAACTTTGACATTGACAGATTTATTATTGTCTTTTTGAAGATGCTTTAATCTTTCGCCATGTGATTGCTGCATCCACTATCCAAGTACCAACTCCCTTCTCCACTAGAAGATTCTTGATTGGCATAGAATAAGAGTTTCTCCTGATTATCTTCTTCCGTAAAGTTTGCTTGATGCTTATTTTTATTACGACAATACTTCTTTACGTGACCAAACTTCTTGCAATACTAGCATTGAGGTTTTCCATGATGCCAACAATCTTTTTCCAAGTGACTTGTCTTTTTACATATGCCACATGGAGGATATTTTCCTTGAGAGCGGAAGAATGTCTTCATTTTGACACTCCAAAAATCATAATTTTCTCCTTTGAAAATAGGTATTGGAATTGATGATGTTTGAATAGTAGTAGCCATGAGTTGAGAAAATATTTTGGAAGTAGTAGAATGAGTTATAGTTTTGTTTGAGGTAGTTGAAAATTTTTATCTATACCCAATAGATAACTGAACGTAGCTCTGATACCACTATTAGTATTTTGAGGTTGTGAAAGGAATAATTTATGAGGTAGAGAAAATGTGGAGATAATAGAATGTAGAAGTAGTAGTTGGAAGAAGTGTTGTAGTTGTCTTAGTTGTTGTAGATGTTGGCTTCTTGCCTCAAATGATAGTACACATGGGTATTTATAGACCCCAGCTCTCTTTCATGACTATTCTTGAAAATTCTAGCTAGAACTTATGTAAAAAGTTCTAGGCTTTCTACTATGTAGAATTTTCTTGATTTTTTCTTCTTATCTTAGGATTTTCTACAACATTCTAGAATTTATATTACATTTCAATTCTTCTATCTTAAGAGCTTCTACATTCTTCTACAATTTGCATCACACTTTAATAAAACTCAATTAAGGTACTTGTAACTAATAACCATCTCTTCTTTTCACACAACTTTGATTACGTTACATGCATACTCATCTCTTCACCCATATCTAATTAAATGTAAAATTAAGAACATCAAATCAATTTTTCTACTATTGGTTATGTATGTGTCGGTGTATATCATGTTTTCATAGAAAGTAAAATGTACGTGTTATGATCCCATGAATTACGATTTTATGAACCCTTCACGATCTTGACCATAATCTCAATTTTAACTTCCTTGGTGGAAACTCACACTTGAGGGGAAGATTATGAGAAATTCAAGCGAGGAGTCAAAATAAATAACGTGAGCAGTATATAAGGAGAAAGATCCACAAAGCCACTGCCATAGGGTCTTGGATTGAAGTTAGCATCGAGATCTCTTATATATGGGATGGCTAATGGCTTTGATACCAACATGAAAAGATTAATATGAAAGAACATTTTTATTCAATTGATTTTTTTGAAACAAGACATCAGCCTCTATACATAGAGAACTTTAACCCTATAATAATAATTAGATAGAAATCTCAAGAATCTTTTAACAACTTCTAACAGCTTCTAGTAGTATACTTAATCCTTAATATCCTACAAACAATAAAACTGATAAATTAACAATAGCTAAGACTTGACACACTATATCTATGGTCTGATATGAAAAGAGAACAAAATACCTGTGTTTCAATGTTGTCAAGCATTTCTCCTTGTGCATCCACTAACACCGCAATATCCAGAAATATCTGCCAAGACAAAGAAATTAAAGTGCAAACTAGATATCTATCTCTACCTCCAAATATTTTGTAGGCATATAGGTGTGTGCATTATAATCATAATTCTAAACACACTTTTAATAATAAATTACACTATTTTCTAATGGCATCTAATAATCTTGCAAAAGCAACTTTTAGCTTCCCACAGATGGAGTGCAGTGATGTATTTAATGGGTTTCATCACATGTACGAATCACTTTAGCAACACGTATGTGAATATATCAAGAAATGAAATAAAATAAAGACCAAAAATGTGCTTACAGCAAAACTGTAACCGGAAATTCATTCAGAAATGAAATGATACCATCAGTTTTTACAGCGCAATATAACTAAATCTATCATCATATGAATAAAGTATAAATATGTTACAGTTCAAAATAATCTCAACCCACTACCTCTCCTTTTGTTTTAGTGATATAATAATGGTTCTGCAGCATAGGTCATTACTATGTAATTTGTACTTATCAGGGCTGCCCCCGTAATTATTTTATGCATTATTCCTGCTGTATATCATCATCTAATCAGGATATCAAATGTCCTAATCACATTCAGATTAATTGAACAAACTGATTAAATACCTGTTGTAGATCAAGAAGCTTTTTCTCAACATCTCTAACTGCTTCATGTCGCTCTTGTATTTCAGCCAAGGTGTCCATTATCTACAAAGATAACTCATGTATGAGGAGACTGTAAGGTGACAGGGTAGATTTCCTGATATCATGTAATTTGCCTATATCCCAAGGAAGATCAATGTTCCTCACCCCTTCCCAGCCCAAAAAACACAAATTATGGGGGAGGTATTAGAAATGTAGGAATGGTGGGTTCAGATGAGTGGAGGATATTCATGTTGATATTTGGATAATATAAGAAGTTAAATAGGCATTTGGGGAGGATTTAAAGGAGAAAGTTGGAAGGATATATGAACCTGGCCTCGTCCTTGTTCCTGAATTGCCTTCTGGAAAATTTGTTCACTATCTCCAGTTTCAATTAATCTGTCAATTGTCTGTACATCGTTAAATGATTAGCAGACAAACTTCTAATAGACATGTCCATCTATTCATGAAAATTCAGAAAAGAAAAATACCTCCTCATCGGCTCTTGTGCCTGTAACTGAAATCATGAAAACCAAAGAATAAGAAGAAATTAACTCCATTTCAATGAAACTAATGGTACATAATTGCATAAAATTGAATGCAACCACTAATGAGTAAACAACTCAAACCTGTAAAAACTCTTCTCTCAACAACCTCACGATACTCTTGATGGATGACCTCTCTTAGGATCTGCAAAGATTTTTCAAAAATGGATTGAGACGAATTCAAAGGACAGGAGAATAAAAACATCACAAAAAATGAGACAAACCCACCTGAAATTCTGCCATTTTATCCTTCAGTTTCTTTTTTAAAGAACTGTAAAATAATATAATACAAAGTACAGATGAGAAGGGTTGGATAAAACACTAAACAAAATGTAATGATTCAGAAGCCTAACAGTATAATCCTAGTCGGAGAATATATGGCAAAATTTCACGTAGTCTCTAGTTAAATTTATGATAGACCATGAGCCCAGCACAACAAATTAACAAAACTTTCACTTATATTCAAGGATTATGTATGACAACTTCCTGAACAAAAGTAACCTATTACAAACTTGGTTCATAATATAAAGATGTTACATTGACTTTCTGCATTTAGATTGAGGTGATGATAGTGTCTTCTTGTACTTTTGATTATCCTCTTTAAGCATTACTTAGTTTCCAGGTTTATATTATCATATTAAGAAACACACACTCATATTATTTGATTGAATATCACCCAAGTTGAAAAACAAAAGAATATTTTAAACTTCGAAAGGACTAGAAATTGTTGGAGGAGGAATATTGACGTCCTGGAGTCTCTTATAGACTTGTATTTATCAAGTAAAACTTTCAGTATCTAAATGGTCATATATTTCTGCTGCAAGAAAATTTGTGAAAAGAATAGTTGAAAAGTTATGAAAGCAGGGAGAGAACTTTATACTAAACTACAAATAAAATGAGAAACTCCATTTCTATAGTTGATCTTAAGTTATGAGACAACAATAATAAAATAAAAAAAGCCAGATCATTACTGACATGGTTGTTGCTGTTCTTGAGCGGTCAACACCTGATCCTTTTCCACACCCAGGCTTCTGCCTGTTCGTCAAATTCTACAACACAGAATGAATGAGTAGATTTACACCAAGAATCATTGGATTGAATAAAACAAATAAAAAGGAATTCAGTAGAGACACCTCTTTGTCCAATTCTTCAATTCTGGACTTTATGTAATATGCAGTTTTCTTAACTTCATCAACATCTTTCTCCATTTTCTCCTTTATAGCTGCAGATAATCGTTGCATTAAGCCGCATTAATTAGTTTAACACCCATGAACTTAATTAGATCCCCAGAACAACAAAGTTCAAATCTGTCCTTTTATAGCTCAGCAATTTAACATCTAGAAACAGTCCTACTTCAGCAAATTCTTCATATCAATATCGTAATTTCGAACAATAACTTGCAAATTATTTCTTTATTTACATGTATATTTAATTTATATTTTACAATACTAAATTTCAGTAACACCTACAAGAAATATTCCCCTAAAGGTTCAATGAGTCACAAAAGTATAAGTAATTTCCACATTTGAGTGTGTCTTACTGTAATATTTTTTAAGGAAATATATTAAAGGAGGGATGCATGACACGATAATTTTTCTTTAATTATTTTATGTTAATTAAAATAAAATCAAAAGGGAAATGGGACATGCATAAGATTGTTTAAAATAAAAATATAACAAATTATACTAACCCTTCATGGAAGAAGCCTTAGTCACAACTTTGGCTTCCTCACGGGCATCCTGCATACAAGGTTTGAATAAAAATGGTGAATAAAATTTCAAGTATTTTTTGTCATAGTATAAACCACCAACAAGTAAGCACAATGACTTTTAGTAAGTTGACCAAACATGTAACATTTATTTAACTAAGGTTCAGAAGCAAAAGTGGCTATTTGTTTAACTCCTTTTCTTTTTTCTCAATTCATTTGTTACGGATGCTGACTACAATTGAACACAACTATCTTAGAAAAAATCATTACACAAGCTACAAAATGATAGGCAATATTAGTCATTCTAGTTTTACATACTTTTTATCCTTAAATAGTTTTCCTGACCATGTCATCCCATCCTTCCTCTTGTCCTTTAGTCTAAACTTGCAAATCTACGTAAGTTTTTCTGCCAACCAATTGACTCGAAATTCTTTATGGAGCACACAGTAGAAGAAATGATTTCAAGTTGCTTATATTCATACCATCAATGAAATGTGCGTTGGATTCAAAACTAGTGCACAAACACAAGATGGTATAATAAGGATTTCCCTTTAAGAATATGATTACATCAAGGGTCAACTGTGAGCTCTTTTTCTCCATACCAAATTTTGGACATAATTACAGAATATATATCAAGGAACTATTGTTTAAATTCATGCTTTTTGTAGATGTGATGTGATCCTAATTTGGAGAATCCAGAGACGAAATAAACGCTAAAATGGAGTCATGCAGGGGAGATTTGAAATCACGTGGAAGTAGATATAAGGTAGAGTATGAGGATTGTTAGCTCATAAAGAAGCAAGGAGGCACATTATCTAAACTTTTTCACTTTGCCAGAGTTCTTACATGAAAAAAATTGGTTAGACTGTATTAGAGCTTATAAGTGCTTATGAGATAGATGAAGTAGGGGGTTTCCAACAAGGGTAAATAATAGAGTTCAATTTTCTGATCAGAAAGACTTTCTTCATTCTTCAGCCTTTATGAATTACACTACAGTACACCAGGAAGAAAGAGTTCAGGTAACAAAGTAAGGTATACATAGATGGTTCTGCTGTTAGATTAGCAACAGGAAAATAACCTTGATTTTGACAGGCCATCCACACAAAAACATATCATGCCTCTATTGCCCACTTCTTTATTTATAATTATCATACTTCAGTGAAACTTAATAAATTCATCATACTGTCATCCAATTGCATACTACTTTCACATGATCAAAACTAGTTCTTCAAGTGTTTCAAAAGCCAACAATTACTAGCCAAGTTTGTAAAGACAGGTTACCTGGAGCTTCCTCAAAAGCTTATCAAGCTTAGCATAATGCTTATCAAGCTCTTGGACCTATAAAAAAAGACTAATCAATCAATGAGATGAGCAACATGATTGAGCATGAATGCTTAGGCCCCATAAGCTAAGGAACGAGACAAATAATGAAAGATGAGCTGAATGATGTTTTTACACACACACACAGATATATATATATATAAATAAACACCTTTCTGAAGAAACTTTCCAAGCCCAGTTCTCCTGAATTCCTCGCATATTCTCCTAACTCAATGTCACCACCTCTGTGACGTGGGATTTCAAATGATTCCTGAGAAAACAAATACATCATCAAATTACTATGTATGGTTCAACCCTAAGACTGAAGTTGCTATCAGCACATCCTCGATAAACTAGCCATTAAAGTTATTGCTATATTAACATTTTGCGCATAGATAAAATAACACAATTTTCTACATACCAAGAAAGCAGTTTTGATCTTAGATGCATTTAAAATTCAAAGCATAACAAACAGAACAAATACTCTCAAATTTGAATACGGTCTCCCTGTTAAGACCTATGTAGTGACAAGTAATTCTAAGACCTAACACGAGATGGATTCATGAATTGACCTTTCCTTAGTGCACACTGCACTGCTGTTCGTTTTAGTCCCATGAAAAGACTGTAACAGTCAATGGATGGACTGAATTCACAGCCTAATTAATTGTGCAAATCTAACTAACTTCATTCGATAGATATTATAAATACAGAATTGCGTATACAGCTTCCACAAACATCTTGTCAACATTTTTAAATATAGAAATGACTTTCCTAAGCATTTGCAGCCCTTTGGCATGAAACATTACTGTTACGGCTGTCTACTTGAAAATTGAATGATGAAGGAATCAGCAAGTTTGCAACAACAGATTTTAAACATTTCCACAACTTTATCCATGCATAGAATAATGTTATTGTTGTATTGAGAAAATTGTTATGTAACGAAAAGAAAACAACTTCTATATAGGCAAAGCCAATGAAGCTTTTGTGAGCATTGAGCACGTAACCCAGAAAGTTCAAAGATACCAAACCGAGTCCAACAAGCTAATAACCACATTATCCCCAATGAACAACATGTAACTAATGCTATCCAGATGCAAGAAAAGAATGTTAGATTTCACATAATTTATTTTGTGGATTGGCAATATTTAATTAATTATTACCATATAGTTGGTAATTAAATGATATTCATTGTGAAAAATGCAGCTTTTGCGGGCAGCATATCAACTATTTAAGTTGTATGTAAATGGTTGCATGCACTTCAACTTATAGCTAAAAGAAGTGAAGTCTAGTTTCAACTCGTTGTATATTAGAATGAAAAAGTCAGAGAACATTCTATGGGCATCATGGTGTCTATAAGATGTTTACTTTTATATAAGCTGTAAGGAATAATTTCAATATAAAAAAAAAGAAATTATGGGGATTGGGAGAGAAGTGAAGTATAGTTTCAACTCATTAAGTATTAGAATGAAAAAATCAGATAAGCCTATTTCCTTCACATCAGTAGAAGTGCTGATTTTACAGGTATAAAATTCTGGGGATTGAGAAAGCATGAAATGTTTCACCAAAAGTGCTGATTTTACAAGTATAAAATTTTTAATCTGCTAGCAACTCAATTATAAGCCTAGACCCTTCACATCACTTCCTAAACGAATAGCTTTTGAGTTACTGTTTTATCATAAAGAATCTCCACTTCAATCTGATCTGTTAATGAGAACCTGTCAATGGCAAGAAGAGGCTACTGAAATATCATAATATACATTACTAATTAATTTTTTTATTTTAATCAATTTCAAGATAGTTGACCATTGAAAATTAAAACCAATTGCATGTTTAACTCTAGATTAATTTAATTGTCACCATCCATGGCAACCTCTTTCATTATTATTTCCCTTTTAAATCAGAACAAATCGTTACGCAGATAACTAGAGATCACGAAAGCGTAAACGCTAGAACATCATAGGCAAAGAGCTATTAAATTAAATTTCCTCCATGAAATTCACCAAAATTGCATTCCAACATAACTCAAATGATGATGAAGAAAATGAAATCCCATTTTTAAAATGACTCAGAACCCACATTCCCCAAACCCAATAATTTTCTTTATTTCTTCTCGGCAAACAAAAAAAGAACAGAGGATATAAGTTAAAAAAAAAAAGCTGAAATCTTGAGTTTGTACATTGTGCACAAAGATAGATCTAACAAAAACCCACATGAAGAAAATTCGAAATGCGTTAAAACAAATGAGAAAGAACAAAGAACAAGTTGAATCAACAATGAAGAAATGAAAAAAAAAAATTGAGATAGAAAGAGATGGTAGAAAAATCCAAGGTTACCGTTAGAAGGTCGTTCATTGTGGAAGAAAAACGAGAAATTCAAAGGGAAGAGGGAATGTGTTCGGAAAAAGGTGTTAAGATTTTAGGAGTTGGTGAGGACCTGGTTAAACAAACCAGGCCAGAGTTTCATTCCTCACATAGAAAGAAAGAAGAAGAAAGAAGAAAAAGTGTTTTTGAAACATTTTATTTATATATTTTTATTTTATGTTATTTTTATTTCTTTCTTTCTTTGTGTTTTATGTCAGAATGTAAGTTTGGAAATGCAACCACCGATCCAGACAGGTAGGAAACAGCTATTTTGAAGGGTTTAGGAAGAAATTAATTATTAAAAATAAAACACTAATTATTAGTTAATTTGGGATTTTTTTTTTGTTTGTTTTGAATTGTAGTGGATGTGGTTTCTTGTATAAAATAGAAGAGGGGTGTTGAATTTTATATACAATTAGTGCAAGTGATTTATTTTTGTATGCAGTTATTAAAATATTTGTGTAGTTCAACAATTTATAATCTTAATATAGAAACAAAAATGATAATGTTATTATTATAGTTGTAATTTTTAGATTGTGTGTATTAGATTTAATGATGAAATGTATGTTTAGATTTTATAAAAAGACAGTTCGATTTTAGTTTTTGAAAAGTAAATTGACTCCTTTTTGTTTCTTATCAGCGAAAGTGTGAAATGGCATGAAAAGTTATTATATTAATTCGATTTATTAAATAATTAAGAGTTATATTAGTTACAATAGCAATATAAATACATAAAAGAAGTGAAAAAAATTTAATTACTTTAATAATTCATTGGTTTAGTAATTTTAATTATGGTTAGGATCTATGACTTCTTTTTCTATCTATTTTCTATGTCTGGCTTTAGTATCTGAAATTTGACTTCTGGCTGTCTTTATCAGAATGTGTGGGGGTAAATTAATCACTTAATCTTGAAGCAATTAACTTCCTTAATAGAAGTAATTAGATGGTGAAAAGGGGAATATTAAATGTTTTCTTTG
This sequence comes from Vigna reflexopilosa, assembly GCA_027742785.1. Classification (NCBI taxonomy): domain Eukaryota; kingdom Viridiplantae; phylum Streptophyta; class Magnoliopsida; order Fabales; family Fabaceae; genus Vigna; species Vigna reflexopilosa. The sequence continues at coordinate 14,903,621 of CM050928.1, read as the reverse complement.
TTTGGTTGATATATTCACCCAATTCTTAATTTCATCATGAACTTTTTCAGTTTGTTTCAAACCTAAAAAGAAAAACTTTATGTTTGTAACTATGTATCGTTTACGAACATACCTTCTTTTCAATATCTTTTTGATATTTTTTAATAAACAGTAGATAATGTTTGATTTTAGTTGTTGAATTAATTAGAATAAGAAATGAAAGATAAAGAATAAATGTTAATTCGACATAATGCATATTCGGAATAAAATTCTTGGTCTAATATTTATAAAAATTAGCCTCCATTTCTATAAATGAAAATTTTAAACAACATTAATTTATTTACAATTTTGAGTTAAAAATGGTTATTTTCTCTTATGTAGATTTTACTGGTATGATATTACGATTACATCTTTCTAATATTTTTTACTAAAAAACTCACTTCAGTACATAGTGATATTAATTGAAATACAATCTTTTATAATTGATTTTTGAATTATTAATTTGTACTAACCTTTTTTGTAATATTCTTTTTATTGGATTCAATTTCAAGCTGTAGTGAATTGGAAATTCAAGTGATCATTGATAAGAAAAAATGACAGCAGGCATAAAAAGCTGCCTTCCAGCTACAGAAAGGAGTAAATTTTTTTCATTTTCAAATAACACTCTACAGTGGCATCTTAAAACAGCAACAAAAGGAAGATACAGATTTCAAGGAAGAAAACTAGAATAAAAACTTAAATTTGTGATGCTAAACCAGGGGTTGCAGATTCAAAAATGTTTTATATTGTCCCGTTTGATTACAGGTAAAGGAAGGTAGAATGTGAAGGTTGGTTAAAATGGTCTTGCAGCCTCTTCAATCATCTTCTTTACTCTGGTCAACTTCTCAATTTCCCTGAGAGCCTGGAATTAGTTAAGAACAATAGCCAATAAGAACAATGCTACACAACCAGAAAAAAATATTGTCAAATTTGTTGCCAAGATTCAGTAATAACAGTGGACAAGTCAAAATGGTTAGGCTCATTCACCACTCCATCAAAGTCTAACAATGCTTTCTCATTGTAACAAAAATTAGGCTCATTTAGTAGTTCCTTAAAGGAAACAGTTAGCATGGCATGGTTTTAATTGTTTGCATAAAAAATATAACCTCCAAAGTCAAGTCTTCTATTGTAACTTCATCTAAGTTGTCACAACCCAACCGGGATGCTACTTCTGTGAAAAGGAAAGAAGATGTTAGGACTTCAGACAAGCATTGCAAACCAACCCCACCTCCCCTTTCTACACAAAAACTGTAAGCAAAACAGTGAGGGAAGGTTGTGTACTTTGAACTGAAACAATAACATCAGCTGTAGCATATCCAGCTCTGTATTTATCATATAGAGTACCTTGTTCATCCTTTACCTAACATCAGTTTTCAGAGGCATTGATAATCAGGGATTTAGATAGGAAAGAAAATTTGTAAACTAGTGTAACAACACTTTTCACAGCAGGGAATAAACCTCAGGGTATGATCCTGGAATAAACAAGTCTTCTTTTACATCCCTAGCCACAAGATCTAGAGGAACATCTATCCACAGCGAAATTCCATGTCTCAAAAGTGCCCTATTTTCAATTCAAGAGCATTTCAAGATAATAATAATTGTAATAATGATAATGACGATGATGATAACTAAAGAAGTGAACATGGAGTTTGGCACATTACTATTTATCCTTAGGTTGGTTTTTTCATGCATTCATGCAATCAATAATAAAAATTGTTGGATGGAGATCAAGTGGATCAAATCTCAAATGCAAGATATCAGTATGATTTTCCAAGGTAAGATGAGTTGTTAGATCTTCGCCCAACAATTCTTATTCGCTCATTGCATGTGTGAAGAAATGGACTACAGTGACTATGGGTTGTGAGCACAAATAGGTAGCAGTTATAAATCCATACAGATTAGTTGGACTTGTGACAGCTCCATTGCCTGCAGAAACCACTAGTCGGCCCATGGAAGATAATTGCTTCAGCACTTCAGTCTGCATTTGATATGTAAAACGTAAGCATTTGATATTCCAACTCAACAGTTAAGTGATGGAAATGAGCATCTGTATCCAGAAAACTCAGCTAAAAACAAAAGATGTCAACCTTGTTGGTATACTAAGGTCACACATACAATCGAAGTTTAACATGTCTGTTCGTTCTTACAAATGTATCAAATTTTTGTTTTAGTAACAGTATATATTTGTTGCTTTTGATCTTCATAAATCGTATTTATTTATAGTTCTTCTTATGGTAAATCACATCTCAAATCATTCAAAATAATCGCTCATACTGCATTCTTTGTCATCCTTAAAAGATAAAGACCATTTTGAATCTATGATAACCAAAAACCAATGAACTTTGTTTTAGGATTAAAATCAAAATTCACCATATATAGAGTGTAAAAACAGCAAACAATCACCTCAGACTCATAGAAGCCTTTCGTGTCACTCTCTCTAAATGATTTCGCAGCCAGAGCACCACCTACAGCTTCTTCAACCAAACTATCACTGGACAGAATACATAATCATCAACTATAGCTAATAACTGGAAACTCCCTATTTATAATCCGAGAATAACAAACAAATACGTACCTGTCAAAATAATAATACCGTAATGCATCAGCCAGCAGCTTTCCCAAACCGGCTTTGAGAGAACTTTGCATTCCTTTGCCAAAAATATAGAAATGTGAAGTTAAGTTAGACATAAAACTACTTACTAAATGTCGTCGTAACTTTTATTTTAGAGGAAATAAATTCTAAAAAATATCAGATAAAGGAATTCTTAAATCTTTCAATCCCAAGCTCTTCATCCTTTGTCTTAATTTATCTATTTTAAATGGATTAAATATATTTTTAATCTCTAAACTTTGCAAAATTAAAATTCATTTTATTTCAAACTTTAATACATTTTAATCTTTAAACTTTAAAAATAAATAAATATAATCTTTCTAACCCAATTGCATTAATTGTTTTGGACGTGTCAAACACATTTTAAGATGACTGTTCTAGTTGTTTGCACCGCTTTAACATGTTCTAACTCAAATATAATCCTAAAACATTAAAAGTCCAAAAAATTAATTTTATTAAATTAAAAAGACTATTTCCATTTATTTTTAAAATTTTGAAACAAAAATATATCAATATTTAAGAGAAATACAAATTCCAATTTCACATGTAAGTTCAAAGACTAAAAACATACTGAATTCATTTTAAATTAAAAGACGAGTTACTGTAAAGAGAAAACTTAGATACAATCGTTTAGGTATTGCTTAAATTGTTCTTCAATCATAACTAAAGTTTTATTTCAGTAAGTACTTAATATTTTAATACAAAACTTTATCACGAAGATTACCAAGATATAACTACAATTCTGTATGGAGAACAATACAAACACTGAAATCACTGTATTTGTATCCAAGTTTTCTCCTTGAAGTTATATCTTGCTAAGATAGTCATTCCAAAAGGTGTATATCAGCAAACTTAAGAAGGATTTGCTACTATACATCTACTCTTTTTTTAGAAGTAAGATTACATAACTTGAAATAACCTCAAAAGAAAAAAAAAATAACTTCATTGAAAAGGTGGCTGGTATTCTTACCAACCAGAAATATGGAGGTCCCTTTGAGGTCAGAAGACACCTCTGCTGCCTTCTTCTGAACCAAAACTAAAGAAACAGTTAAAACAATCTTCTATTCTAGAGTGTGGTTGGATACAAAACCAGAAAGATCTTTTAAAGTTTCTGTACCCAAAAGAAACAACTCTATATTTTCAGTACAGAAGCTCTCAAAAGCACTTTCAGTTCGTATCCAAACAACCCCATAGTCTTCATACCACAATCTCGATCAGTCTCACCTTCACCACAAGTGAAGAGTCCGTGGCACCAACAGAAGCTGAATAACAAGAATGACATCAATACCTTTGCTTCTTCTTTTTTTTATTTACACAACATTGGTTAATTGAGAACAAATTTAGATTAATAAATAAACACTCCCAAAAAAAAAAATATATGAACTAAACTATAGATAAACTAATTTATACAAAATTCTCTCCACTAATTTCTTGAAAAATCACAGTTTTAAGTTAATTTACATAAAAACTTCTCTTTTACAAGAGCTTTATCCAAACACAACCCAACCCTTTACATAACTGCACCAATTGATTCAGAAACAGCGGGGGAAATACAATACAATTGTGATGCTTACACGGAACGGTGCCGTCTGATACTGAGCAATTGAGCCTGCGCAATCGAACGAGGTTCGGGTTTGGGTTCGGATTGGGGAACTTGAGGAAGAAAATTGAGTGCTTAAATTGAAGAAAATCGAAAGAGCGATTGGGAAGTGCGAATCGAGCGTTCATGTGGCTCACGCTTAACTTCTCCATTTCAATTTCTGTTATCTTCTTCGCTCTTTCACACTCTTTCAACTATAAACTATAAACTATTTAATTTTGTTTGGTATTGAAAATAAAAAGAAAAAGTTGTAACTATAAATAATAAAATTTGTACATGCTTTAATTTATATCGATTGAATTTGGTTTCTATACACTGTTTTATATTTTCTTTAAATGGTCCATTAATAAAAATTTATAATAAATATGATTTTTAATACAATTATTGAAAAGTTAGCAAATATTTAAGCATAAGATTATATAATTTAATAGAAAGTAGTTTTTTACTCCCATAATTTCTTTCTTTAAGAAAAAGCTACATTTCTTTATTATTTTTGTGGAGACTTCTAGGTTTTTCCTTCCTGTAATTCAACTAAGAAAAAAAAAAAACAAATCATGCATTAACTATTTAATCATAAATTTTATTGTTACGGAAATTCTATCTGCAAAAAGTTAGAACTTGAATGATGTGATAGGTATTATATTTCTAAAAATTAATTAAAGTGATTTTCGAATCTACTAAAAGAATAACCTTTTACGTTTCATCCAACACAATTTATTTTCCAAATTTAAATTTAAAGACTTAGGATATATATCGCCAAACTAGACATTAATGTCTTAATGATGTTACAGGAAATGTAGCTCTAAATTGTAAATTAGAAATGCGAAAAAGAAGATAAAGGATCAAAGATTAAAGAAATCTAAATGAAAAATAAAAGTGATATAGGTAAATATAATAATATAAAAATAAGGAGAGTGAGAAATTAGTGAAATATATTAAAATATCACTTGTAATAATATCTTACTCATGTCCTGTGTAAAGAAAAAATAAAAGAAAAGTATGAAACCATAAAATTATTTGAAATAGAGTTATTAAATTGCAAAAAAATATAATATTATACATATAAGATATTGTTTAGTTGTATGTTAACTTATTATTTTATTTAAATAGATTCATCTTTATTATTAGTTTTTATTTGATTAATTTGCACATAGTTTATAATTTATTATTTGGCCTATGATCATTGAATTTAACATAAACGTGGGAAGTGTTTAGAAACAAAATTAGGAAAAAAAATTTTTGAGGCGTGTAGATCACTATCTCTAAGGACTTATTTGTGATGTATTGTGCAAGTCCCTCAAAAAAAAACAAAAAAAAACTAAGAAGATAACTTAAGGAATAAAGTTTCCTTTTGAGAGGAGAAGAGAAAGCTTGGTTTGGTGTGTTTTTTGGAATGCATGCTCTTTTATAGAGCGAAACTTGGTAAAAAAATCATTGCCATAATAATGAGTGATAAAAAATGACCGTTGGCACTTATGAATTTTAATGAGAGAAAAAAATTTATGCACTTATGAACGTAATAAGAAAATAAAAATTGTTGGTCAATATTTACTACTTTATTTGTCATGCATATTAATTAATCATAGTCATTGTAATTTCAAAACATATAAGGAATTCACATGTCCTATTCTAGCATGCCATAAATATACGAGTCAACAACATAAACAGAAAAACTTGATTCATTAATAAATTCATAAACATTTAGTATGAAGAGTTCTTGATCACAATATCCCTTTCCCAGGAAAACGTTATTTTTTTTTGTCATAAAAATCTTGTAAGATTCGAATGACACTTTAATCCCCACTTTTCTCGGTAGTGCTATAGAGATTAAATTAACTCTGATAGAGGACACATGCAACTCATCGCTCAAGACCAGAGTCTTCCCAATGTGAGTTTAAGAAGAACCTTTTCTTTTCCTAAGACAAGCGTTGTCCTAGAATCACCAAGGTACATGTTCTTCTTCATCTCTTACACTAGTGTAAGAGGTAAAAGCACTTATGTTTGCACAGATATGCCTGGTAGTTGTTAAGACTTCAGCAAGTGTACTGAATTGTATCAAGTAATAATAATGGTAAGACCAGTATTGTTTCCTAAGAGACTCACGACACTAAACAGTCATGATTACTTAACTAATTAAGACATTGATGAACGATTTTTTAGGTTTTTAATGCAATTACAGAAAAAGTAAATATGCATACAATTTGATCAATTGAACATAAGCACAAGGTGAATGGATGATATTTGAACTATGAGATGAATATGTTGTTGGGGTTTAGATTTCACCTAATATACTCTCATGTATAAATGAATTCTACTTCTTCATTAATGTTAATGTCATTATCTAATTTTCTTAAAAGTATATCCTTAATTACTAGACCACAATCCCTTGCATCCCTAATAATTAATTCTGCATTACGATTAATAGCTTAAGACAACCAAAACTCATATCCCCATCCCTGAGTAATACTGCTTTTGGGAGAAATTCTCCAGATCTTGAATTGTAAGATATCTCCTGATACTCATGCAAATCATACATCATACCATGAATGAGTTAAACATAGCAAGCATCGAGCGAAGAAGAAAAACCCTAACAATTAATGAAAGAAGCATATATAATAAGAATCAATTCAAATACATGAGAGTTCACAAGGTTACATCATTCTCCAACAGCAAATAGAATTTAGTTCTCCAATCTCATGGAGAAACTAGATGTGCAATGGAAATAAAATGAAAGATAAACCCTAAAAACCGAAGAGGAGTGCTCTCGCATCCAGTTCTTCCTCCAAAGGGTCGAAAAGTGTGAATTTGCGCTCCTTCTGCCGAAAGATATGAACCCTAGGATGTCCAAGTCCTTAAATAGAGCAGATAAAAAGTCCAAGCCCACGTCGTCAGCTCTTAGCGCCCCAACTTAGGGTGCTCAGGTGTGAATGCGAGAGTAGTTGTGCTCAAGGCCCCTTAGAAGGGTGCTTGTTAAACCCCTGGCAAGTGTACCAGATCGTATCAAGTAATAATAATTAGTAAACCCAATATCGTTCTTCCCAAAGGACTCTTAAGGCCTCATCTTTCGTGTAAACTAATCGTTTAAGACTTGAGAAAAGAAATTAATTTGAATGATTAAAATGCAAAACAAAAATAAACATGCAAATGCAGGAATTCAATTGACGAGAGAAACTATGAATGAATGAGGTTGTTGGGGTTTACAATTTCATCTTATCCGCCCTCATATATCTACTCTTCTTATTTACTTTGCTTATTTATCATATTGCCATGCAAACTTTCTTGGTCTACCCTTAACCCAATCCCTTGGTGAAAAGAGCCTATTACTAATTACCGGCTTTCTATCCCTAGCCTCCCCTAGTAACTAATAATGCATAATGAGCGGAAGCAAAATACAATTGATTGTCCTACCCCTATCCCTAGGCGGTATTAACATAATCAAGGAATTCTCCCCAATTCATGACATTACCGTACATCACTGTATCAATAAAGACAAACAACATCTACCGAATGAGTTAAACTGTAGAAGCATTAAGCACAGATAAAGAACCCATCAATTGATAAATCAAGCATATGCAAGCATATAAAGTAAACAATAATTTCAATATATGAGAGTCTCAAAAGATTACATTGTTCCCCAACAACTAAAGGTTTAGTTCACCATAATCATGGTGAAACTAGATGAATTGAATGGAAGAATGGAAAAAGCAAACCCTAGAATTGATAAAGTGGAGCCTAAGCATCCAAGAAATCTCCTCCAAAGTTGTAAAACTGCTGTGGACGTTGTTCTCTGCCAAAAGAATTACATTTGAATTCGTACTAGGGCTATATATAAGCCAAAAAGATAACAGAAAAGATCTCAGAATCCAAAATATAAAAACAGACAACCGCCCAGGCGCCTAAATTGGTCGCTCAGTGGTTTGCCTCAATGCACGCCACCGCGCAGGCGCCAAAAATGACCGCTGAGCAGTTTGCCTCTTGTTGCTCTGGACGCTCAGCGTCACCGCTTGGGCGTCAGACAACAACTTTTCCTTGCACTAGGACGCTCAGCGGTGGAATTGACCATTGAGCGGTTCACAAACTCTTCTTTTCTTCCTTTTTCTCCTTCATTCTTGAGTCTATGACCTTCCTAATTCATTGCCATCTTCCATTTTCATCGAAAACCCTGCAAAACAACGCAAAACAAGCATAATATCTCTAAAAAAGACTTTTGACTCTCATGTAACACAACTTAAGAGTTTTACTTGATTCTAAGCTCATTTTAAGCTACAAAGGGTGTGTTTTAATATCAAATTTATGCATGAAAATAACGGTTTTGAGACCTTTATCACAACCTCAAACTTAAAACTTTGTTTGTCCTCAAGCAAAACAAAACAAAACTTGGCCTTCCAATTTTTCATCAAGTAGTTCTACATTCAAAACCTTTTCTTCATGACAAGTTAATTCAGATTTTCAGTGAAATCCTACCAAAATGCAAGCATGCTTTCAATCCAATCTAATTCCCCTACTCCAATATTTCCCAATAGATGTTTTATTCATGAATGATCAATTCACTAAGCATAGATGTAAACATGGATTTCAACAATTCTTACCAAGCAAGTGTTTCACTCAATCATTCAAGTGTTTTAAGGAATCACTCCACTCTTTATTATTCACATGTCATATAGAACAATATTGTCATTTATCTAAAACAATCAAAATCCTTACATGCAAATACCATCACAAGGGCTTTTCCAAGGCTTGTAATGAGGCTAGGCTATCAAGACAATTTGGTTTTTCTAGATTGCAAAATCCTTGAGTTAAGAGAACTATTCCATCATTGAAAAGGTTCAAGTTTAAACTCTCTCTATCACCAAACTCCTTTATTCCCAACTTCTTCCCTTTTTATCAATTTTGCATTGAGTTCCTTTTTCATGCTTTTATTTTTCTCTTTTTCTTCTTTACTCATGCATTTTTTTCTTTTCAATGCTTGAACTCAATGCTCTTCTTTTGCCTTTCAATTTTCCCCATACAACCCCAAACTTGAACCTTTTAATCACATAAGATTATTCTCAACCCTACTCAAGATAAATAATTTCAAATCAAGGGTTCTCATCATGTTTAAGGCCAAGGTTCAAAAAGGGTATAAAATTTTAAACTTGTTGGGCGAAATTTTAGCTAGATAAGGGCTTCCAAACATGGCCTTGATCATATAACATAAACATGCAAATCAATCAATTATCAAGACTAAGGCAATATCATTCATAATTCCATGTAAACAATACATATATCAATAAGAACATTAGAGCTCAAAATCTCACACACATGCTCTCTCTCACATCATTCATTAATCCTGCTTAGCATCACAATCACAATCATGAACCACAACACATCTATTCATATAAGTGAATCATTTAACTAGATATCAACACACATACATTCTCAGTCAACTACATTCAATCATTATCCAATACTTGTCATGCATTTTTAATACTACCATCAGAACCATTGTACAAGCCAAGCATAGACACAAAATAAAAGTTCAACCTATTCTACAAATTCAAAGTACAAAAGAAAAAGATACCTGGGTTGTCTCCCAATAGCGCTTGTTTAACGTCACGAGCCTGACCCAAACCTATTTAACACTCATCAGTAAGTGCGAATCTTGCCAACACCCATCAGTAGGTGTACCCTCCTGTATCCTTCAGTGGATACATAAAAATTTAGCATCCCTTAGTAGATGCTACCCAAAAAGTGTTTAAAAATCCATCAACTTACAAAACCAGAATAAACCTATTCTAAAAAAAATTGTTCTACAACAAATGGGATAAAATTAAATATCTTCAAGTCTTTCCATCCCGGTTGGGATTTTCATCCTCCCAACTCATTAGTTGCCTTCTATCCACTCTTTTGATGACTTTAGTAAATGGTTTTCTGATCTCTACCTTGCCATCTTCTTTGATATTTTCAACAATCCACTTCCTCTTCTTGAATCTTACCTGTGAGCCTCGTGGAAGTGGTATATCTTCTGAGTGAATTGTTCCTCCTTTATCAACCTCCTCATTTTTAGGTACCTGTAAAACATTACAACTGTTAGAATTGGTACCTGTCATGCTTTCTTCTGATGCAGTTTCTCTTCTTGACTTTCTGAATCTGGCTTTTTTCTTTATTCTAATATTGTTCCCTTTAGAACCAGTATGTAAAAGCACATTCTTCTTATCTCGCATCATGATTCTTCCATCATGGGCACTAATGAGCATTTTAGACATAGCCATGAAAGGTCTTCCAAGAATAATTGGAATCCTCTCATCATCTTCAATGCCCATAACTAGAAAGTCAGCCAAAAACCCTAATTCATTGCCATCTTCCTAATTCATTGCCATCTTCCATTTTCATCAAAAATCCTGCAAAACAACGGAAAACAAGCATAATATCTCTAAAAACAACTTTTGACTCTCATGTAACACAACTTAAGAGTTTTACTTGATTCTAAGCTCATTTTAAGCTACAAAGGGTGTGTTTTAATATCAAATTTATGCATGAAAATAACGGTTTTGAGACCGTTATCAGCGCCTAGGCGTGAAACGGCAAAAAAAGCTGGCGTGCAGTCTACTTTCATGAATTTTCACCACTTAAGCGGTAGCCCGGCGGCAGCCCAGCAACAGCTCAACGGTAGCCCAATGACAACATTCCAAAACTCTCTTCTTTTGTTGTTTTGTTTGCTTTTATGACTGGTTCAACTCTATACATTGTTGGAGATTCTTCCAGGCACATTATTAGCTACAAAATAAAGGGAATTTAGTGATAAAATAATAAAGTATAACACCTCAACTCTCTTTATTTGCAAAATAAACTAAAACCAAGGAATCAAGCAAGTTTCTAAGTCAAAAATGATTCATTTAGTATCAAAATTTAGTCACAGATAATGGTGAAATCAACCGTTATTAGTATAGCCCAGAGTCTACCACCAATTTGCTCACATTGGTATTTAGATTTACTTGAAAAACGACTGGAGTAATGATTTCATCTCCTTCGGCTATATTCGCCCTGGGAGGATTATCATTTCTTACTCTACGCCTACACTATGATGCATGATGGTCCAACTTTTCACATACAAAGTAATTTCCTTTCTTCACAAAGGTGGAGTTAGATCCATTGGGACTAGATTTTTGAAAATTATTTTTCCTATTATGATCAGGTTTATGTTCGTACCTTTTTTGAACAGGTTTTTCTTGAGCAAAAGTTACTTCGTACATGCCTAAAAGGATAAACATGCATTCTTGCTAGCGCTGGATGTTCTGTCCAGTGAAGACCTTGACTTTTGAAATATCCGAAAGTGGTTTCACAAACTGTATAAGTTCCGAAAACAATGTTTTGACTCTCCAAAATCGGGTAGTTAATATCAGTCATAAGCCTTTAAGATTATTGTAAAAAAGCTGACAAAATAACGAACAAAATTTCTCGAGACGTGTAGATCATTGTTCTTAAGTCACGGTGTATTGCGCAAGTCGAGAGTAAAAGAATAAACCCAGGATATAAAGAGGATAAAGAAAAAGGAAGAAAAACTAAGAAGATCACTTGAGGAATAAAGTTTCGTTTGGAGAAGAGAAGAGAAAACTTGATATGGTCAAAAACCGTTGCCTCAATAATGAATAATAAAAACTTACCGTTGACACTTATGAACTTTAATGAGAGAAAAAAAAACTTATGCACTTATGAATGTTAATGAGAAAATAAAAAATGTTGGTCAACATTTAAAACTAACTTTTCTTTTGCAGTTATTATTATTATTATTATATAACAGGAAGTGTTAACATTAGTATTCTTCATTTTCTGAAGTAAACCATTTGTAAAAATTCTTGTTATATCTTTTGTTAAGAGTACCTCAATTACCATTTATCATATGTGTTTGTAGTTAAGAGTGACAATTAAATAATACTTGAGTATTGAAAAAGAATAATTAAGGCTGACTTTTGTGTATTCATGTTTGTAATCAAGTTTTAGTTGGTAAAACCTTTTAAAAGGTTTCTTAAAGGAAAATTCATCGTAATAATTCATCATAATATGTTGTAGATGAATCAATATATAAATTTTTATTTTTGTTTATTATCTTTAATATGATTTGTTGCTTGGAAGAAAAGAGTTTTGAACTCTATTAAAACCTTTTATAAAGTCAACTTCTTACTTTGGTGATTTCTTCCACAATTTTGTTTCTTGAATTAAAAACTCTAGTCCTTAAAATTTTTTTAATAACCAAAGCATAACTCCTTCATCACTTTTAGAGTTAAATGTTTCAAGGTCATCCTTGATGTTCAAAAGGAAGCATTGACATCAAAATTATGAAAATTAGATATATTAGGTTTTGTACCTCTTCACAACTCATAAGGAATCTTCATAAGAATAAGTCTAACGTAGATTGTGTTTTATAAATAATAAATTATATTTATTATCTTTATCCAAAATATTGTTTAGGACTTGAATTATAATTCAACATAGTTTTGATAATTTCCTATAATGACTTATTTTTTCACTCCACTACACATATTTACTGTAGCCCTTGTTGAAAATTATAATGAATTCTATTTTCTTCACAAACTTGTTGAAAACATTTATTTATTAAATTCTCCCGTGATCACTTATAATGGTTGCAATAGATAAGTCCACGTCTCATTTCAAACCTTTTTACAAAACCTATAAAAGGTCATAGAGACTTCATCCTCGCGGATATGAAACCTAACCTTTGTCCATCTAGAGAAATTGTCTACTATGATAAGATCATATATCATTTTGCCAATAACAAAAGTTATTATATGACCAACCATTACCTAAAGTAGGAATACGACACAATTTTTTATTGTTGGCTATATTGTGTGTTTCATTTGCCTTCAACCTCAATCATATAAGAAAATCATTGCTTATTTCTTTTAAGCAACACGTAGTGAAATGTGGACAACTGTAGTCATGGGTTATTAAAATGTGGACACTTTAGACAACAATTATTAAAACATGGACACTTTAGGCCACATTTTTTAAATTATGGGTATTTTAAGCCACAATTATTTTTAGTTACATCAATATGCTTCATTCATTCATTATTTACTTTAAATTGCCTAAAAGTATCTAAATTAAAAACTTGTATTTACCTTTTTTCTTTTAGTCGGTGGAGGCTTGTAGACGTGTAGGCTTTGTGGTTGGTGTCCACAAGTGTGAAACGTTGACCGTGCATCTCATGGAGTGCTCGTTCATGATTATGTGCTGAAGGCGATTGGGTCTGCATGGTGTTAGATAAAAAATATTGAAACATGAACAAAATTTTCTGAGTGTGTAGAGTTATTGTCTTTAACGACTTATTCGTGGTGTATTGTGCAAGTCTCCTAAGATATAACAGGAATTTCTCGAAAATATTCGAGGATCACAAAACTAGTAAGAAATTCTGATAAAGTTTATACTCAGGATAATTTTTAGAAGAGAGGAAGAGAGAATGAAACTAAGAAGAAGAAAAAAACGAATGAGAAAGACTGAACTTGGTGTTTTTAGTGGAGGAAGTGGATCAGGCCCATGACCCAAAATATCTTTTAGAAAATTATTATTTTTAATAACGTTCAAAAATAGATATTTTGTAATATTATATTCAAAATTTATAATACATGGTTGAAGGGTGGTTGGAATTCACTTATATTACTTGAGCAGAAGTGTAGATTTGACACCTTAGTGTGAGTGGTTGGTTAGAGAGGTTTGTCGCTTGGTGATGCATAGGTATGTTCTTCTTTGGGGTTTCATATTCCTTAGAGTTTTTAATCAATGAAGAACAATACAAAAAAACTTGTTTATATCAACACAACAATCAAATTTATAGGCTTTATCAAGCCACACTCTCAATTTAGTACCAACCTACTTATAAAATCCCTCCATCCTTACATAAAATTTGCATTTGATCTTGTCCTTTGAAATAGCACTAGTGCAAAAACACTGTTTGACGTCACCCAATAGACGTCGGTTTGTTGGTAACCCGACGTATATGAGTGGACGGTGGCATTATCGTAAATAGCTTGGTAACCTAGACGTCGGTTTTAGGCTAAGGCGACGTCTATTACACTGCAGACGTCCACACTGACGTCTAATGGTCTGAGGTAGGTGAGAAGACAGTCTATTGACGTCGGTGTTCACGGGGGCTGACGTTTATGGGGCTGCAATTAATGCTCTTCACCTAATTCCCAGGCGCTTAGACGTCGCGTTGTCAGAAGGCGACGTCTACGGCCTGAATGGAAGGAGGGAAGACAAAAAATCTTCAATTTAGACGTCGGGGATGTGGGGAAGCAACGTCTATGTGCTTATAATTAATTAGGTTCACCAAACTCGAGGGCCACAGACGTCGGGTAGCAGGGTCACCGATGTCCATTTACCTGTAAGTAATTATGTCATCATTATAGACGTCGGCGTCCCAACACAATTGTTGTCAACATCCCTGACAGGAAATCAAACGTCAATTGTTTCAGCTTCCTAGACGTCGGATCCCCACGAAACCGACGTCTAAGGGGTATTCAAAAAGTCAGTTTTAATGTTAACTTGAATGTCATATTAGTTAGATATCCGACGTCTATGTGACTATAGACGTCGGTTTCCTGATCAACCGACGCTTCATTTCATTTTAAATAATCCGCAGACTCTTCGCGGCATTCAGTTTCGCGTCTTCCTCTTCTCCTTTTTCTCTTGCTTCACCTCTTCTTTTTCTCGCTTGCGATACCTCTTCTTTTTATCTCTTGCAGCATTGCATTGTTGTTTCTGATAACGTCATTGTCTTCCTCCTCTCCTTTTTCTTTCTTGCGGCATTGCATCCCAGGTGCGTAGTTTTTATTGTTACCGTTTAATCTTTGTCAGTCTTTCATCGATTATATCTTCTGGTTCAACTGATTGAAATTTGCTTTCTTTGTATTGTGTTTTAGTGCAATTTTGTTCCTTTCTTAGAGTAACGTAGTAACACATTCTCCATTTGCTAGCTGCCTCCCAGAAATAGCGGCGTCTTTTGAATTTCTTTTGATCGTTCAACCAAAAACGACCCTGGGTCGTTGTCTAGTTTTCGTTTCACCGTGATTTTTCCCTCTTGCGGATGAAAAATGAAACTAAGCAACCACCCAAGTTCGGTTTTGGGTTGAAGGGACCATAAGAAATTCAAAAGACGCAAGCTTTTTTTTGGGGAAAACTAGCAAAAGGAGATTGTGCTACTAGGGTATCCAAAGACGGGAACAAAACTGCACTAAAACTCAACTACTGTATTAGACGTCGGTTAATGCAGAAACTGACGTCTATATGTGCTCTTAGACGTTAGTCTTTGTCATGTTCGAAGTCTTTATGTGCTCTTAGACGTCAGTTAAAGCAGTAACCGACGTCTAATTAGTGCCTTTAGACGTCCATTCAAACCAGTACCAACGTTTATTGACGTTGTTCATGGTCACTAATTGACGTCATTATAGACGTCTGTGGTTAAGATGTCGAACGTCCTATTGACGTCACCGATTTAGACGTCGGTTGATGAATAGACGTTAAAAACCCAAAATAACCGACGTTAATCAGCGTTTTTGCACCAGTGTAGTATTCAAATTCTTAGATATTAGATTCACAGGCCATGTGTCATATATATTATTTTTGGACATTATTTGACACCTTTCAATAACTGTAATGTAATTTCACCTAATGGTCATAAACAATTGGCCAAGATTATTTGATAGTATTCTCTCCTGCATTTACTTTGACAAACCTATTATTTTTCTTATAATTCAATTTTAACCTTGTGTTTTGTGTTAACAAACATATATATATATATATATATATATATATATATATATCATCACAATTCTAATTGTCTTACAAGTTTTTCATTTAAAAATAGTCAGTTACAAGACATGAGATCTTTGAGAATGATTGGTTTAGCTAAACAAGTGGAAAAATTACACTTGTTGAAGGCATAGACTTAAGAGAAAATAGACTTAAGAGAAAATGACAAAATTTAGGTCAACAATGTTATAACAAAAAGTATTATAAATTCAAACTTGGGAATCTTCAAGTTGGATACCTATTTCATGAGATATTACAAACTATGATTAAAAAAGAAATATTATATCAATTTTTACCATATTTGATAATTAAGAATAAATCTTCTAAAATTTGAGAATTGTTTTATTTTTACTTCTTTAGATGATTATAGTAAATTTTTGCTGACAATTTTGATGAAATCCAAGTCTAAAGAAAACACCCATTTACAAAGCCTTGTTCATATATGTTGAACACTATTTGAAAAAAGAATTAAAATAATAAAATCCAATAATGACAGATTTAAGTAATTTTTGTTAGGAGTTCATATCCTTAATTTATATTTTATTGGTGTTCATATGTGTCTTTAACTTATACTGATTTCGATATATTAGAAAAATTAATATATTTTAAAATATAAAAATTAATATCCATAAATGTAAATCTAGATTTTAGTTGTTAGAGAGAATGACAATGTCTGTTTTTATCTTAAAAACTCAGAAATTGCATATTTGAGCAAACACTCACAAGTAGCGTCAAATTTGGAAAGATCCATTTGTGTTTGCTTGCAAAACTTTGATTTGGGATGGTTAATACCCATTGCTATCTCAAATAAATTACTAACTAAACGTATAATATAACCACTACAAAAATAATTGATTTTAGGAGGGGTTTTTGTCGACGGTTTGAAAACCCCAATAATTTCTGGCGATTTATCTTTAAAACCGCAAGTACCCATTTTTTATTATTTTTTTAAACTTTTTTATTTTTAGACTTACTTACTGAATAATTTATTTGTCCTGAATTGATTTTAGGAGGGGTCATCTCTTACTTACCCAACCCATTCGCTCCCCACGTTTATTAATCCCATCTCTAATTCTCTGAAATCCTAAGCTCTCACTTTCATCAAATTTTCTCTCAAATCTTCTTCTGCTTGGCTTCTTCGTGTTTATCGGCTTCGTGTTCATCATCTCCTCTTTGGCTTCGTGTTCGTCTTCTCTTGCTTGGTTGAGCGTCGAGGTGGAGGGGTCGAGGCGTCGAGGCATTTGTAGGTTGAGTGAGGTCGAGGCATTTTTACTAAGCTAATTGTCTGAGAATTCGGGTTTCTACTTTTGACATCTTAAAATTTGGATGCGTTTCTCTCTTTCATGATCCACAATTTTTATTTGCTTTCAACATTACTTAGTAGGCTTACATGGATATGTTCTAGTATCCTTTTCTTATCCCAATTATGTAAACCAATAAATCAATTTTATTTTTAATACTTCAATGCTCATTCTTTGCTTTAGTGTATGGTGTATTGTTATATCTGTCAAAATTTATGTCCTGTGTGTATGCTCAGTGGAACAGTGTTTGAAGGAGGTACTCTGGAGTTTGAAACTAAGCTTCCATGGGTTGTGGAACTGATTTGAACGATGAAGACTGCATCTCATATTAGGCCAATAATATTAGATAGCCGCCAAAGAAAATGAGGCCCCTCAGTTCTATGATTTCATTTTACAACTTGAACTAGAAAATGAGACATTGTTTTCATCTTCCTTTATCTGTTTAGTTATACAACTTGAACTAGAAATGATTCATCTTCCTTCATTGGGTTTTTTTTTAGTGTTGCTCTATTAAACATTAAAAATACACTAAATGATGTTGATATATTAAAATCTTTTTTAATATATTTTAAAACATCAAAATCAGTGTCCATAAGTATATTTTAAAACCATATCAGAAGAAAGGAGTTGATGTTTAAGGAAAAGGGAAAATAGTATTAGCTAATATTTAACACAGCTCCTTAGAAACAGAATCCAAAGCAAGCCTTTCTTAGTGCAACCAATGTTCAGAGCTGTTTCCATTCATATTGTGTCCAGTCAATACCATAACTTCATTTTACCCTAGAAATGTTAACCATGGTTGATCTCTTTATTAGTTACTATTATATTAGTCAACCAGTTCAGATTTTGCATGATGGTGGCTCTAAATTTGGCAGCAGAGGACTCCAAATTTTATGATGTATTGCTCCAAATTTGGCTAGTACAATATCAATTATATATCTACCATCTTTGTCCTCATACAATTGCTATACTGCTACAATTTATCTGTCCTTTTGTGGTTTTACTATGGATGTCAGCATGGATAATCTGTTATTGATTACATATAGTGTAAATGTTGCTCTATTGTAATTTATGTTTCAGAGTTTGCTTGTGAAAATGAAATACTAGATTTGTCACAAATCAATTTATAGATCTGAAGCTAGATATAAAAGGTCAGTATTTTATAAATTTATTTTCTTTATTTTCTTCTTATTGCCACTTCTCACTTCTCATTTTTCTCTGCACTCTCTCTGCAGTCTGCACTCTGCACTCTGCACATGCTTCCAACCACAACCTTTTATTAATTATATCATATCAAATGTGTCTCACATAATTAATATACCCTAATTTTTGAATATGTGATTTTTTTATTGTTCTTTCTTTTCATTGGATATGGAAGAATATTGCTTTATTTATATTTTCTATTAATAGAAATCATTAATCTAAGTAGTATGTCATGTGCAGTAGTTGTGCTACAGTTTATTGATTTTCTTCACTTGTTTTATTTCATAAGTTTCATGGCTACCTTACTAACGATCTTCCTTTATGTTGGAGAAAACCAGTTGTATACCACTTCTGACCTTTAGGGCAGGACTACACTGGGTCCTTTTTTTCAACTTTAATTTCTTAACTTTTTTAAACACCTGAATTAATTTTCATACAATTACATTCTCAACTATGTTTTAAACAAAATACTAGGTTCTAGAATACCTATTGCTATGTATAATTAATGGATGATATATTATTGCTTGCAGGTATATGCTCAACCACATTGATATTCTACTCTTAGTGGACTCTCATCCCTCAAGTCTTTACATTTACTAAACAGTGAATTGAGTTGGAGACCAATTACAAGTTTCTTGATTTAAGCTAGACATAAAAGGTTTGTATTTTATATATTTATTTTTGTGACATTCTTTTGATATATTTATTCTTGTGTAATGCTATTATAGATGGTACTTAGTGTGTTATTCATTCACCATTTACTTTTATATTAAGTAGGTGTACTACTTAGTATTAAATTATTTCAGGCAACAATTTCATAACTAAGTAGGGGAACTACTTAGTTTTGAATTCTTCAATTCCATAAGTAAGTGAGACTATTTCAGTCTTCAAATTTAGAACTAATTTGGTATAAGACTTAGTTTTATAACCAGTTTAATAAATTCGTCTTATGTATAAATTCCACAAGGTCACTTATTTTAACCTTCTAATCCTCTTGGCATGAACAAAGGTCGTTTTAATGGATAAATCATGGATAGACATGCCTCGAAATACAAGTCAATATATGAGAGGATTGAATACCTTCTTGGACTTTGCATTCACTAATAGTGGAGTTAGGGGAAAGATAATATGTCCATGTCAGAAATGCAAATTTAAGAAATGGCAAAGTCGTGAAGAAGTGTATGATCACTTAATTATTAAACCTTTTCCAAAAGGGTATATAGTGTGGCTTCTACACGGGGAGTGAAGAGTAAATGACGAAGCGCCTCAAGTAATGCCGAAGCTCCTCAAGTAAAGGCCGAAGAAGATGGTGGAAGAGTTGAAATTAATGATAATATGTGCGAAATGATTAATGATGTATTTGTAGATCATTGCTCTAACAACATGACGGATGATGACGAGATAGGTGCAGAGTCAAGCCATACTAGAAGTCATGATGGGACAAATTTTTTTGAATTAATGCAAGATGGACAACAAAGTTTATATGAAGGATGTGATAAATATTCGAAACTTTCATTCTTGGTGAAGTTGTATCACATCAAATGTCTATGCAGAATAAGTGACAAAGCTATGTCCATGATACTAGAGTTTCTAGCAGATGCATTTCAACATGCTAAAATTCCAAATTCATTCTAAGAAGCCAAACAAAGTCATTAACAAGCTTGGTCTTCATTACACCAAAATTGATGCTTGCATGAATGATTATATGTTGTATGTCTTTTTTATTTGTATGATTTTTTTTTAATATATAACCAACTAATTATTATGTTATATTGTAGGTATCTGATCAAGGAAGTGTGCCAAACATTGAATATAATGAAGATGAAGAAAATTAGACATGTATGAACAATTTTAGAGTTTGACTTCTGTTTTATGCTTAGTTAAGATAACCTGACACTATTTGAATTTGTTTTGTATTGAGGAGACTGCATTAAACGTAATTCAAGAACTGATTCTGTTAGTACACCTATATCTATGTTTTATATTAAAATAAGCTGACACCTATGTCTTAAGGCCCTTCATGTTCTTCCAGATTTTCATTTTCAGAACTAGCACTCCCTATTCTTGTATTTTCACCTGCCAATGCCACATGCTTGGTGTCTATTATGAATTTACTTTTTGATAAAGGTATGCAATTATTAAAGCTCTTTCTTTTTAAAGTGTATGAACATCAGTAATTCTGCTCTGGTTCCTCTAAACGATGTAATATCAATTACTGATGAGAATTAACAGTTGATGTTTTGTTTATAAGCCTAACAAATAATGTCTGTGTTGAGATATCAGTTGCTGGTTTTCCCTGATAAACTGAACTGATATTATTACTCTACTTTATCTTTTCTGTGTCAGAAAAGTTTTATGGCATAGTTATAGCATCCATTAGGTGAAAAAGTTATTTTTAAATAAGTTCATGTTTGATATCATTATTACATTTTGGCTGCTTACACTCCAATTTTGGCCTTTCTTTACTATTTTTAACTGATGATGTGGAGCTTGTAACTATTGGCTTCATAAGGACAACAAATCCAAATAACTTTATATTAAAATATATGATTGATATGGCAGATAATATGCTCAAAGCTTCTGCTATTGTTATAAATACTTCTGATGAACTTGGGAGTGAAGCATTGAAGGCAAAGTGGACCATGAAAAAGTATAAAATAGTTACGTGTGTTTGTAACCTGTAAAGGAACTTGCCTCTTCCACCCTGATGTTATTATTAGGCACAACTTTTTATCTTGTGAAGTTTTAGGGTTTGTATTTTCAACATAAAATATTACAGCCTTTCAAATTTTAATCAAATAAGTAGAACTTCATAAAAGGTAAAATTACTATGCTTTCTCAATACGAAGAAATAATTATAAAAGAGATAAATGTTGAACTGTTTATACACTATACATGAGATAAGAAAATCTTTTGAATTAAGTACATGTTTCGTTCAGTTCATGGAAAAATGCATAAAACTGAGAATAGAATGAAATTATAAATTAGTTCTCTGATTATTATGTTATATTCATAAATCTGTTGCGTGATTTTTCTTTTCCTATCTATCTACACGTCAAATTTTCATTGATGAATAATGACACTATAATAAAAACCACAGCCAAAAGCTTTCTCCTAGTACCCTTTACTCTTCTTCTCATCATGCTCCCTCTTTCTGTGTCAGCAATTTTAACAACACAAAAATTTGCTATCACAACATTTTTGACGGTTTTGAACGAATCTCCAGTTTTGAGAAAATTCCTGTTATTTTCGGCGATTTCCAGAAACACCCGTTATTTTCAACGGTTTCCAGAAACTCTTGCTATTTCCAGCGATTTGGAGAAATCGCCGATAATATTTTAGTTTCTTAAAATTGCAGAAACGAATTTTTCAAAAATTAAAACCCCTAAAACGCTAAAAATACCCACTAAAAAAATTATATATTTTTATAGTGGAGTGTCCATTATTTAATTGTCAACTTTAATAATTCACAAATACGTTAATTAATTAAAAAGTTAGACACAAATAATTAATATTTAATTATGACATTAAATTGTTTATATATTAATTTATTTCGATTTTCTTAAAAAAAATAATTTTTAATTACAATAATTTGAGATGAAACTTGGAACACTATCCAACCATGTGAAATAAATAATAATAAAAAAAAACACTATTTCATGTTACACCATAAGTAAATTCAATGGAAACGCCCGCACAGAAAAAACGAGCTAGTCCACACAAAAAGGAAGGTTCTTAATTAATATACATATTTAAAATTATTAATGAAACGCCTTCAATTTTATTGAAATTAAAATTTTCAGAATTTCTGAAATTGAAACTGTATTTATATTTTTATTCGAAACAGATTAGATAAATTAAGAGAGTTTATAGAAATTGTAGATTGAAAATGAAACAGAAACTTTTGTGACAGATTCTGATGAAATATATTCTAAGAAACTAATCAGAAATTATTTTGTTACTAATTCTTGTGAAACCTCCAAACTGAAGCCAGAATCCCAGTGGAAGACTTTGGCTTCCCAGTGCTTTGGACCTGTAACATAGTACCAAAACAAAAAACTTTAAATTTTTATTTATTTATTTATTATTATTATTATGGAACACTTTTTTTTATCAAACTGAATAGTTCAAATATCAACAAACAATTAAGAATTTGAAGGAGATGTGTAAATTAATGTAAATTATCTGATGTGTTGTTTATTTTTTTTTAAAATGTTACAAGTGTTTTCAACAGTTTGGATCATTCTAAAGAAAATTAATTGCTTTCATTTATTATTTTCAAACTTGTTTTTGTCTTTGGCTAGCTGTGAATTGTTCAATGAAATTGGGAGCAAGTGCCCCACAATGAAAGAAAATAATGAAATTCATAAATAGTTTCAGAATTAATTTTATTTTGAAATGATTTTAATTGTCATTAACTACCCATTTAAAATGCCAACCAATAAAACATATCTTCTTACAATTTATAAGATAATTACTGTAAAAAAAAAATATCTATCATAAAATAAGATACATCATTAAATGAAAAAAAAAAATAGTATTTCCCATTCAAATGTTATAAATAAATAAAAAATATAAGTAAAAGAAAAGTGATCAGAATGAAAATATTGACTTTTTCATTGTATTTCAGTTTATATTATGTAAAGCAAAAACTAAAAGAAAAAATAAAAACTTGCTCCCAATGGTTTTGTTATCATGTTTAAAAGAAAATAAAACAAATGTTAATTACCTTCTTCTTGGGCTTTTGAACCTTTGGCACTTTAATCTCTCCAGGATGATTTTCTAGATACTCCATTAGTTGCTGCTCGTCCATGGTCTCTATCAAATCAATCTGTGAAATAATAAAAAAAAATTTATAAAAAAAAAATGGTTAACAACTATAAAAAATGTAGACATAACTATTTTTGAGAATTTAGGATGGTGAAGAAAAAAAAAAGGAATATATATATATATATATATATATGTATATGCATATATTAAGAATTTATTAAGTAAATTTATATGGTGAAAAAAAAAGGTATACCAATATTTAAGAATTTAGGATAAACTTATATGGTGAATAAACAAAAAATGTATGTATGTACATCCAATTTTTTTTTTGGAGAATTTAGGGTAAATTTATATGGCGAAGAAAAAAAAAGTATATGCATACCAATTTCTTTCAAAAATTTAGGACAAAAATTATAGGATGAGGAGACCAAAAACAAGTAGGTAGATACCCATTTCTTTTAAGAACAAATTTATATGGCCAATAAACAAAAAATGTATGTACATATTAATTTCTTTTTAGAATTTAGAACAAAGTTATATGGTGAAAAGACAAAAAAGATATCTACAAATCTATTTCTTTTGATAATTTAGGGCAAATTGTTTTGGTAAGTAATAAAAAAGATACATACATACCCATTTCTTTTGAGAATTTAGGGCAAAGTTATATGGTGAAAAATAAAAGTATGTAAATATATTTAGTTGTAAAATTTAGAGCAAATTTATATGGTGAAGAAACAAACATATCAATTTCTTTCAAGAATTTAGGGCAAACTTGTATTGCGAAGAAAAAGAAAAAGGATATATATACATACCTATTTTGTTTTATAATTTAGGGCAAAATTTATATAATGAAGAAAGAAAAATTGGTTTGAGAATTTAGGAGAAAGTTATATATACATACCCATGCCTTGAGCTCTTCAGCATCCTTTCTTAAGGCCTCTTCTTCTTCTTTCTGTGTCACTTTTTCTCCATCTTCTGCTTTGTTCTTATTCTTTTTCTTTCTTCCTCCAACACTATTCATGCTCTTATTTTACTATCTGCAACAAAATACAACTATTACCCTTAATTAAACAAAATGGCTCAACCAAAGTGAATAAACTTCATTATATAATTATTTTAAGGAGGAAACAACATTGTATCTCAACCATCCTTGGCTTTATGCCAACTGTAGTTATTGACCATTATTACTCACAAATAAAGGAGTTATTAATGCCATAACACTGGCTAATTAGTGTAATTCATCTGAATTTTGCCATTTTTTTTTATAATAATGAAACGTTGAACTTTGCAATGTACGGAGTTTATTTTATATTTTTCCTCTTTTTTTTTTTTGGAATTTCTTATAAAGAAAATAGGATAAATAGTCACTTTATGCTTTTTTTTTTCTTTCATATTTTAGCTTTTAAAAAAACACTATTTTTAGTTCTTGTTTGTAAATGAACTTTGGTTTAAGTTTCACAAAATAAATTTCTTGTATTTTATTTTTCAAAACTTAACTTTATTATTTTTCTCCTTATAATATATTATAGAATATAAAGTAACTTATCTCAATTTTTTTTATCTACTTATGTTGATATTATATTACATTAAAGGAGAAGTATTGAGTTTTTTTTTTTTTAAAAGCTAGTTACTTTAAGGCTATAAAGATCTAGAAAATAGTGTTTTAGAAATGGTAGTGATTTAAATGTATGGTATACAATAGGTTGGGTTTTGAATGACTTTTAGGTGTATTTAGAGCTTATAGAGAGTGAGATTTTGATTTGGAAGGTCTAAAGCAAATTGGTGCGATTGATGTTTGTCTTTGAGTTAATTGTGACTTGTTCAGACCCCTAAGTAGCTAAGTTATGTGTTAAAATTGGTAGAATTGATTTATGGTTTATAAAGTGGTGTTTTTAGTTAATTTGAATTGAAATCTCTTGGTAAAATAGACTTAGACTTGGTTTAAATTGAATCCTACACACTTGAAAAGGTCAATTGTGTCTTATAACGCCAAATGAAAGTGGTGGAAGTTGTTAGTAGTGCCTAAGATAGGTTATGAGGGGTTGAGAGGTGAAAATTTTGCAAAATTATGCATTGTCGCTGGGCGAGTGGTTTGGCTTGTTGGGCGAGTATTTGAGAGTGTTTAGGCAGTGGGTTTTAGTGGCTAGGTGAGCCAACTCGCTAAGCTAATAGAACTCACTATTTCCACTCTCGTTGGGCTAGTGGTTTTGTTCTTTGGGCGAGTTTGTAGTGTGTTTTGGCTATGGTTTCAGGGGCTAGGCGAGCCAGCTCGCTGCGTTGGTGTAGCTCACTAGTTGTGCTCTCGCTGAGCAAGTGAAGACTGGTCGCTAGGCAAGAGGGTCGAGATTCTCTTGGATATTTTAATTGATTTTCTCTATTGTATTTAGTTGTAAATAGTGTGATGGTTTATCTTATACTTTGCGATATGGTTGAAAGTATGATGGTATGCAATGATTCTATGAAAAGTATGTGAATGATGGTTATAAGGATTTCAAGGAGAAGTCATTTAGATGGTTATGTATAGTGTATGTATTGATATAGGATGCTAGTAATTAGAGGTTATTTTGACACTCTCAATAACTTCCAATCTCAAGAAGAGAAGGATAGTTATGTGGTGGAGAGTAGCAAGAGGTCCTTAGTCTATAGTTAATTGTTTTGCCATAGATGCTTGAAAGGATTAACTTTGAAGTGTGATGATTTGTTGTTGAGGAAGATGTTGTTGTTCCAACTCAAAGGCAAGGCCCCTATAATTTGATATCAATACATTATCTAGATGGTCAAGTCTAGAGGGAAACATTTTATGCCTTAAGATTAATTGTTTTATCTATACTATATGTCTAATTCTATAAACATGATTGATGATTGTTTTTGGTACATTAGCTTACCCTTTCTTCTTTGTGTTGTTTGTCTGTTTTGTTTTTTCTCTTTTGTAATGCTCACCTAAATAGTGTGAACTTAGGAGATGTCTCTAGTGAGCATGTGCTAGGAAGAGGTAGAGTTGAGGCGTAGAGTAGAATGTATGATTTCAAGTTTTATTCGATAATGTAATTATCATATTACACTTTTGGTTTAGTGTAATATTTCATAATAGTCCAAGTTTTAGTATATATTTTGCTATTATAAGTTTTTTTTTAATTATTTGTAATAGCATCTTAGATACTTTCTTTGAATTAATTGCTTTATATTATTGAAATGTAATGAATCCTATAATAGTTGAATGACACAAAAAATTAAGATATTACAAAGCTTTAGTCCAAAGATACATTAATTAGTTATAAGTGTTAGATAATATTAAAAATAAAAAGTAATTATTTTTAATTTTTGAGAGAAAAAAAATACATAAACAAAATTAACTTTTATTTTTAAATAGATAAAAAGTATATTTAAGCTTATAAAATATATATCTATCGTAATTACTTTAATAATTTTTATATTTTATAAAATTAGATAATTTAGATTAAATTAGACAATACTAGTACTATATGCTTTCTACAATCTATTTTAATGACATTTCTAGAGTCACCTAAATGTGGGAACAGATGTAGTTACAATTTTTTAAATAAATATAATTTTTTAATTATAGTTGCTCGAAGTCTAGTTAAAAGTAAAAATTTTAAAAAAGGATGATGATTCCATAAGAATTCATCGATAAAAGTAATTTTCTTTTTGAAAAATGATTATTACTTTTAAAACCGTCTAAAAATTTTGAAAAAATGATGATGCTTTTTTTTAAAGTCGTTATCTTTTCTCTTATTTCTTTCTCAAAACTTTAAAATTTTAATTATTATTTATTTTTCATTTTCATTTTCATTGATATTGAAACATTTGTCTTTGTTGTCATTAGCTCTTTATTATTGTATCTTCATTTCATTACTAATTTTGCTCAATACTTTAAAAATGAGTTTCGACGTTAATTATTTTTTTACCTGTGACGTCAGTCTAAACTCCAATGTCTTGGTTGAAGATGTCAATCTAATGTCAGAGAAAAAAAATGATATCAAATGATGTCGCTTGTTAAGCTAACCAATGACCAATGACGAGGACTTCAAGGGGATCCGACGTTCTGGTGCATTAAGCACATGACTTGAACCGTTGAGCACAAATTTCTAGAAATGAAAAGAGGAGGTGAATTGACGTTGACCCTTACCATAATTGTTGTCAATTGATGTCTATTAATGCATTAAAAACGTAAATTGTAGGTCTTTTCAATAATTTATTCGTTTTTACAATTTTACCAAACTTGGAAAGCAGAAAACTAACACAATTTGAGTATTGAATATTTCCACATAACACAATTTCAAGTTTAAAGTATGAACTAATCACAACTAAAACTATAAACTAAAGCTATCAAAACTTACAACTAAAACTAAAGATATCAAAATTAAAAGTATTAAAACTAAACTAATGTATGTCTTCAAGAAAAAATAGTTGTTGTTATGGTGGTATGTCCTATCTCCATCGTTGTTGCACACTTTTGTTATATCTTCTTCATTGTGTCCTCCGTTATTGGTGATGGATTCTTGAAACGCTGCAAAAATAACACAACTTCATTATGTTTGCATTCTAATGTTTAAAGTTGAATGTGATTTGTAATATGTGAAAGATATGTATTATTACCTTAGTCCAATCATCTCTAACTATTGTTCAAATGATGGTTTTGATCCAAGACATGACATAGTAGACACATACCCATGAATTTGGCTACTTGTTACAGTTAGCATGACAAAGAAAATAATTAGATATACAAGTCATAAGTTGGCATACAAATATTAATTACTTAAAGATCAATTAGTTTTAACCTTTAGATACATACTTAAATTTAATGTGCTCTAGGCCTACCCACAACTCTAATTACATTTGAAACATATGTTAAAATTAATATAAAACACTTACGTTTGTAACAAGGATTTCAAGTTAGGTTTCATCTTCTTGTGTAAGGAACAAAATCATACAATTATGCATTGTGTTGGTATGATGACCATCAGTTGTCAATGGGCCCTATCATGAATCACAAATAGTTAGTCGATTAATTAAGTAAACCTTCATAAAATTTTACAATCAGTAACACATACCTATCAATGTATGTCAGAAGGTACATCTTTCTTTTGGACTTAACCATTCATGTTTGCAAATATGTTTGCTTGAATTCAACTATGTTTCCAAAAGGTTGAATGGTCTGAGGTTCAATAAATCCATACATGGATGCCCGACCTTGGTCCACAATGACTATGTTCATGTACCTATAACAATAAAGTTAAGTATATATTAAAAAGTAACAATTTGAATATTTAAATATAAAAGAAAATGAAAAATATTACGTACACCATAGTTGTAGGATTGAAATATTTAACATCTTGTCTCCTCCAACGACCTCTAGTGCATCATTTAAAGTAATAAACATTGGCATATGACAATGAAGGCCAAATACTTTTAAATTCCACTCCATTTCTATCAGTCCTCTATTCAACTTGTATAATTTCATCATTAACTTTGTTATAGGATCATCCTCTACTTTTGCAATGTCATAATCTTTATGGATCACAGGTTGACACATGGGTTGCTTCACAAGATGGGAGAACTAAAATAAACATTTTAAAAGCTATGAATAATTTTGACATAAAAATACTTAGAATAACAATATAATACTTATGGTAGGCCAAAATATGGCATGATCAATGCTTTATGCCAAGCTATAAATGTGCCTAAGGTCTCCCTTACGATTTGGATTTTTGAAGTTGGCACAGACACTTGAGCGTGGGGATCTTGAATTTCAACAATCTTCACATGTCCGTAATGGGGCAATAAAGGAGCACCATGAATAGTCTGTCCTCTTTGAAGTTGTCGCCTTACGACCACTATAAGTGTAGGATCTTAATAAAAGATTAGCTCATTCTAACAAGTCAAGTCAGTATAATCTACAATAGAGCATGAGCCTTTTGTGCTGACATGACGTCCTATTGGAGCTTCAATGGGGAGATTGATGTTCTGTTGGGCAATGAAATAATTTATTTCTAACTTTGACATAAAAATATTTAGAATAACAATATAATACATGCGATGGGCCAGAATATGGCATGATCAATGCTTTAGGCCAAGCTATAAATGTGCCTAAGGTCGCCCCTATGATCTGGGTTTTTGAAGTTGGCACATACACTTAAGCGTGGGGATCTCGAACTTCATCAATCGTCACACTAACAAGTTTACCGTAAATAGTTTGCCCTCCTTGAAGTTATCGTGCTAGGGTCACTATGCGTGTAGGATCTCAATAAACTAATACCTCATACTAACAAGTGTAGTCAGTATGATCTACAGTAGAGCATGAGCCTTTTGTGCTGACACGACATCCTATTGGTGCTTCAGTGGGGAGATTGATGTTTCGTTGGGTAATGGACTGAAGCCTTTCTTCAAATGCTCTTTGTTTTTTTTGTTATTGTTGGAGGCATTCCATGAAGCATTGCTCCATAACAATCATGAGTTGGTTGAGTTTTTCCTCCATTTGGAGCTCCATCTTTCTCAATGCTTCCTAACTCAAGGATTCGCTACTTCTTTGTGTAGAGCCAAAGTAGTCTCGAAGTCTAATTGCACCTTTAATGCTACGCCCACGACCTGGGTGCGTTGACTTTCCTGTACTTGTTGTAAAAATATCGTGCCTACCTTGGACAACAAAGGAACCCTTAGTTTGTTGCTCAACCAACTCATCTTGCATATTATAATGAAGTTTGTTACATAAAACACTTCATATGAACTATGGTTTTGGGTTTAAAGTTTGTACTTACAATTATTTATGATATCAATCGAGTTGATTGTGATGTCTTGTGCTCATCAAACTTAGTCCGTGCAACCTTCCACAACTCGTACCTAGCAGGTGTCGGTTCTAGGTTAGGGGACTCATTCATAAGTGGATGAATGAGATTAACTTTGCAATTAGGCTCCAAAGTAAGATTGAATCTCCAAACCATAACCATACGAACACGTCTAGGATGTTCATGTCATCTAAGATCAATATTAAGAATATCCTCTCAACTATGAGGATTGAAACCAATTTAGGCCTGCTACTTAACTGAGAATTCTACAACAAGGAATCATATATAATTAGGAGTATTTAAATTGAATAATAAGTTTTCAATTAAACTATTGAAACGTTTTTACTTACAATTTGCTTAACTACTCGTTGTGACTCATCATAATTCCATGTTCCTGACTTTTTAAGACGGGTTTGCTTCCATTTCTCATGACGGGATGGTAGGGATGAAGGTTGAATTGAATTTGCTTCCATTTCCAAATTATCTAAATGAAAATATTACAATGAATGCTTTTCTTTTTCCTATACAGTCATACCCATAGTGTGGTATTTAAGTTCCAAATCAGAACTTAGATTGTGTAAATATCTACTTATTATACCAAATCACAGCAAAGTCAACTCCTAATTCATGTTTCTAATCATGACCAGATGCAAAACCTAATCTAAATGCAATTGAAACATGCAAACCTACTCTAAAACATATAAAACCCTAATTAAAATGAACTGTTAGAAGCAAAGATATGATTCACAATTTTTTTCTTTCAATGGACTCATCTCCAGCTCGAGAAGACATCTCGAGAAGTCATGCTCACTGTGGAGTCATGTAATTCCCTAAGGAAGTTCAACTGTGTGGAGTCAAAGAGTCCAAATCAAAATTTTTACAAAACAAAACTAGAAACGAGAAAGACTCTCACATCATCAAACAAGAACATAGAATAAATGGAAAAGTCAAAATGAAAAAATCACCAAACATACAACACATAGAAACATCACAGAAGAAATTTTATTAACAAGAATCAAGGATTACAAGAAAAGATATCGAACAAAACGCAAGCGAGAACTGATAACGGTTGAATTTACCGTTATTTGATACGTAATTTTGATGCTAAAAACACCCTTTTTGACTTAGAAACTAGCTTGAAATCATATTTTTGTGTTATTTGTATGACTAAGAGAGTTAAAGGTGAGTTTAATGGTTTTATGCTAGATTTCCTTGTTTTTAACAGGAATTGAGATTATTTGGAAGAAGAGTTGAAGTAGCAAGGAGTTGGAACTCAGGAAGTGCTAGAAAAGCATCAGAAGAGAGTCACGCAGCAGCGCTGAGCACCACTTCAAGGGCCCTCAACGATAGATTACGATGTCTCACGCTTGCCTATCGTTTTTCTGAAGCCCTCAGCGTAGGAAGTTTCTGGCTCGCACCTGGATGCCCTTTTTGGGGCGCTGAGCGCCACTTTCCTTAGTCGCATCACGCCTGCTTGCCTTCTAAGTTGAACCTGAGCATCACTTTGTTCTGGATGACGCCTGGGCGCCCTAAGTGGGGCGCTGAGCGTTGGCGAATGGGCTTAGGCTGTGTTTTTTGTTTCTATTTCGAACTATTTAAGGTTTTGGACGACCTAGAGACTGTATCTTTTGATAGAAGAGACGCAGAAACACATTTTTTCACCCTTCGGAGGCGGATTTGGATGCGGAAGCTCTTATCTTCAACTTTTAGGTTTTATCTTTCATTCTTTTCCATTATTCATCTAGTTTCACCATGATTATGGTGAACTAAACTTCAATTCTTGTTGGGGGAATAGATGTAATCCTTTGAAACTCTCATGTATTTGAATTGGTTCTTGTTATTTATAAATGCTTCTTTCATTAATTGTTAGGGTTTTTCCTCTCTACTCTATGCTTGCTTTGTTTAACTCATTCATAGCATGATAATTGATTTTGTTGATATGAACAAATACGGGGGAATCTAGATCTAGGGAATTTCTCCAAAAAGTAGTATTACCTAGACATAGGGATATGAGTTTTGGTTTTCTTAAGCTTCTGTGTGAATGTAATGCAGAATTGATTGCTAGGGAGATAAGACATTGTAAACTAGTAATTAAGGATAGGCTTTCTTCACCGAGACATCGGGTTTAAAGTAAATTACAAAGTGACATTAACATTAATGAAGAAGAAGAATGTTTACATACATGAGAGTGGATAGGAGAAATCGAAAACCCCAACAACATATTCATTCCATATTTTACAAACCATTCATTTGTGCATTTTTCTTGTCAATTGATAAAAACTTGCATTAATGTTTACTTTTTGCATTCTAAACCAAATGATTTTTTTCTCAAGTCTTATTTAATTAAGAAATCACATAATTGTTTAGGTCGTGAATCTCTAGGGAATCAATACTTATTCTTACCATTTTATATTAATTGATACGATTCGGTATACTTGTCGGAGTCTTAACAAGTTTTTGGCACCGTTGTCGGAGACTCGTGGTTTATTGATTAGCTTTGACTTGATTTTTTTTTATTTTGTTTTATTCTAACAATTTCTTTCTAGGGTTTTGGTTTCTTGTGTATGCAAGGTACAGTTCGCACTAGAAGCAAGAAAAAACTTTGAACTTCTTCTTGAAGGACTAGACGAGAGTAGGAGGAGAAGGAGAATCCGAACGTCTAGCGAACTATTCCCTCTTCCTTAGACACTATTACAACCTTCACCTCAAGGATCTGACCAGAGCATTGAAAATATGGTTGAGGAGAACAATGGTAGACGAACTCTGGCGGATTATATAACTGTTGTTGGCCCTCATCATTTTAATAGCATTGCAAGGCCGAGGGTCAATGCTGCAAACATGTAGATGAAGTCAGCGTTGATACAATTGGTGAAGAGCAATGATAACGGTTGAATATACCGTTATTTGTGATTCATTTTTAATGCTAAAGGCACTCTTTTTGACATAGAAACTTGCTTTAACTCATGTTTTTGCTTTAGTTTTGTGAATAAGAGAATTGAGGTTATACTTAATGATTTTATTACTAATTCCCTTAATTTTGTAGGCTAATGGAGTGATTTGGAAGAGGAGTTAAAGTATGAAGGAGTCGGAACTCAAGGAATGAGAAAAACTGTAGAAAAAGAGGAAAAAACGTAGTGCTGAAAAAAGTTGTCCAGGCTTGGGCGCCCCTTTAAGGGGGCTCAGCGCAGAATTTCACCGCATCTCACTCGGGCGCCCTTTTAGGGGCACTGAGCGCCACTCCTCTTGCATTCACGCCCGGGCTCCCTAAGTAGGGGCGTTGAGCGCTGGCGACGTGGGCTTGGACCTGTTTTCTATTATTTTTATGTTCTACTTAAGACCCAGACGACCTAGGGTTTGTATCTTTCGATGGCTTGAGCACAGAAACACGTTTTTCACCTCTTTGGGGGCAGATTTGGGGATGTGACAGCTCTCCGCTTCTCTTTCTAGGGTTTTATCTTCATTCCATTCCATTGTACACCTAGTTTCTTCATGACGGCGGAGAACTAATCTCATTTGCTATTGGGGATGATGTAACCTCTAAACTCTCTTGTATGTGAATTGATTCTTATTATTGATATATGCTTCTTTCATTAATTGTTAGGGATATTCTTCTTTGCTCAAATGCTTGTGATGTTTTATTCATGTATGGCATAAATCTTATGATTTGTCTAAGTATCAGGAGATTTCATACTCCTAGGGTTGGACGTTTTGGGGATGTGACAGCTCTCCTCTTCTCTCCCTAGGATTGTTATCGAGAGATATCTTACAAATTACGATCTGGGGAATTTCTCCCAAAAGTAATATTACCTAGAATAGGGATATGAGTTTTGATTGCCTTAAGCTTCTGTGTGAATGTAATGTAGAATTGATTGCTAGGGAGACAAGACATTGTAAACTAGTAATTAAGGATATGCTTTCTTCACCGAGACATCGGGTTTAAAGTAAATTAGAAAGTGTCATTAACATTAATGAAGAAGAAGAATTCTTATATACATGAGAGTGGATAGGAGAAATCGAAAACCCCAACAACATATTCATTCCATATTTTACAAACCATTCATTTGTGCACTTTTCTTGTCAATTGATAAAAACTTGCATTAATGTTTACTTTTTGCATTCTAAACCAAATGATTTTGTTCTCAAGTCTTTTTTAATTAAGAAATCACATAACTGTTTAGGTCGTGAGTCTCTAAGGAATCGATACTTGGTCTTACCATTTTTTGTTAATTGATACAATTCGGTACACTTGCCAGAGTCTTAACAAATTTTTGCCGCCGTTGCTAAGGACTCATGGTTTATTGATTAGCTTTGACTTGATTTTTTTTATTTTGTTTTGTTCTAACAATTGCTTTCTAAGGTTTTGGTTTCTTGTGTATGCAAGGTACAATTCGCACTAAAAGCAAGAAAAACTTTGAACTTCTTCTTGAAGGACTAGACGAGAGTAGGAGGAGAAGGAGAATCCGAACGTCTAGCGAACTATTCCCTCTTCCTTAGACACTATTATAACCTTCACCTCAAGGATCTGACCAGAGCATTGAAAATATGGCTGAGGAGAACAATGGTAGACAAACTCTGGCGGATTATACAACTGTTGTTGGCCCTCATCATTTTAATAGCATTGCAAGTCCGAGGGTCAATGCTGCAAACATGTAGATGAAGTCAGCGTTGATACAATTGGTGAAAAGAAATGATAACGGTTGAATATACCGTTATCTGTGATTCATTTTTAATAATAAAGGCACCCTTTTTGACATAGAAACTTGCTTTAACTCATGTTTTTGCTTTAGTTTTGTGAATAAGAGAATAAAGGTTATACTTAATGATTTTATTACTAATTCCCTTAATTTTGTAGGCTAATGGAGTGATTTGGAAGAGGAGTTAAAGTATGAAGGAGTCGGAACTTAAGGAGTGAGTAAAACTGCAGAAAAAGAGGAAAAAATGCAGTGCTGAAAAAAGTTGTCATGGCTTGGGCACCCCTTTAGGGGGGCTGAGCGCAGAATTTCACCGTACCTCGCTCGGGTGCCCTTTTAGGGGTGATGAGCGCCACTCCTCTTGCATTCACGCCCGGGCTCCCTAAGTAGGGGCGTTGAGTGCTGGCGACGTGGGCCTATTTTCTGTTATTTTTATTTCTACTTAAGACCCAGACAACCTAAGGTTCGTACCTTTTGATGGCTTGAGCACAGAAACACGTTTTTCACCTCTTTGGGGGCAGATTTGGGGATGTGACAGCTCTCCGCTTCTCTTTCTAGGGTTTTATCTTCATTCCATTCCATTGTACACCTAGTTTCTTCATGACGGCGGAGAACTAATCTCATTTGTTATTGGGGATGATGTAACCTCTAAACTCTCTTGTATTTGAATTGATTCTTATTATTGATATATGCTTCTTTCATTAATTATTAGGGATATTCTTCTTTGCTCAAATGCTTGTGATGTTTTATTCATGTATGGCATAAATCTTATGATTTGTCTAAGTATCAGGAGATTTCGTACTCCTAGGGTTGGACGATTTGGGGATGTGACAGCTCTCCTCTTCTCTCCCTAGGATTGTTATCTAGAGATATCTTACAAATCACGATCTAGGGAATTTCTCCCAAAAGTAGTATTACCTAGACATAGGGATATGAGTTTTGGTTGCCTTAAGCTTCTCTATGTGAATGTAATGCATAATTGATTGCTAAGGAGACAAGACATTGTAAACTAGTAATTAAGGATAGGCTTTCTTCACTGAGACATCGAGTTTAAAGTAAATTAGAGTGGATAGGTGTTAAACCCCTGGCAAGTGTACCAGATCGTATCAAGTAATAATAATTGGTAAACCCAATATCATTCTTCCCAAAGGACTCTTAAGGCCTCATCTTTCGTGTAAACTAATTGTTTAAGACTTGAGTAAAGAAATTAATTTTAATTGTTTAAATGCAAAACAAAAATAAACATGCAAATGCAAGAATTCAATTGACGAAGAGAAACTATGAATGAATGAGGTTGTTGGGGTTACAATTTCATCTTATCCACTCTCATATATCTACTCTTCTTATTTACTTTGCTTATTTATAATATTGCCATGAAAACTTTCTTGGTCTACCCTTAACCCAATCCCTTGGTCAAAAGAGCCTATTACTAATTACCGGCTTGCTATCCCTAGCCTCCCCTAGTAACTAATAATGCATAATGAGCGAAAGCAAAATACAATTGATCGTCCTATCCCTATCCCTAGGCGGTATTAACATAATCAAGGAATTCTCCCCAGTTCATGACATTACTGTACGTCCCCGTATCAATAAAGACAAACAACATCTACCGAATGACTTAAACTGTAGAAGCATTAAGCAAAGGTAAAGAACCCAACAATTGATAAATTAAGCATATGCAAGCATGTAAAGTAAACAAGAATTTCAATATATGAGAGTTTCAAAAGATTACATTGTTCCCCAACAACTAAGGGTTTAGTTCACCATAATCATGGTGAAACTAGATGAACTAAATGGAAGAATGGAAAAGCAAACCCTAGAATTGATAAAGTGGAGCCTAAGCATCCAAGAAATCTCCTCCAAAGGTGTAGAGCTGTTGTGGACTTGTTCTCTGCCTAAAAGAATAACATTTGGATTCGCACTAGGGCTATATATAAGCCAAAAAGATAACAGAAAATATCTCAGAATCCAAAATATAAAAACAGACAACTGCCCAGCGCCAAATGGTCGCTCAGCGTTTGCCTCAACACACGCCACGCCCAGGCGCCTAAAATGACCGCTAAGCGGTTTGCCTCTTGTCGCTCTGGACGCTCAGTATCACCGCCTGGGCGCCAGTCAACAACTTTTTCTTGCACTAGGACGCTAAGCGGTGGAATTGACTGCTGAGCGGTTCACAGACTCTTCTTTTCTTCCTTTTTCTCCTTCATTCTTGAGTCTATGACCTTCCTACTTCATTGCCATCTTCCATTTTCATCAAAAACCCTGCAAAACAATGCCAAAACAAGCATAATATCTCTAAAAACAACTTTTGACTCTCATGTAACACAACGTAAGAGTTTTACTTAATTCTAAGCTCATTTTAAGCTACAAAGGGTGTGTTTTAATATCAAATTTATGCATGAAAATAACGGTTTTGAGACCGTTATCACAATCCCAAACTTAAAACTTTGCTTGTCCTCAAGCAAAACCAAACAAAACTTGGCCTTCCAATTTTTCATCAAGTAGTTCTACACTTTTCAAAACCTTTTTCTTCATGAGAAGTTAATTCAGATTTTCAGTGGAATCCTACCAAAATGCAAGCATGCTTTCAATCCAATCTAGTTCACCTACTTCAATATTTCCCAATAGATGTTTTATTCATGAATGATCAATCCACTAAGCATAGATGTAAACATGGATTTCAACAATTCTTACCAAGCAAGTGTTTCACTCAATCATTCAAGTGTTTTTAAGGAATCACTCCACTCTTTATTATTCACATGTCATATAAAACAATATTGCCATTTATCTAAAAGAATCAAAATCCTTACATGCAAATCCCATCACAAGGACTTTTCCAAGGCTTATAATGAGGCTAGGATATCAAGAAAATTTGGTTTTTCTAGATTGCAAAATCCTTGAGTTAAGAGAGCTATTTCATCATTGAAAAGGTTCAAGTTTAAACTCTCTCTATCACCAAACTCCTTTATTCCCAACTTCTTCCCTTTTTATCAATTTTGCATTGAGTTCCTTTTTCATGCTTTTATTTTTTTCTTTTTCTTCTTTACTCATGCATTTTTTTTCTTTTCAATACTTGAACTCAATGCTCTTCTTTTGCCTTTCAATTTTCCCCATACAACCCCAAACTTGAACCTTTTCATCACATAAGATTATTCTCAACCCTACTCAAGATAAATAATTTCAAATCAAGGGTTTTCATCTTGTTTAAGGCCAAGGTTCAAAAAGGGTATAAAATTTTAAACTTGTTGGGTGAAATTTTTGGCTAGATAAGGGCTTCCAAACATGGCCTTGATCATATAACATAAGCATGCAAATCAATCAATTATCAAGACTAAGGCAATATCATTCATGATTCCCTGTGAACAATACATATATCAATAAGAACTCTGGAGCTCAAAACCTCACACACATGCTCTCTCACACATCATTCATTTATCCTGCTTAGCATCACAATCACAACCATGAACCACAATACATCTATTCATATAATTAGTGAATCATTTAACTAGATATCAACACACATACATTCTCAGTCAACCACATTCAATCATTATCCAATACTTGTCATGCATTTTTAATACTACCATCAGAACCATTGTACAAGCCAAGCATAGACACAAAATAAAAGTTCAACCTATTCTACAAATTCAAAGTACAAAAGAAAAAGATACCTGGGTTGCCTCCCAATAGCGCTTGTTTATCGTCACAAGCCTAACCCAAACCTGTTTAACATTCATCAGTAAGTGCGAATCTTGCCAACACCCATCAGTAGGTGTACCTTCCTGTATCCTTCAGTGGATACATAAAAATTTAGCATCCCTCAGTAGATGCTACCCAAAAAGTGTTTAAAAATCCATCAACTTATATAACCAGAATAAACCTATTCTAAAAATTGTTCTACAACAAATGGGATAAAATTAAATATCTTTAAATCTTTCCATCCCGGTTGGGATCTTCATCCTCCCAACTCATTAGTTGCCTTCTATCCACTCTTTTGATGGCTTTAGTAAATGGTTTTCTGATCTCTACCTTGCCATCTTCTTTGATATTTTCAACAATCCACTTCCTCTTCTTGAATCTTACCTGTGAGCCTCATGGAAGTGGTATATCTTCTGAGTGAATTGTTCCTCCTTTATCAACCTCCTCATTTTTAGGTACCTGTAAAACATTACAACTGTTAGAATTGGTACCTGTCATTCTTTCTTCTGATGCAGTTTGTCTTCTTGACTTTCTAAATCTGGATCTTTTCTTTATTCTAATATTATTCCCTTTAGAACAAGTATATAAGAGCACATTCTTCTTATCTCGCATCATGATTCTTCCATCATGAGCACTAATGAACATTTTACACATAGCCATGAAAGGTCTTCCAAGAATAATTGGAATCCTCTCATCATCTTCAATGCCCATAACTAGAAAGTCAGCCAAAAGCTCCAACTGCTCCACACGCACAACCACATCTTCCACCATACCTAGTGGCTTTTTACTAGAACCATCCGCCACCGTTACAGTAAGATTAG
Organism: Vigna reflexopilosa; assembly: GCA_027742785.1. Lineage (NCBI taxonomy): Eukaryota > Viridiplantae > Streptophyta > Magnoliopsida > Fabales > Fabaceae > Vigna > Vigna reflexopilosa. Next base: position 14,864,296 of record CM050928.1, on the reverse strand, counting down.
ACGATTTTAATGTCAACCCTGCAATCTTTCTCAAGAGCCGTCCAGGCATCATATTAATGCTGGATCCAGAGTCTATCATGGCTCCTTCTACCTCAAAATCATTTATAATACATGAAAGTGTCAAACAACCTGGATCTTTTACCTTAGGCGGATAATTCCTTTTTGGAGGTTGAACTTCAAATTCTTGCTCATCTTCATCTGTATCCAAATCTATCATATCTCCAAGATAAAATTTCATCCTTGCAGGAATTTGTTGGATTACAGAAGGCACCACAGTCACTTGGTTTTCTATAAATGGTCTATTGTGACTGAATTTTTCTTCCTCTTCTCTCTCACCTTCACTGCTGCTTATTTCAATGACTTCTCTTTTTTCCTCTTCCTCATCACTGCTTCCAATCTCCACAACTTCCCTTTCAACTTTTCGCTTACTTCTTGTAACAACAACTTTACATTCCTCTTTAGGGTTAACATCAGTGTTAGCCCTAAATTGGTGCTTCTCAGTGGTATCTACCCTTTTTGACAACTGCCTGACTTGCATCTCTAAAGATCTGATGCTGGCTTGATTACCTGCTTGATTAGACTCATAAACCTTCAAGAATTTATCAAATCTATCATTTAAGTCTCTGACAACCTCTGTCAAATGGGTGACCTGCTGCCATAGAGGTGAAGGTTGTTGTTGCCTGAAACCCCCTCTTTGCCCTGATGGGAAATTCGATGCCTGATTAATACTTGGATGATTCTTCCAACCTTGTTTGGCATTACATTGGTTTTTTGAAACTGATTTCCCATAAAATTAGCTTCTTGCTGCATCTCTTCAGGCAAAGAACATTGACCATTGATATTGTCACCACCACAGAAATCACACAGCTGCTGTGTTTGAGAAACATTACGAAGCTCCTTAGGAAGTTGTGAGAGAATCTTCGTTAAATTATCTAGCTTTTGAGTCAGAAGATGATTCTGAGCTAGCATAGCGTCATCTGCAGGCAAGTGCAAAACTCCTCTCTTTTGTGTAGGTATGCCTCTTTCACTGTAATTTTCTTGCTCATTAGCAGCCATATTTTCTATCAATTCATATGCCTCATCTTCAGTCTTTTGTTTAACATTGCCTCCAGCTGAGGCATCCAGCATCATCTTTGACTGAGTGTTCAATCCTCCAAGGTATGCAAGAATAAAGGTGGTTTTGTCAAAACCATGGGTTGGCGTCTTTCTCAGCAAGCCCTTAAATCTCTCCCATGCTTGACCTAAAGTCTCTTCCATACCCTGCTTGAATGATGAAATTTCCAGCTTCCCTTGAGTAACTTTGGACTATGGATAATATTTAGTGTCAAACTTTGTAGCCACAGTCCCCCATGTGGTGAATGTTCCTTTAGGAAAAGAATTAAGCCACGCCTTAGCATTGCCCGCTAATGAGAATGGGAACAAGCTAAGATTTACTCGTTCATCTGATACACCTGCATTCTTTACAGTGTTGCAGATTTCAATAAACGTGGTCAAATGATCATACGGATTCTCATTTGACAAACCGTGAAACTGATTGCCTTGTACTAGGTGTATTAATGCTAGATTCATCACCATGTTGGTCGTTTGATCTGTAGGCATGGCTATGTTGTTAAAGTGAAAAGGACCTACAACATTAGATTGATCCGCCAATGTGCGTCTTAGAGGAAATTGTTCTGCCATCTCCCATGTTCTTCTATCTGGTGAAGGTGATAATAATCTGCTAGGAGAAGGGAATAAATCCCTAGATGGGCGTCTGACTCTCCTTCTTCCCCTTGTCTCACTTAAGCCGTCAAGAAGAGGTTGGGTATTTTTCTTGCTCCTAGTATGTTTAGCCTCCTGTTGCATGTACAAGAAACACAAACCCTAGTAGCACTTTTATAAAAAGAAAAAAAAACAAAATATATACAAATATTAACAATCAAGTCAAAATTAATCAATTTACACTACTCGAAAAAGTTAAACCAAGAGTCCCCGGCAACGGCGCCAAAAACTTGTTAAACCCCTAGCAAGTGTACCAGATCGTATCAAGTAATAATAATTGGTAAACCCAATATTGTTCTTTCCAAAGGACTCTTAAGGCCTCATCTTTCGTATAAACTAATCGTTTAAGACTTGAGAAAAGAAAATAATTTTAATGGTTTCAAATGCAAAACAAAAATAAACATGCAAATGCAGGAATTCAATTGACGAAGAGAAACTATGAATGAATGAAGTTGTTGAGGGTTACAGTTTCATCTTATCCGCCCTCATATATCTACTCTTCTTATTTACTTTTCTTATTTATCATATTGCCATGCAAACTTTCTTGGTCTACCCTTAACCCAATCCCTTGGTCAAAAGAGCCTATTACTAATTATCGGTTTGCTATCCCTAGCCTCCCCTAGTAACTAATAATGCATAATGATCGAAAGCAAAATACAATTGATCGTCCTACCCCTATCCCTAGGCGGTATTAACATAATCAAGGAATTCTCCCCAGTTCATGACATTATCGTACGTCCCCGTATCAATAAAGACAAACAACATCTACCGAATGAGTTAAACTATAGAAGCATTAAGCAAAGGTAAAGAACCCAACAATTGATAAATTAAGCATATGCAAGCATATAAAGTAAACAAGAATTTCAATATATGAGAGTTTCAAAAGATTACATTGTTCCCCAACAACTAAGGGTTTAGTTCACCATAATCATGGTGAAACTAGATGAATTGAATGGAAGAATGGAAAAAGCAAACCCTAGAATTGATAAAGTGGAGCCTAAGCATCCAAGAAATCTCCTCCAAAAGTGTAAAGCTGTTGTGGACTTTGTTCTCTGCCAAAAGAATTACATTTGGATTCGTACTAGGGCTATATATAAGCCAAAAATATAACAGAAAAGATCTCAGAATCCAAAATATAAAAACAGACAACCGCCCAGGCGCCTAAATTGGCCGCTCAGCGGTTTGCCTCTTGTCGCTCTGGACGCTCAGTATCACCGCCTGGGCGCCAGACAACAACTTTTCCTTGCACTAGGACGCTCAGCGGTGGAATTGACCGCTGAGCGGTTCACAGTCTCTTCTTTTCTTCCTTTTTCTCCTTCATTCTTGAGTCTATGACCTTCCTACTTCATTGCCATCTTCCATTTTCATCAAAAACCCTGCAAAACAATGCAAAACAAGCATAATATCTCTAAAAACAACTTTTGACTCTCATGTAACACAACGTAAGAGTTTTACTTAATTCTAAGCTCATTTTAAGCTACAAAGGGTGTGTTTTAATATCAAATTTATGCATGAAAATAACGGTTTTGAGACCGTTATCACAATCCCAAACTTAAAACTTTGCTTGTCCTCAAGCAAAACCAAACAAAACTTGGCCTTCCAATTTTTCATCAAGTAGTTCTACACTTTTCAAAACCTTTTTCTTCATGAGAAGTTCATTCAGATTTTCAGTGGAATCCTACCAAAATGCAAGCATGCTTTCAATCCAATCTAGTTCACCTACTTCAATATTTCCCAATAGATGTTTTATTCATGAATGATCAATCCACTAAGCATAGATGTAAACATGGATTTCAACAATTCTTACCAAGCAAGTGTTTCACTCAATCATTCAAGTGTTTTTAAGGAATCACTCCACTCTTTATTATTCACATGTCATATAAAACAATATTGCCATTTATCTAAAAGAATCAAAATCCTTACATGCAAATCCCATCACAAGGACTTTTCCAAGGCTTATAATGAGGCTAGGATATCAAGAAAATTTGGTTTTTCTAGATTGCAAAATCCTTGAGTTAAGAGAGCTATTTCATCATTGAAAAGGTTCAAGTTTAAACTCTCTCTATCACCAAACTCCTTTATTCCCAACTTCTTCCCTTTTTATCAATTTTGCATTGAGTTCCTTTTTCATGCTTTTATTTTTTTCTTTTTCTTCTTTACTCATGCATTTTTTTTCTTTTCAATACTTGAACTCAATGCTCTTCTTTTGCCTTTCAATTTTCCCCATACAACCCCAAACTTGAACCTTTTCATCACATAAGATTATTCTCAACCCTACTCAAGATAAATAATTTCAAATCAAGGGTTTTCATCTTGTTTAAGGCCAAGGTTCAAAAAGGGTATAAAATTTTAAACTTGTTGGGTGAAATTTTTGGCTAGATAAGGGCTTCCAAACATGGCCTTGATCATATAACATAAGCATGCAAATCAATCAATTATCAAGACTAAGGCAATATCATTCATGATTCCCTGTGAACAATACATATATCAATAAGAACTCTGGAGCTCAAAACCTCACACACATGCTCTCTCACACATCATTCATTTATCCTGCTTAGCATCACAATCACAACCATGAACCACAATACATCTATTCATATAATTAGTGAATCATTTAACTAGATATCAACACACATACATTCTCAGTCAACCACATTCAATCATTATCCAATACTTGTCATGCATTTTTAATACTACCATCAGAACCATTGTACAAGCCAAGCATAGACACAAAATAAAAGTTCAACCTATTCTACAAATTCAAAGTACAAAAGAAAAAGATACCTGGGTTGCCTCCCAATAGCGCTTGTTTATCGTCACAAGCCTAACCCAAACCTGTTTAACATTCATCAGTAAGTGCGAATCTTGCCAACACCCATCAGTAGGTGTACCTTCCTGTATCCTTCAGTGGATACATAAAAATTTAGCATCCCTCAGTAGATGCTACCCAAAAAGTGTTTAAAAATCCATCAACTTATATAACCAGAATAAACCTATTCTAAAAATTGTTCTACAACAAATGGGATAAAATTAAATATCTTTAAATCTTTCCATCCCGGTTGGGATCTTCATCCTCCCAACTCATTAGTTGCCTTCTATCCACTCTTTTGATGGCTTTAGTAAATGGTTTTCTGATCTCTACCTTGCCATCTTCTTTGATATTTTCAACAATCCACTTCCTCTTCTTGAATCTTACCTGTGAGCCTCATGGAAGTGGTATATCTTCTGAGTGAATTGTTCCTCCTTTATCAACCTCCTCATTTTTAGGTACCTGTAAAACATTACAACTGTTAGAATTGGTACCTGTCATTCTTTCTTCTGATGCAGTTTGTCTTCTTGACTTTCTAAATCTGGATCTTTTCTTTATTCTAATATTATTCCCTTTAGAACAAGTATATAAGAGCACATTCTTCTTATCTCGCATCATGATTCTTCCATCATGAGCACTAATGAACATTTTACACATAGCCATGAAAGGTCTTCCAAGAATAATTGGAATCCTCTCATCATCTTCAATGCCCATAACTAGAAAGTCAGCCAAAAGCTCCAACTGCTCCACACGCACAACCACATCTTCCACCATACCTAGTGGCTTTTTACTAGAACCATCCGCCACCGTTACAGTAAGATTAGACGATTTTAATGTCAACCCTGCAATCTTTCTCAAGAGCCGTCCAGGCATCATATTAATGCTGGATCCAGAGTCTATCATGGCTCCTTCTACCTCAAAATCATTTATAATACATGAAAGTGTCAAACAACCTGGATCTTTTACCTTAGGCGGATAATTCCTTTTTGGAGGTTGAACTTCAAATTCTTGCTCATCTTCATCTGTATCCAAATCTATCATATCTCCAAGATAAAATTTCATCCTTGCAGGAATTTGTTGGATTACAGAAGGCACCACAGTCACTTGGTTTTCTATAAATGGTCTATTGTGACTGAATTTTTCTTCCTCTTCTCTCTCACCTTCACTGCTGCTTATTTCAATGACTTCTCTTTTTTCCTCTTCCTCATCACTGCTTCCAATCTCCACAACTTCCCTTTCAACTTTTCGCTTACTTCTTGTAACAACAACTTTACATTCCTCTTTAGGGTTAACATCAGTGTTAGCCCTAAATTGGTGCTTCTCAGTGGTATCTACCCTTTTTGACAACTGCCTGACTTGCATCTCTAAAGATCTGATGCTGGCTTGATTACCTGCTTGATTAGACTCATAAACCTTCAAGAATTTATCAAATCTATCATTTAAGTCTCTGACAACCTCTGTCAAATGGGTGACCTGCTGCCATAGAGGTGAAGGTTGTTGTTGCCTGAAACCCCCTCTTTGCCCTGATGGGAAATTCGATGCCTGATTAATACTTGGATGATTCTTCCAACCTTGTTTGGCATTACATTGGTTTTTTGAAACTGATTTCCCATAAAATTAGCTTCTTGCTGCATCTCTTCAGGCAAAGAACATTGACCATTGATATTGTCACCACCACAGAAATCACACAGCTGCTGTGTTTGAGAAACATTACGAAGCTCCTTAGGAAGTTGTGAGAGAATCTTCGTTAAATTATCTAGCTTTTGAGTCAGAAGATGATTCTGAGCTAGCATAGCGTCATCTGCAGGCAAGTGCAAAACTCCTCTCTTTTGTGTAGGTATGCCTCTTTCACTGTAATTTTCTTGCTCATTAGCAGCCATATTTTCTATCAATTCATATGCCTCATCTTCAGTCTTTTGTTTAACATTGCCTCCAGCTGAGGCATCCAGCATCATCTTTGACTGAGTGTTCAATCCTCCAAGGTATGCAAGAATAAAGGTGGTTTTGTCAAAACCATGGGTTGGCGTCTTTCTCAGCAAGCCCTTAAATCTCTCCCATGCTTGACCTAAAGTCTCTTCCATACCCTGCTTGAATGATGAAATTTCCAGCTTCCCTTGAGTAACTTTGGACTATGGATAATATTTAGTGTCAAACTTTGTAGCCACAGTCCCCCATGTGGTGAATGTTCCTTTAGGAAAAGAATTAAGCCACGCCTTAGCATTGCCCGCTAATGAGAATGGGAACAAGCTAAGATTTACTCGTTCATCTGATACACCTGCATTCTTTACAGTGTTGCAGATTTCAATAAACGTGGTCAAATGATCATACGGATTCTCATTTGACAAACCGTGAAACTGATTGCCTTGTACTAGGTGTATTAATGCTAGATTCATCACCATGTTGGTCGTTTGATCTGTAGGCATGGCTATGTTGTTAAAGTGAAAAGGACCTACAACATTAGATTGATCCGCCAATGTGCGTCTTAGAGGAAATTGTTCTGCCATCTCCCATGTTCTTCTATCTGGTGAAGGTGATAATAATCTGCTAGGAGAAGGGAATAAATCCCTAGATGGGCGTCTGACTCTCCTTCTTCCCCTTGTCTCACTTAAGCCGTCAAGAAGAGGTTGGGTATTTTTCTTGCTCCTAGTATGTTTAGCCTCCTGTTGCATGTACAAGAAACACAAACCCTAGTAGCACTTTTATAAAAAGAAAAAAAAACAAAATATATACAAATATTAACAATCAAGTCAAAATTAATCAATTTACACTACTCGAAAAAGTTAAACCAAGAGTCCCCGGCAACGGCGCCAAAAACTTGTTAAACCCCTAGCAAGTGTACCAGATCGTATCAAGTAATAATAATTGGTAAACCCAATATTGTTCTTTCCAAAGGACTCTTAAGGCCTCATCTTTCGTATAAACTAATCGTTTAAGACTTGAGAAAAGAAAATAATTTTAATGGTTTCAAATGCAAAACAAAAATAAACATGCAAATGCAGGAATTCAATTGACGAAGAGAAACTATGAATGAATGAAGTTGTTGAGGGTTACAGTTTCATCTTATCCGCCCTCATATATCTACTCTTCTTATTTACTTTTCTTATTTATCATATTGCCATGCAAACTTTCTTGGTCTACCCTTAACCCAATCCCTTGGTCAAAAGAGCCTATTACTAATTATCGGTTTGCTATCCCTAGCCTCCCCTAGTAACTAATAATGCATAATGATCGAAAGCAAAATACAATTGATCGTCCTACCCCTATCCCTAGGCGGTATTAACATAATCAAGGAATTCTCCCCAGTTCATGACATTATCGTACGTCCCCGTATCAATAAAGACAAACAACATCTACCGAATGAGTTAAACTATAGAAGCATTAAGCAAAGGTAAAGAACCCAACAATTGATAAATTAAGCATATGCAAGCATATAAAGTAAACAAGAATTTCAATATATGAGAGTTTCAAAAGATTACATTGTTCCCCAACAACTAAGGGTTTAGTTCACCATAATCATGGTGAAACTAGATGAATTGAATGGAAGAATGGAAAAAGCAAACCCTAGAATTGATAAAGTGGAGCCTAAGCATCCAAGAAATCTCCTCCAAAAGTGTAAAGCTGTTGTGGACTTTGTTCTCTGCCAAAAGAATTACATTTGGATTCGTACTAGGGCTATATATAAGCCAAAAATATAACAGAAAAGATCTCAGAATCCAAAATATAAAAACAGACAACCGCCCAGGCGCCTAAATTGGCCGCTCAGCGGTTTGCCTCTTGTCGCTCTGGACGCTCAGTATCACCGCCTGGGCGCCAGACAACAACTTTTCCTTGCACTAGGACGCTCAGCGGTGGAATTGACCGCTGAGCGGTTCACAGTCTCTTCTTTTCTTCCTTTTTCTCCTTCATTCTTGAGTCTATGACCTTCCTACTTCATTGCCATCTTCCATTTTCATCAAAAACCCTGCAAAACAATGCAAAACAAGCATAATATCTCTAAAAACAACTTTTGACTCTCATGTAACACAACGTAAGAGTTTTACTTAATTCTAAGCTCATTTTAAGCTACAAAGGGTGTGTTTTAATATCAAATTTATGCATGAAAATAACGGTTTTGAGACCGTTATCACAATCCCAAACTTAAAACTTTGCTTGTCCTCAAGCAAAACCAAACAAAACTTGGCCTTCCAATTTTTCATCAAGTAGTTCTACACTTTTCAAAACCTTTTTCTTCATGAGAAGTTCATTCAGATTTTCAGTGGAATCCTACCAAAATGCAAGCATGCTTTCAATCCAATCTAGTTCACCTACTTCAATATTTCCCAATAGATGTTTTATTCATGAATGATCAATCCACTAAGCATAGATGTAAACATGGATTTCAACAATTCTTACCAAGCAAGTGTTTCACTCAATCATTCAAGTGTTTTTAAGGAATCACTCCACTCTTTATTATTCACATGTCATATAAAACAATATTGCCATTTATCTAAAAGAATCAAAATCCTTACATGCAAATCCCATCACAAGGACTTTTCCAAGGCTTATAATGAGGCTAGGATATCAAGAAAATTTGGTTTTTCTAGATTGCAAAATCCTTGAGTTAAGAGAGCTATTTCATCATTGAAAAGGTTCAAGTTTAAACTCTCTCTATCACCAAACTCCTTTATTCCCAACTTCTTCCCTTTTTATCAATTTTGCATTGAGTTCCTTTTTCATGCTTTTATTTTTTTCTTTTTCTTCTTTACTCATGCATTTTTTTTCTTTTCAATACTTGAACTCAATGCTCTTCTTTTGCCTTTCAATTTTCCCCATACAACCCCAAACTTGAACCTTTTCATCACATAAGATTATTCTCAACCCTACTCAAGATAAATAATTTCAAATCAAGGGTTTTCATCTTGTTTAAGGCCAAGGTTCAAAAAGGGTATAAAATTTTAAACTTGTTGGGTGAAATTTTTGGCTAGATAAGGGCTTCCAAACATGGCCTTGATCATATAACATAAGCATGCAAATCAATCAATTATCAAGACTAAGGCAATATCATTCATGATTCCCTGTGAACAATACATATATCAATAAGAACTCTGGAGCTCAAAACCTCACACACATGCTCTCTCACACATCATTCATTTATCCTGCTTAGCATCACAATCACAATCATGAACCACAATACATCTATTCATATAATTAGTGAATCATTTAACTAGATATCAACACACATACATTCTCAGTCAACCACATTCAATCATTATCCAATACTTGTCATGCATTTTTAATACTACCATCAGAACCATTGTACAAGCCAAGCATAGACACAAAATAAAAGTTCAACCTACTCTACAAATTCAAAGTACAAAAGAAAAAGATACCTGGGTTGCCTCCCAATAGCGCTTGTTTATCGTCACGAGCCTAACCCAAACCTGTTTAACATTCATCAGTAAGTGCGAATCTTGCCAACACCCATCAGTAGGTGTACCTTCCTGTATCCTTCAGTGGATACATAAAAATTTAGCATCCCTCAGTAGATGCTACCCAAAAAGTGTTTAAAAATCCATCAACTTATATAACCAGAATAAACCTATTCTAAAAATTGTTCTACAACAAATGGGATAAAATTAAATATCTTTAAATCTTTCCATCCCGGTTGGGATCTTCATCCTCCCAACTCATTAGTTGCCTTCTATCCACTCTTTTGATGGCTTTAGTAAATGGTTTTCTGATCTCTACCTTGCCATCTTCTTTGATATTTTCAACAATCCACTTCCTCTTCTTGAATCTTACCTGTGAGCCTCATGGAAGTGGTATATCTTCTGAGTGAATTGTTCCTCCTTTATCAACCTCCTCATTTTTAGGTACCTGTAAAACATTACAACTGTTAGAATTGGTACCTGTCATTCTTTCTTCTGATGCAGTTTGTCTTCTTGACTTTCTAAATCTGGATCTTTTCTTTATTCTAATATTATTCCCTTTAGAACAAGTATATAAGAGCACATTCTTCTTATCTCGCATCATGATTCTTCCATCATGAGCACTAATGAACATTTTACACATAGCCATGAAAGGTCTTCCAAGAATAATTGGAATCCTCTCATCATCTTCAATGCCCATAACTAGAAAGTCAGCCAAAAGCTCCAACTGCTCCACACGCACAACCACATCTTCCACCATACCTAGTGGCTTTTTACTAGAACCATCCGCCACCGTTACAGTAAGATTAGACGATTTTAATGTCAACCCTCCAATCTTTCTCAAGAACCGTCCAGGCATCATATTAATGCTGGATCCAGAGTCTATCATGGCTCCTTCTACCTCAAAATCATTTATAATACATGAAAGTGTCAAACAACCTGGATCTTTTACCTTAGGCGGATAATTCCTTTTTGGAGGTTGAACTTCAAATTCTTGCTCATCTTCATCTGTATCCAAATCTATCATATCTCCAAGATAAAATTTCATCCTTGCAGGAATTTGTTGGATTACAGAAGGCACCACAGTCACTTGGTTTTCTATAAATGGTCTATTGTGACTGAATTTTTCTTCCTCTTCTCTCTCACCTTCACTGCTGCTTATTTCAATGACTTCTCTTTTTTCCTCTTCCTCATCACTGCTTCCAATCTCCACAACTTCCCTTTCAACTTTTCGCTTACTTCTTGTAACAACAACTTTACATTCCTCTTTAGGGTTAACATCAGTGTTAGCCCTAAATTGGTGCTTCTCAGTGGTATCTACCCTTTTTGACAACTGCCTGACTTGCATCTCTAAAGATCTGATGCTGGCTTGATTACCTGCTTGATTAGACTCATAAACCTTCAAGAATTTATCAAATCTATCATTTAAGTCTCTGACAACCTCTGTCAAATGGGTGACCTGCTGCCATAGAGGTGAAGGTTGTTGTTGCCTGAAACCCCCTCTTTGCCCTGATGGGAAATTCGATGCCTGATTAATACTTGGATGATTCTTCCAACCTTGTTTGGCATTACATTGGTTTTTTGAAACTGATTTCCCATAAAATTAGCTTCTTGCTGCATCTCTTCAGGCAAAGAACATTGACCATTGATATTGTCACCACCACAGAAATCACACAGCTGCTGTGTTTGAGAAACATTACGAAGCTCCTTAGGAAGTTGTGAGAGAATCTTCGTTAAATTATCTAGCTTTTGAGTCAGAAGATGATTCTGAGCTAGCATAGCGTCATCTGCAGGCAAGTGCAAAACTCCTCTCTTTTGTGTAGGTATGCCTCTTTCACTGTAATTTTCTTGCTCATTAGCAGCCATATTTTCTATCAATTCATATGCCTCATCTTCAGTCTTTTGTTTAACATTGCCTCCAGCTGAGGCATCCAGCATCATCTTTGACTGAGTGTTCAATCCTCCAAGGTATGCAAGAATAAAGGTGGTTTTGTCAAAACCATGGGTTGGCGTCTTTCTCAGCAAGCCCTTAAATCTCTCCCATGCTTGACCTAAAGTCTCTTCCATACCCTGCTTGAATGATGAAATTTCCAGCTTCCCTTGAGTAACTTTGGACTATGGATAATATTTAGTGTCAAACTTTGTAGCCACAGTCCCCCATGTGGTGAATGTTCCTTTAGGAAAAGAATTAAGCCACGCCTTAGCATTGCCCGCTAATGAGAATGGGAACAAGCTAAGATTTACTCGTTCATCTGATACACCTGCATTCTTTACAGTGTTGCAGATTTCAATAAACGTGGTCAAATGATCATACGGATTCTCATTTGACAAACCGTGAAACTGATTGCCTTGTACTAGGTGTATTAATGCTAGATTCATCACCATGTTGGTCGTTTGATCTGTAGGCATGGCTATGTTGTTAAAGTGAAAAGGACCTACAACATTAGATTGATCCGCCAATGTGCGTCTTAGAGGAAATTGTTCTGCCATCTCCCATGTTCTTCTATCTGGTGAAGGTGATAATAATCTGCTAGGAGAAGGGAATAAATCCCTAGATGGGCGTCTGACTCTCCTTCTTCCCCTTGTCTCACTTAAGCCGTCAAGAAGAGGTTGGGTATTTTTCTTGCTCCTAGTATGTTTAGCCTCCTGTTGCATGTACAAGAAACACAAACCCTAGTAGCACTTTTATAAAAAGAAAAAAAAACAAAATATATACAAATATTAACAATCAAGTCAAAATTAATCAATTTACACTACTCGAAAAAGTTAAACCAAGAGTCCCCGGCAACGGCGCCAAAAACTTGTTAAACCCCTAGCAAGTGTACCAGATCGTATCAAGTAATAATAATTGGTAAACCCAATATTGTTCTTTCCAAAGGACTCTTAAGGCCTCATCTTTCGTATAAACTAATCGTTTAAGACTTGAGAAAAGAAAATAATTTTAATGGTTTCAAATGCAAAACAAAAATAAACATGCAAATGCAGGAATTCAATTGACGAAGAGAAACTATGAATGAATGAAGTTGTTGAGGGTTACAGTTTCATCTTATCCGCCCTCATATATCTACTCTTCTTATTTACTTTTCTTATTTATCATATTGCCATGCAAACTTTCTTGGTCTACCCTTAACCCAATCCCTTGGTCAAAAGAGCCTATTACTAATTATCGGTTTGCTATCCCTAGCCTCCCCTAGTAACTAATAATGCATAATGATCGAAAGCAAAATACAATTGATCGTCCTACCCCTATCCCTAGGCGGTATTAACATAATCAAGGAATTCTCCCCAGTTCATGACATTATCGTACGTCCCCGTATCAATAAAGACAAACAACATCTACCGAATGAGTTAAACTATAGAAGCATTAAGCAAAGGTAAAGAACCCAACAATTGATAAATTAAGCATATGCAAGCATATAAAGTAAACAAGAATTTCAATATATGAGAGTTTCAAAAGATTACATTGTTCCCCAACAACTAAGGGTTTAGTTCACCATAATCATGGTGAAACTAGATGAATTGAATGGAAGAATGGAAAAAGCAAACCCTAGAATTGATAAAGTGGAGCCTAAGCATCCAAGAAATCTCCTCCAAAAGTGTAAAGCTGTTGTGGACTTTGTTCTCTGCCAAAAGAATTACATTTGGATTCGTACTAGGGCTATATATAAGCCAAAAATATAACAGAAAAGATCTCAGAATCCAAAATATAAAAACAGACAACCGCCCAGGCGCCTAAATTGGCCGCTCAGCGGTTTGCCTCTTGTCGCTCTGGACGCTCAGTATCACCGCCTGGGCGCCAGACAACAACTTTTCCTTGCACTAGGACGCTCAGCGGTGGAATTGACCGCTGAGCGGTTCACAGTCTCTTCTTTTCTTCCTTTTTCTCCTTCATTCTTGAGTCTATGACCTTCCTACTTCATTGCCATCTTCCATTTTCATCAAAAACCCTGCAAAACAATGCAAAACAAGCATAATATCTCTAAAAACAACTTTTGACTCTCATGTAACACAACTTAAGAGTTTTACTTAATTCTAAGCTCATTTTAAGCTACAAAGGGTGTGTTTTAATATCAAATTTATACATGAAAATAACGGTTTTGAGACCATTATCATGATGTAATTTAAAAATTTTGTTATTTTGTTTTGTTTTGATTATGAGCCTGCTTTGGCACAACATCTACTGATTGATGCTAGGTGATTGAGTATCTACTGAAGGATATTATGCTACCAGACACTTACTGATGGGTGTTGATGAGATGGTTTGCACTTACTGATGGGTGCTAGAGGATTCATGGTGTTAGGCTCGTGACGTTAAACAAGCACTAACTGAGAGGCAACCCAACTTTCTAAACTTATATCTTTGTGTTTTGATTTATTTATGTTCTAGTGTGTACTCTATGTGTTAATTGTTGAATGTTGGAGGGGTGTATAGAGATTAAATGTTTTGATTGAGTGTTGATGTGTGAGTTGGGTGAAAAACACATGAAATTTCGAAAATTTTTGGTTGGAGCTGAGGGCCCCTGACTAGGAACGCCCAGGGAAAGCTAGAAAAGATAGGAAGAAAGTCACGCACATCGCTCAGCGCCAGTCTGGGGGCGCTGAACGCGACTTTCTGTTGTTGGGTTTTAATTAAGTTGGGCTCAGCTTAGGGTTTAGCCCATTGCATACTTTTGCTACCCTAAGTCTCGCTCAAGCCTCCTTTCTCAGTTTTCACTGATTTTAGCCTCATTAAACACTCTCCCTAAGAGATCTCTTCACATTCCCCTTCATTCTCCTACCAAAAACCCTTGTCTCCATCTACATTGCATTGTTCAACCCATCAAAGTTTGGGGTTTTTGGTTGCTTTACTGCTAGGGTTCTGATTTTCCAAATTTCTTGAAGCATTCCTCACTAATTTATACATCTCCAACCAAGTAAGTTCATGCATTTTACATTTTAAGCATTGAAAAGTATGATTCTTCATGAATGTTGTTGTGGAAGCATGATTCTTCATGAACCTTGATGTTTATGCATGATACATTGAATTTGTGGTTGTTTGAATCGATTAAAACGTTTTATTAATTGTTGAAACTGAAGAAAACGTGTTTAGGCAGTGATTCAAGCCGGTTAGGGCATGATTTTTTGTTTAACTGTATGACACTGAGGGCCCTTCTGAGGGGCGCTCAGCACGATTCTACTGATGCAATTTTTGTGTTCTTGGTTGGATGATCATGTGTAGGTGACACTGAGGGGCCCCTGTTTTGCCCTCAGCCGTGATAAGATAGTGTGTTTTAAACTTATTTACTTTCAAAGTTACTAATGCTTGATGAATTTTGTGTTTGGTTGTGAATTTGTTTGGTGCAGGAATGACATCTTCATCTGGAAAGAGGATTAAGACAATTGGGAACAAGAGGAAGGATAAAGAACCAGTTTAATCCAACAAGTTCCTCTCCATTGCACATGAAAGGTACTTCCTCATAGTGCAAGATAGGAGATTATTGATGGAGAGAAAGGTGGGAATCATTCCAACTATGGCTCCACAGTTTGGGGATAAATTAGAGAGAAGAGGATGGGAGAACCTAGCTTCTTACAAAGCGGCGGCTAATGTAGTTGTGGTAAAAGAATTTTATATGAATATTAGGGCCTTTGGCACTGAAAGGCAGGGTGCTAGGCATCATTAACAGGTTTCTAGGCACTGAGTGGACTGGAGAACAGTGTCAGTTTCCATTGACTGTTGAAGAAGGTCTTGACTTTGATGACGTAGAGAGGGTGCTATGTGTGCCTGGAGGACACTTCCAGAGAAATAGGGAGGATGCGCCTATTCACATCAGAAGATCTTATCTGACGCCTCTAGCCAAATATTGGATGGCATTCACACATGCCAATGTACAGCCTTGCTCTCATGTGTCAGACATTACAACCAACAGGGTCATATTCCTCTATTGAGTTCTTATGGGGTTGAACATTAATATTGGGCAAGTGATAGCCAAGGAAATTCAAGGTTGTGCCCATTCTGTGAGTAACAAGGCACCCCTAGGACACCCCTCTTTGGTTACCCATCTGTGTGAAATTGCAGGTGTTAATGTTTCTTCACCACCATTGAAGCGTCCAAGAAAAGAGATATACGCCTCTTACTATACTCAGTATTATGCATTGGATGAGGCAGGACTTCCGATGCCACCACCACAGCCTCCTAGGGTGCATAAGAGGGCACCACCGCCAGCACAGGATCAACCACATGATGTTGAGCCTTTCCAGGTGAGGGTAGATGGCAGATGGCCACAACTGAGATGATCATGGGATTATATTATACGTCTTCTGGATGGCGGTGTATGATTATGGAAGAGTTTAGCACTCGCATGGGGTGGCCTACAGATCCATGGAGCTGGAGCAGCTGGAGCTTTAGCCATGGAGGAGGATGGCGATGAGGATGATGAGGAAGAATAAAGGAAGAGGACGATGATGAAGAGAAGGATGAAGATTCTGATGACAGCATGGGTTGAGGAGTTGAGATAGCATCTACTGATGGATGTTATCATCACTAGAGTAGGATTTTTCTTATCTTTTGTTTTTATTATTGAACTTATTTGCTTCTATTCGTAGTATAGGATTTGGTGTACTTGGATTAAAACTTAATCTGTGATGCAATGGTTTGATGATGATATGATGTTTGTGATGAGTATGGCTTTATGATGCTGATGATATTGATTGATATTGAGATTATGCATGATGCTGATATACAGGTGGTTGGTCACAATATTGTGAAACAGATGCATAAGGTAAACTTGTGATTGTGATATTAGGCAGGATGTTGATCTAAATGATGGAACTTGAATTAGCATGTGTGAGGATTGAACTCCAGAGTTTTGTTGTGAATGATTGCTATTACTTTGGAAACATGAATGATTTGGCCCAGGTTTCTATGATTGAATCACTTGCTTGCTTGTATGAGATGATCAAGGCCATCTGTTGTTGTCCCTTTTTAGCCGATCTATTGTCAAACTCACAACAGTAAGATTGGTTCTGGCTTTAGCAGCTTCCAAACATTGGTATTTACATCAACTACATGTAAATAATGCTTTTTTACATGGGGATCTAGATGAAGATGTCTCTTCCTCTTGGCTACAAAACAGGAAAAACCAGGCCAAGTTTGCAAGTTGTTGAAGTCCTTATATGGACTCAAGCAGGCCTCTAGAATATGGAATTACAAGTTGACAACTACTTTACTTTCTTTGGGCTACATACAATCAAAATCAGATTATTCACTTTTTTTTCAAAAGTGATTATGCTCATATCACCATCTTACTTCTTTATGTAGATGATATAGTTTTGGCAGGTGATGACATCCAGGAAATCCAAACTGTGAAGGCTCTATTGAATGCAAAGTTCAAAATTAAAGACCTAGGCCAACTCAAGTATTTTCTGGGCTTACAAATTGAAAGATCTCAACAAGGAATTAATTTGTCACAAAGGAAGTATGCTCTAGAGTTACTAGAAGATGCAGGATTGTTGGGATGTTAACCTGTTTCTACTCCCATACAGCCAAGCAGAAAATTCTCCAAGACAGAAGGAAAATCCTATTCATATGTGCAAGCCTATAGAAGACTTCTTGGCAGGTTATTATATCTAACCAACACAAGACCAGATTTATGTTTTGTTGTTAGTGCTCTCAGTCAATTTCTTTCCAATCCTTTGGAAGATCACTATGCAGCAGCAATAAGGATCCTGAGATATATCAAGCAAAATCCAGGACAAGGATTATTCTTTCCCTCCAACACAGAACATTCTCTCAAGGCTTTTAGTGATTCTGATTGGGCTGCTTGCCCTGATACTAGAAGGTCTGTGACTGGTTTTAATGTGTTATATGGTGCATCCTTAATCAGCTGGAAATCCAAGAAGCAAGATACTATATCTAGATCATCAACTGAAGCAGAATATAGAGCCTTAGCTTCCACAACATGTGAAATTCAATGGCTTTTGTATTTGCTCCATGATTTGAAACAGCCTCTGCCACAACCAGTTCCTCTGTTTTGTGACAATCAATCTGCTATACGAATTGCACAGAATCCAGCCATGCATGAGAGGACAAAGCACTTTGAAATTGATTGTCATCTCATAAGGGATAAAGTTCAAGACGGTGTAATTAAGCTCCTGCCTATTTCTACTTCATCACAACTTGCAGACATTCATACTAAAGCTTTGCATCCAGCACAATTTCAATCTTTGTTGTCCAAGCTGAGCATTAAGGATATATATATGTTGCAGCTTGAGGGGGATATTGGAATTATTTTATTCTCTATTAATATCTGTGTGTTTATGTTCATATATTTTTATACTTATATTCCTTTTTTATATTGCTCTGATACCATGTTAGAAGTGGGATTTAGGCCTAGCTAATTCTAAGTGACTTAGGCTAAAAACTCACCTTCTAATATGGTATCAGAGCCATGATTAGAGCCTATCCTAGCGAGTTCTAAGTGGACATTTCTGTTTTCACCCGTTGTCAGGCCGCTATTGGACCACCCAATTTCTACTATCACGCACGAGATGGTTATACCTCGGCGTGAAGGGGATGTGTTGAAAGTCTCACATCGACTAAAGATAAGGCCAATTTATAATATATAAGTGAGGTACAAACCTCACCTTACAAGCCGGTTTTGTGAGGTTGAGTTAGGCTAAAAACTCACCTAATATATTTTGAGCCTAAAATTGACGGAAAAAAACTACTTCTACACTAGTATTATAATATTTGTAGTTGTTAAGTTTTTTGAAGTATTTGAAATAAACTAAATTTTTCTCAATAAAAGATTTACTTTACTGTGATACTATGAAAGGATAAGATATGAACTTATTTATTGATAAGGAAAGACAAAAGACATGTGGATTAGTATTTTAAAATAGAACGATGAATTTGAAATTTCAATATGTTGCTAATCAAAAGGATATCATTCATAAGTTAAATTAAAATAGAAAACATGTAAAATTAAGAAAACTAATTTTAAATAAAAAAATCAAATTATATTATTTATAAATATTTTATTAATTTAATGTTGTATTAATACGTTGAAAACAAGATTCAGTGGATGAATGAAACAATATAAATTTAAGAACAATATTTGCACCAATTAACTACAACACCGAATCTTTTAATAGTGATAAAAAAAATAGAAAGTCTATAAGTTAACGAAGATTATGTTGAATTGATAGATTCTTAATTTGGCTAAGTAGTCCACTATCTATTAAGATTGTAATCTATTTTCTTTTCTTTCAATGTTTTTGTTAGTAGGAGATGTTAAGAACTGGCTTGAAGTTTTATTAAGATTTTTGGAATTGTGTAAGGAAGCATGTTGATAGGTAGGTAAGGAGAGTTAATGTTAGCATTTACTTCAGTAGAGTATTGAAATACATACATTTGTATTTACTGGATCATGATTATCCATGTGTTTGTTTAAGTTGTTGGAAGTTTAAAAGTATACTTTAAGAATAAAACTAGAACACAACTTCATTGCATATGTTAGAATGGTAATTATCTGTAAATTATAGGTACAGATTTAAGAAATGAATATTTTGTATTGATTTTAAGTATTTGTTAAATGTTTTCAAGTAAAAATCTATTATTTGGATTGATATCACTTAAGAAATGAACTATAGCTCAAAGAATGTCCAAGCGTGAACATGTATCGATAGATATATTGCTCAAACGCCAACACGAACGTTCCAGCTATATTTATCTCATGATGATAAACATTATAACGCCTTAGGATCCAAATTGAAGGAAGCAATGAAAATTTATGGTTGA